>JARHVA010000864.1:2250000-2677500 GCA_037957365.1 Torreya grandis
AGAGGGGCCAATGAGGAAGGCTATCAACCCTTGTGTAAAAATAGATTGACTAACTAGAAAAGTGGTTAAAATAGATTGATAATTTGGAGGGAGGGAGGTGGTGAGGGGATAGGTAGAGAAGTGGAGGAAGATATTTTAGGAGGGAAAAAATATAAATAATGTGGTTGAGCTGACTTCAGTAACTAAGCATTTCCTACATAGTCCAAAAAGACCTCAGGCTAATGTAGTTCTCCCAATAATGGGGGAAAAAATTAAGAGGAAGTATTAGATGGTGTTAAAACATAAAGATTCTTAAGAAATAATTCAAAGCTTCCTTGATGTAAGATGACCTAAGAAAGAGTGCATTGTTAGTGGTGGAAATGAGTGAGAAGAAAAAGGAGATGGGAATTAGCTATTAGTGGTTGAGCTTCCCTTAGAAGTGAATCAACACCTACATAGTCTATGGACATCAGGCCAATGTAGTTCAACAAGGGTAGGATAAATAAGTGGGTTGGTTTGGGATGATAGAGGTTTTGGGTTTTGGTGAAGGTGTATGGTTTAGATTAGTGAATAGTCACCATAGTAATCCCACATGCATTAGAAGGAGAAGATATGGATGGATAGGGTAGGATAAATAAGTGGGTAGTAAATGGCTCAGCATCACAAATATATTGTGATGGAGCTAAGCCAAATAAGAGGTAACTTCATAAGGAAGTTATGCCTTCTAAAATTATTTGAGGGTATAAGCATAGTTCTAGCATCTATCACTACAAGCCAAGTTTTAGGAGGTGTGTGTCTATCTAGATCTGCATAGTCACTTTAGCCAAGGTTCATCACTGCTACAAGCCAAGTTTTAAGGGCAATAGAAAAGTGATGAACTACAAATAATTTATTTGATGATGAAGTAGATTATACAAGGTATAAAATTGGTAGGGTGGTGAACGATAGAGGATGGATCGTACCTAACCCAAGAGTTTCATGGGTAGTCTATATGAAAGGAATCCATGTCTACATCCTCTATCTTAGTTCTTTAGAACTGATGACTTGGGGTTCCACTTAGAAGAGGCCCTAGTAGCAAGAAGCTATGTGGTCTAGGATATTGGTTATATAGTTGGAGAAGGTGACCATTCCCATACCATAGATGAATGCTTAGTTAGCACAAAAGAAAAGACTATCATGCTCAAATAGGCACTACCAATGGTTAGGGTCTGATGTTTAGATCTTATGGAAATGGGTTGGTAGTAATAGGAGGGTAGAGGGGATAGGAAGGTGAATGTAATATCATGAATTCATGGTGGCCTACCTATGATGGAAGAGTTTCTATAGTGGCAAGCATTTAGGAGTTACCACCACTAGCAATAATGACAATTGTGAAGGCATGATCATTACAATGACCCATGGTTAGAAGCCAATTTATGTCAATTGGGATAAAAGTGACAATAACACAAATGACCATCAGGCCTACAAGGATATCAAGATGACAAAGAAAAGAAAGACATTAGATGCAGATCAGATGATAAGGGCAAAAAAAAGATATCATGACGGTGCATAATAGATTTATCAAGATGACTAATCAGATCGAGGGTGATGTGTCCATATGAAAATATAGGTATACATGACTATTTCAAGTGGGAAAAATGTTCAAGAAAATCAATGACATCATATGACCTTCCCAATCAGTGTAATGGAGAATCATGTTGGTGAGGAAGAATGGTTAGGTACTCTATTTAAAGAATCATGATAAGGATGAATGTCTATCATTGAGTTATTTGGTTTTTTAGATCATAGAGAGTGAAGAGAACTACACAAAGTTGAAGATGGAAAATAATGAGAATAATAGTGGAGATAATTAGCAACCCTCATGACCTAAAATAATCAATATGGTGAATGTGTATATCTATCAAATATTACTACATGTAATGGCAATAATGAAAGTACTGCTAGATCAACAACAAGAGAAAAAACACCCATGACCTAAGCTTGAGCCTCAAATCTTACCTCCATATCAATGAAGAAGGTGAGAATTTTACTATACAAGATGTAGATATGGAGATCATGATCATCAACTTATCTATGGAGGGAACCCTCACTATCTAAGGGGATGTGTGTTGAGGAAACAATTGGTGGTACCTATGTGAACAAAAAAACTAGAACAAAGGGATGTAATGGATATGATAGGTGAGCAGGGTGAAAGACCCAGAGTGGAATATGATTCTTGTCCTATGGGGATGAATGTGGGAGAGGAGAATAGAGTATAACCTTTATCAATTATTGATATAGGGAATGGTATGGATGTTAGTTTAGGGATTAATCAAGTAGTAGGATGGCTAAACACAAATCTATAGTCACCAGATAATCAATTTGATTCTTAGGTAGGAAAATAATTTATGCATGTGCTTTAGGCAATATGTGTGTAATCTGATGACTATATGTGTTATGTGACTCCTTGCACCCTAAATAAAATATTGCATAGTTTTTTGTAAACATGTACAAAATTCACTTAATGTCACTGATCAAATGTTATCATGCATAGGGTTGTGTGGATACCTATGAATGTTATGGTTATGGTTATGGTTGTTGTATTCTTGCATAATGTAAAAAAAATTATTGGTGTTGTTGTAACACTAGATGGTAAAAGCCATTATGAAAACATCAACCAAGCACAATAAGATAAGAATAAGGCATGATGCTTTGTTTTGACAAGGACCAAAAATAGACCTGAAGTGGGATTGGCTTAATGAATATAAGCCATTCAATGCTACACATGAACATTTGTTAGTCAATAAAAAAAGGTTTCTTGATTACAATGTGTCAAGTAAGCTCTAAATCCCTTGATTTATAGATAGTATAAATGGAAGATGGGTGATAGGTGGTGTGAAGGGTAATGGGTGATATGTATGATAACCTCATGTAAATTAATTTGCCTTTTCTATAGGTGACCTAAGAATAGTAATAGATAAGTCCATGTCGTATGATAGATGTAGATTGATCAATGCAAGAAGTTTACATGTGAAAGCTAATTGTGGCTTCCAAATTATTATGCTTCTTGAGAGCTAATTATGGCTTTATAATTTATTATGATAGTGGGTATTTTTCTTTATTTACTAAATATGGGAAGTTGATCAATGCAAGAAGCTTCCAAGAAATTGCTTTGGTTTTGACAATGTGAACTTAGCCATCCTTCAAGGGAGTGGTCTAAGATTATTGGGTTTGTTTAATATTCTTGATAGCTATCCTTCAAGGGAGAAGTCTACCTTACATTTTGAATTTTTTTTTTTTGGGCAACTATCCTTTGAGGGAACAATCTACAATGATTAAGATATTAACCCAATTAGTATTTTGGTATCTAAATTGTGTCTAGATGTAATGTGTTTATACATGGGCAAGTCTAATTAGGTTTAGAGTTTTAACTTTGTGAGGGAAAAATGTTAAAACAAGAAGGTCAATGATATGTGAAAAGGTGTGGTTTTGAGAGGCAATGACCATGGGATTCCATCTTGTTAGAGACAAAAAGTATCCATGAGAACCATGCTATGGATAGAACAATGATACCCATATTTAGGATTAGGCTATGACTATGATGGTTAATCACATGGTTCTATGTTGGAATCAATTGTCCTAAAAAAGAGAGGATAAATATGGGTGAAGGTTAAAATATCATAACCAAGGGATGAGCTTAAGTTAGACAAAAGGAGTGAGCTTGATCCTTTTTAAACAAAAAATGGATGCATATGTGAAGTGTTGAGGGGATTGGGTTCTGGTTTTCCTTCAAGAGAGGACAAATGATAAGCTCTTTATCCATACTTATGGGTAATGATGTAGGTTCCAAGCCAATTAAAAGAAAACTTGCCTCATTTACTCTTTTCCATGTTGGTCACGTGTTTGTTTTCCTTTAGGACAAGGTCTCTAATATTGAATTCCCATTATTTGATGTGCTTGTTATAAGCACATATAATATGATCTTTATGGAGGTGGGTGAGGGATGCTAAATAACACTCATCAAGTAGCTCAAGTTGAGTTAAATGGTGTTGATGAAAATATTCCTAAAACATAAGCTTTTATAAAGATATGAAAAGAGATGGGATTTGGACATCAAGAGAAAAGACTACCTCTATGCTAAATACTAAATAAAAATAGGTATCACCCATAAAGGTTTGAATTCTAGTATGATAAGCCCTTAAAGTGAGTGGTATGTGCAACTACCAATGTCGACCTGAAGCATTGATGGCTTTGGTGAGAATGTTGTTAAAAGCTTTTGTTTGTCCATTTGTTTATGGATGGTAAGGTGAGGAAAAGTTTAAATCGATGCCAAGTGCATCACATAGCCCTTAGACTTGCTTTTTTTTAAAGATTTACCATTATCAGTGATGATCTTATGAGGAACACCGAAGTGACAAATGATATGATGGTTGATAAAGTTGACAATCTTCTCTACTTTGGTCGAGATAAGAGGGATAACTTCCACCCACTTGGTGAAATATTTGTTATTTGTGATGATAGAGCTATGCCATTGTGAATAATGGAGGTTAATTTCCCTAATGAGATCAAGCATCCATTGAAAGGCTAGAAGTCCTTAGATACCTAAAGGCTATTGGCTAGCACATGGTGTAAATTAGCATGTTGTTGACATTTTACACACTTTTTTACATAATAATAATATTCTTGGTTGAGGGTGGGCCAAAAATAGCTAAGGTGAAGGATATTTTAGCAACTGATAGGTTGTTAAAGTGTCCCCCACATGTCTCATCATGTGTTTCCTTGATGGCATTGGAAGCTTCATGGCTATGTAGGCAATGAAGAAGGAGACCATCAAAATCATGTTTGTAAAGGATTACCCCTAGGATGGTGTAACAAGAGGTTCTTTTAATAAAGGCTCTTCAGGTGTTCCTAGAGAGGTTGGGAGGAACAATGCTTAGGTTAAGGTAGTTAAGAGTTTGGTCATACCAAATGTCGAGTGAGGATTCCTCTATAGTACAAATGGTAGGGAGATCAAATTGGTTATAGGAGGGAATGGTAAAATGATGATTAGTGATAAATATTTTGGAATTGAAATGCTAAGAAGGGATTTAGGAAGCAAGCCAAGCCATTGTATCTATGACTTTATTGGTAGATAGAGGAATAAATTAAACCAGGTAATGTTTAAATGATGTCAAGATTTTGTCAACTAAAATTTTATATGTTTTCAAGACATCATTCTTACATTGATGTGATCCATTAACCTAGCTGACCACAATCGAGGAATCACCAAAGACATAGATTATCTTAATTCCCAAGGTTAGAGTAGTTTAGAGACCAATGACTAGGGATTCATACTCAGCCATATTATTGGTGCATTCAAAATCAAGTTTTAAGGAGAGAGTAAGGGGTTTGCTATTGAGAGGAATGAGAATAACTCTAGCGCCCCATCCTTGTTAAAACTTCAAGCCATCAAAGAACATGGCCATTTCATAGGTTATGTCATATTCTTGAAAAAGAGTTGTGATAGACTCATCTAAAAAGGCAAGAGGAGGTGGTTGGTTATTTGGTAAAGGATCTTCAACCAATTGGTCAGTAATGACCTGCCCTTTAATCAACTTTTTTGGAGAAATTCAAGGTTGAATTTAACTAGGAACGTGGGACACTTAGCCATACACTAATTTTGGTATGGTTTAGAGTGCATATACTTGAGTGGGTCAGTATTAGTGATGACATAGATTTTATGGTTAAGAAGGTAGTGGTAGAGTTTAGTGGCCATGAGGTCAATGCTAAGCAAAAATTCTCAGTATGTGTATATTGAGTTTCATATTCTACAAATATGTGGCTAATGTAGTATATGGATTGATCATTGTGTTTTTCATCTCGATGAGCCAACATTGCTACTAGGGGATGGTTGGTGGTAGAGATATATAGGTAAAAGGGGTAGTCATCCTTAGGAGGGGTAAGGACAAGTGGTGACAAAAGTTACTATTTGAGAGAATCAAAGGCATTTTGACAATCACAATTCCATTTTAAAGAGACATCCTTCCTCAAAAGGTGATGAAAAAGTCGGCACCAGTCAGAAAGTTGGGAAATGAAATGACAAATGGATTAAAGTTTTTCTTATAAGCTATGAAGCTACTTAAGGTTGGTTGGAGGAGGCATATCTAAAATTTATATAACTTTATTAGGGTCTACTTTGATTCCATGAAGATAAATGATGAAGACAAGAATTTTTCTAGAAAGGACCCCAAAAATTCATTTTTTGAGATTAAGGTGAACATTATAATAGATGAGGCATTCAAATATGATTGTAAAAATAATCAAGTGATCTATTTAGAGTTTAGATTTCCCAAGAAGGTCATCTACATAGTATTATATAATCTTACGGATGATATCATGGAAGATATAAGTCATGGCACATTGGTAGGTTTCACTAGCATTATTTGACCTGTAAGGCATGACTCTATTATAAAAGGTCCCCTAAGGGGTGGTAAAAGTAGTTTTGTGTTGGTCTTCAAGAGTAATCAAGGTCTGACTATAACCTAAAAACCCATCTATGAGAGATAACATCCCATGGCTAGCCATGAGATCAACAAGTTAGTCAATGCTAGGTAGAGGAAAGCCATGTTTGGGGTAGGTGAGGTTAAAGTCATGAAAGTCCATACAAATGTGAAGACCCCTAGTGACTTTGGTAATAGGTACAATATTTGAAACCCATTGGGGGTAGTCAATGGGTTGAATGAAGTTTACAAAGAGGATACATTGAAGCTCTTCTTTGATGAGAAGGGATATGCAAGGATGCATAGATCAAAGTTTTTATTTAACAAGCTTGACATCATGATGAGTGACTATGTTATAGGTAGCAATGGTGGGGTCAATCTTGGGCATATCACTATAAGACCAAGTGAATGCTATGTTGTGGTCTTAGAGGAAAGAGGAGAAGTCCATAAGCTCCTTAGAATTTAGTGATTGGCCCAATTTGACAATGCAGGGGTTGTTTAGGGTACCCAAGTTGATATCCATGGTGGATTCATTTGACATACTCGAGGCTTCAGGAGGAAGGGATTTTTGGATAGATGAATCCCCCACACTAAGGTAGGAAAGAATGGAATCATCATCTTGATTTTGGATGGTGTTGATGGTAGGAAAATCATTTTCTACCATTTTAGGATGCATGAGTGGAAAGACTTTGGTTTCACGACCCTTTTGGTAAATGAGAGGGCCCAAACTAATGGTATTGACTAAAAAAAAAGTTAAGAGGGATGATGTCAGGATATTCAAGTGGAAAAAGTGGTTGGGTTGGTGAGGATGAGATATTTTCCTCCATCATGGCAATGGGTTTGGGTGAATTGGTGGGCTCTTCAGATGGTTCATACCCAAGGCTAAATGACTCATGAGGTTGTAAAGTTTTGATATGGGGAAACTCATGAGGCCCTAGTTCATAATGACCAAGGCCAAATCATATCTAAGAACATCTATGAAGATACAACTTATTAAACTTTGGTTTGCTAAGATAGGAAATGTTAAAGGTAAATGGTTGAATAAATGAAGTAGTGGTAGGGTCTAGAAGTGGTTGATCAAGTCCCCCATAAATGAAATTTGTTTGATGTTTAGGGAGCCTAAAGGGGATGATGGTTCCAACATTAGGGTCATAAGAAGGTTCATGCCTAAGATTCCCATATTCTTTGGGAGTAGAGAAGGCATCCAAGGCTTAGATTATATATTCCCCAAGGGAAAGATGCTAGAATGTGGTTGCCATGGGGTTCTCTATAGGAATCTAATAAGAAGGGATGGATGAGCTAGTAGAAGCTTCATCAACATTTGGCATGGAAGTGTCATGGGTTTTGGTTGGTGGGGTTGTGTCATTTGTAGATGGTTGTGAGGTAGATGAAGGAGGATGTCATTAGGCTGATATGTCATATTACAATATGTGAAAGGACTAAGGTCACCCTGAATAGTCATAACTTTCCCTTCATGCTCAAATTTGACACATTAATGTAAGGTGAAAGGGACATAAATCATGGCATGAATCCAAGGGCACCCAAGTAAAACATTGTATTGGAATTATCCTTCTACAATATAAAAAAGTTTGGGAATGGTATGGATCCCTACATAGATATGGAGGACAGCTATGGCCAAGGTAGTAACCATGGTATCATTAAAATATTGAAGGACCATTGTGATTTTAGACATGACATTCATGGGTAAGTACAGTTGGTCATAAGTGTGTGAGGAGATAATATTGATGCTATCTCCTCCATCAATCATCACCCTTTTGATATGATTTTGACTAATGTATGCCATAATGAAGAGGGGGAATTAGGATCCTCTAAATGAATAAAAGGTAGTTCTGAATATTTAAAGGTGAAAAGGTTAGAAGTTTGAAGGGCCCCAACAAAGGTGGTGAGACGTTGAGGGTCATTGGGTTGGACCTTGATGGATTACAAGGATTTTATGAGTTCTTAGAGATAATGGGGAGAGGTAGAGACTAACTCATATAAGTTCATTTTTATTTGAGTTTGGTGAAGCTACTTGAGGATAACTTTCCAAATAGATATTGCATATGGGTTAGCGTATGGAAGGTTAGTGGGGAAACACCTAATATAGGCACCTTGGGTTTGTTCAAATATAAATATGGTTATGTATTGTTTTCTTAGAGTTTAAGGTAGGTTAAGTCTAAGGAATGGACACCTTAGCATTCCATTTATCCTTCTATTGGGCTCAAGATTGAGTAACCATGTGAATAATGTGGATAAGGGGGTTTTCTAGATGGGTAGTTTCTTTGGTTACTCCTCTTTATTTTGGGTGAGATTGAAGATTGGATGGGTTGAGTTGGTGGTTGGATTGATAATGGGGATGAAGGAGGTTTTTCTGATAATAGATCATCATCTTCATTTAGGCTATAAGTGTTTGGAGAGCTTTATAGTTTTTTATGCCATGTCCTAGTGCCTTATGGTATGCACATATAAAGTTATCATTGAACCAAGAGGGTTTGGTATGTGAAGGGTCAAAGAGTTTTTTGGGTGGTAAGCTCAAGGAAAAAGTTTTTACTAACCTCTATAAAATGGTTAAGTAAGATTTGGCTAAAGGTGGTAGAGGGTTAGCAATTTTTGTTTTGGGTGTTGAAGTAGAAGGTTGTGTGGATGTAAATTTGGTGGTAGGTGTCTTGGGTAAAGTAGTATGCTTGGTTGATGGATATGGCTTAGGAAAGATAGTTGATGAGCTATAGGTAGAGGAAGGCAAGGTAGATAACTTAGGAATTGTCAATGTAGTGAGGAAAGGTGTCATAGAAAGCAAGTATGAAGGTGTGACCAAAAAAGGTGGTGGGATTTTGGTAAAAATGATTGAATTTGTGTTTGAGGTAGAGGGATGAGGACTCAAAATGGAGGGAAAGGTTGAGGGAGGTAAAATTTGGGGTTTTGGACCTTTTAGTGGTTTTACTTCTTTGGTTGTGTTAGTTATTGGCTTTGGAGGGGATTTGGTCACTTTAATTATCTTAGTGGATTTATATTTTATAGGTTCATTTAATTTGGAGGAGGTTTTGGTTGGTTGTGTGGACATTTTGGTTGTCTACCAAAGAAGGGGTTAGAGGTTCTAGTTTGGTTCCCTTACCTTTGTCTTTACCTTTGACAAAAGTTTCTAAAATTAGAGGTTTGGTGGATGGAGTTATCTTCTCTTGTGAGATAGCTTCCAAATGGGGTGTGGATGTTTTTATAATAGGGGAGGTAGGTGTGGTATCCTCCAATAGGGGTGTGGATATGGTGGCTTTCTTTTTTTGGGTGTCCAAAGGAATGTGGGGGATGGAGAAAGAGATGGTTGAAGTAATGTTTTCTTTAACAATAGGTTTGTCAGTAACCACATTAATAGTATGTGCCTCATGAGATGGGTCTAGTTTATTATCATGATAAGGGGTAGAAGGAGCATGATTAGGGAAGGGCTTATGTAATATGTCAAGGACTTAGTTTGGTGGTGAATTGGGATTATCCAACATAATTTCCCCCTTATCAATGATGGATTAGAGAAGGTATTTAAAGGTGTTTCACCTATTGATGTCATATCCTATGACTCGGTGAAAGGTGCAATGGTCATTCTTATTATACCAATCTAGTATAGGGTGAGAAGCATCAAAATATTAAGATGGTTTAATTGGTGAAATTTGGATGATATTGGATTTTAGAAAATTTTCAAAAATAGAAGGATAGGGTTCCCCAATTAGAGTTAAATGCTTATCATTATTCCAATTTTGGTTCCTTTGGTTTTGATTTTAATAATTAGAAGAGTAAAAATTTTGGTTCCTTGGGTTTTTTTGGTTGGTAGATGGTGGTGTTACAACTTTTAGGACAATGGTGTTGGTGGTTTCTTTGTTTTTAGTGTTGGGATTGGTTTGGTTATTTAGTTTAGAATAAAAGGGAGGAGATTATGGGCTCCAAAGATGGATGACTCAAGGATAGTCATCTTATATATGATGAACTTAATGAAATATGCTTGAGGTTGTTGGGATGTGTAGTTATATGGTATGTTTTATTGAGGTTGGGTAATTTGTGAATAACGAATGGATGGTTGAGATGACTATACATATTGGTATGTGGTCCTTGGAGGTTGGGTAGAAGATATATATTGGTACATGGATGTCAGTGGTTGGGTAGAGGTGGGTGTTGGGTAGTGGGAATATGCCCTTATGGGCTATAAAGATAACTAAAGGTTGTATGTTGGGTCAGAGTGGTGGTTGGGTTAGTGGCCGATGGAAGGGTGGTGACTCTTATGATGATTAGTGGTAACATGGAAGGTATGGACACTTCAAGGCTTGGAAGTGGAGTAGTGTTTGATGAATTGCAGGTAACTAGAGTAATATGGGCTGAGTTAGAGGTAGACACTCTTGTTGTAGGGGAGTGATTGGTAATAGGTATAAGGGCAGTGGTAGTTTGGATGGGTAGGTTAGTTTTGAGGGAGTTATTAGTTGATGGTAGTTTTTGGGCAACTATAGGTTGAGTGGTTCCCATAGTAGTGGAAGTATTAGCCATGAGATGGAGAGGAATTTAATAAGGTAGATCTACAAGTAGGGTCAAAACTAGGATTTGGTAAGATGTGGTTCTTAGGTTGTGTTGTAAGGCTGCATGGTTGTTGTTTAGGAAAGTGACAAAATCTGCATCTCCTAGGACTACTCAAGTAGGACTGCTCAGAGAGTCAAGGGATTTTTTTGGGTTCAAAAGTATGTTTCATGGGTGAAGAAGTGGAATTTGGTGATGGTTGATTTGGTGGTGGGTTTTTTTCCTCAAGGTCCTTTTGATGTTGTCAAGTGAGAACCATATGAGAAGGTAAGAAAGGGATGATACATTCTCACACCTCAAACAAAGAGAAAAAAAATATTCAAGGAAAATAATTCATTCACTAAGAGTTTATTAAATCCTAGGATTCTTTTTGATCTCTCTTTTAGCTTATGCCTTAGAAAAGTGTGAAGAGGAAATTGGATTAAATAGGTCCTAAATAAGGTAGTCTATGTTTGGTTTCAATTTTATTTTAGGCATTCAAGAATAAGTTTTTATTGGATAGAGTACATGACTTGGTGCTAGGGGCTTGCTCCTCTCACTTAATTATATCATAGCCAGTGATAGTGTTTAGCCAATTTATACCAATTATCATAGTTTATACTCAATCAAAGAGCTGAGTTGGTTATCCCCTTAATGATTAAATCCAAGTATGATAATTGGGAAAGGGTAAGGTGGTCTTATAGGTGATGAAATCCTAGTTGGGCCTTGTCTCAAGTGAGTTTTATGTTTATTTTGTGAAATTGGTTTTGTTGTGTAACATTTGTGAACTATGTTTAATTATCTTTGCTTAATTAATCTAGGTGAACTAGAAACACACACACACAAATAATGGATGCAAGGTTTATTTTAAATCCAAAATAAAATTTCATATTTTTTTGAATACATAAAAAATTTATAAATAAAATATAAATATAAGATGAAAATTCAAGTCCTAATCCTAAGATAATTTCTCTTTCTATTTCTTTTTAAAAATGTAAGGAAAATAAACTTTGACTTTTCTAAAATAAAAATGCAACTAAAACTTGTGTTTTTTGTTTTTTAATTAAGAAAGAAGTAAAACTTAATTTTCCTAGAATGAAAATAAATGAATTTCACTAATTTAATTCTAAATTTCCTAAAACATATATGAACCCAAGATAAATAAAGGGTCTCATTGGGCATGCCAAAATGTTTCTATCTAATTTTTCCTTTTTCCTAAGTGTGAAAAGAAAAAACTAGTAGAGAAGGGTGTGTAGAAGAATACCTATTGAATGTGTACATGTTGAATCTAGAATTTATGATAACTCTTGTTTGGGTAGGTGAGAATTACATTCAATTATAAATCACTAACATAAAACTTATTGGTTAGAAAAGTAGTTGGATGGATTGCCTTGCGTGAGCTAGATCTTAAAAGCGAAAGCTTTCTCAGAAGATATCAATCCACCTTGTTTAAACACTTAAGTCGGTAAAGGGAAATGGAAATATTTATATAAAAATAAAAATAATAATATTGAATAAAAAGAAATTAATTAGGAAAACTAAATTCTTTGCTTAGATGGGTAAAATAAAGCAACTAGTTTAAATAATGCTAATGTTGAAAATTGGCTAAAACAAAGTTGTGGTTTTTAGTTTGGATTGGTTTGATAAAGGTCAAAAAAATGATTTGGTTTGGGTTTGGAAATGGATGTAATGGTGAATGGGAATGTGTAAAAGGAAATAAGAGGGATAAATGATCAGAAAGAGGTCCAAGAAGGCAAAAGGGGAGATGGTCAAAATGAGGCCAAGAAGGCAAAGGGGTAAAGGGTGATCAAGAGGGTAAATGTAGATGGTTAAGAATTTAAAATTATAAGAGGGTGATGAAGGAAGAAATTGAAAGAATAAGTTTAAAGGAAAATAAATAAATAAATTAAGATAACTAAACAACAAGATTACCTCAATGCTTCAAGATTTTTGTTGATGAAGATTGGCTTATTGAAGATCTTTGATGATTTTGGTAGAGTTTCATTGCTTCATGTTATTTTATTCCAAGATGTGGATGACTTACCAAATGATAACCTCCTCTAAAGATCTAAAATAAGATGTTAATGACCAAATACTAAATTACAACTTAACCTTGGGTGAAGGAGGGGGGGGGGGTATTTATAACATTTATTGTGAAGAATCATGTCAAAAGAGGAATAGTAGAAGTGTGGTGAAATTTTCCATGTGGGTGCATGGATTAGTCAAAAATGAGGTTGGTGGGATTCTCACCTTGATCATAAGTCTCCCATTTGGGTTGGTAAGTCTCCCACATTGCACATGAATTAAATTTTGAATGGGAATCATGCATATGGGTTTAAATGAGATCAAAGACTTTTCACCACCCCTTCTTATCTTCATCCAAGCGCTTAAAGATATGGCTCACCAAATTTAGTGCAATTTTCCATGTGGCTCCTAAATTATTCAAGGATTAGGTTTGTGGGGATTCCCATTTGGGTTGGTGAGTCCACCATTTGGGTTAATAAGTCAAAAGTGGGTGTCCTTTGTCTTTAAAGAGGTAGGTATCTCATTTTGAAGGCTAATTTCATGTGTAAAAGAAAAATGTATGTTTAATTATGGGCCCTTAAGGGTAAATTCACAATTTTTTAAGGGGGGGACCTTGTGATGCTTAAATGAGGTCATTAAACACATTGGGAAAGGGTCCTACGCGGGGTATGATGTCCCACATCAAGCCACATCACTTCAAAGCCATGTCACTTGCCTATCACCTTCTATGTCACTTACCATATCACTTTCCATGTCACATGCCATGTCACTTTTCATATCACATATCATTTCACTTTCCATTCACATGCCATGTAATCATGAATAGTGATAGTAGGTCCCATAGTGAATAGTGCTAGTGAATAGTAATTTCAAATAGTGTTTTTGAATAATATTATGTGACTAAGAGAATAGTGATTTGTCTAGGTTAAGAGGGGTTTATTAAGGGTTAAGAAGGTTTATTATGTCTTTATGGTGTCTCAAGGCATTTAGTCATTGAAAACTATAAGTGTGCAGTTTTCTAGTGTCTAAATTTTACCCCTTTTTCTTATGCGACTTTGAATTAACAAGATGAAAAATAAAAATAGATCACTTGGTCAAAGGTTAGGGTGTTACAAGTATGGGAAGAGGTGTTTCACCTTAGACTAAGAGTTTATGAGGAAATCCCAAATTTGGTTTAGGTTTGATAAGCAGTTATTGGGTAGGTAGTAGGTGGTGCCACAAGGTAGCTCAGCATATGAAATGCCAATGGGTATACAAAACATGACTAAGCATGATAGTCAATATTTCACAAAGATTAAAATTACCAATGTTGGTAATAATAAGGTTAGGTTATAAAAAGATAAGAGAGGGTAACCATTCCACAACATTGGTCATAACTGATTGAGTCATTCCTATCAATTCATATAGATAAGGTCTATGTTATTTACAGGTATCTAGGTGAAGAAGTGATCCCACTAAACAACACAAGTGCCTGAGTTGTGCATGAGGTAGTGCAGTGTTTAAATGGCAAACATTGAAAAAATGAGTCAGTGTAGTCAAAGGACCATGCAAAGTCATTGTAAAACATGATAATGGTTGGGGTCAAAAGCAATCAACGTCAAGGTAGACATGGTGAAAGCGTAGGTGCATTGGGTATGGGTTGGAAGGGGATGGCTGAGTTGACTCTAAATGCACTTGGTAAGTGGATGTTGCCTACATAGTTCCATGGATAGGAATCCAAAAAGAATGTAAGGCCAAATGTAGTTCTTTTGAGATGGGGAGTGTTGGTTAACTTGTTGCCCTAATTTTATATCATGCAGTTAGGTCTAGCTAAAGGATGTTGGAGAAAGGGAAGCTCTAAAGAGTGGTAAATATGGGTATGAAATAGTTTTTTGAGTGGTCTAGTATAAATGGTGGATGAGATTACTTAGGATGTAATTAGATGATTGTGTAAACTATGCAAAATGAATTTGTAGCCATATATAAGAAGGTTCAATCATGAAATTTTTTCCACCATTTTAAAGGAAAGAAAAGGGAGAAATATGCTTTACCAAGCTTTAGAAAATTTGACACTACATGAATTACCATGGTGATGTAATGGGTTCTTTCATTACCATACAAATAAGATGACATTTTACACACTCTATAATAATGTCATTAATAGGCTATGGAAGGGTATTATTTAATGATTCATGGAAGCAAAGGAATAGAGTGGGTAAATGAGAAGTGGAAAAGATTCAAACCCTTGACCCTTGAGTCAATGGGGCCCCAAAATAAGTAAGCATTGAGTTTTGAGGGAATTAAGAGAAACAATCTAAGGGGTTTTGGAATATGGAGTGAGGAGAATAATAATAATTTAATTAAATGAGGGAATAGGTTGTGGATTTTTTGCATTAAAGCAAGGTCGTGGAGGACACGAGCAAGCAAACAAGGAGATGTACCTAGAAGTTACACAACTAGTGATTGAACTCTAAAGAGGTGTAGGATGAATAAGATAAAATAAGGGAGGTCCAACAAGAGATGAGGTTAAGGTAGACCAGAAGATGGATGAAGAGATAGGTATAAAAAATAAGGTCACAAATAAATATTAAGGTGGAAAAGGATGGAAGGAGCTAGGCATGGGCATATATATAAAAAAGGAAGGTCAGGAAGAACAAGAAAGGTCATCAAAGGAGATGAAAAAAATTAAATGAAATGAAATGGATAAAATAAAAGAAAAATAAGAGGTAGAAGGTTGGGGGTGAGGGATGTACTAAAGAATGATAGAGTGGAGAATTGAAAAGGATCAAGAGTGAAGTGTAAAAATCATGAAGGGTAAGGGGAGGATGGGAAATATGGGAGGCCATGAAGGGTTTGAAAATAAGTCTAAAAATAGACCAAGGAAAAAATAGTCTGGTGATGAAAAAGAAAAATAAGAAAATAAATGTAAGAAAGGAAAAAGGAGGAAAAAGGAGTGAAATGAGGACACAAAAATGATGATAAGAGAGTGAAGAAGTAGGTGGTATCTTGACCAAGTAAGCATGGATGATGATAGATAATGAATAAAAGTACATGGTGGTTTTGGAGATGAGAACATGATGGACAATGGGAAAGGGGTTAATAAAAACAAGGAGAAGAGAAAGATGGGTGAATAAGAAGCTGAAGAGATAAGGTATGCATCAATTAGCTTGTTAAAAGAAGTTGACAAGCTGAAAAGGGGTGAGGTGGTAAATAAATATGGGAACGCAAGGAAAGGTCATGAGATGAAAATAAGGGATGAAGATTAGGGATGATAAGAATAAAAAGGAAGAGTTGAAGCATGGGTACTCACACGGATGTAAAAGACAAGTGAGTACCAAGATATAAATAGGAAAAGGGGAATGCAAAAGGCAAAAAGTAAGAATTGAGAAGAAGAAAAGAGGTAATTATGGAAGGATTTTCAAAGGATAAATACCTAGGTATAAAGTAGTTGTGGAGTAAAAAAATAAGAAAAAAAGGATGGAAGAAAGAAAATAAGAAGAATGGAAAATGGTACGGTGGGAAGAGTGGAAAAATGGTAGAGAGTGGTGGTACACGTAAAGAAAAAGTGTAGTAATAGAAGAAATAGAAAGCTTGAAAGATGCACAGTATGATGTGGAATTCGTGATGAAAAGAGAGTGATAAAGAGGGTACCAAAAATAGCCAAGGTTGAGGGGAGATGATGAGGATGGTGAAAGAAGTTGAAGGGGATAAAGGACAAGGTTGGTAATAACTGGAGAGAGACCAAAAACATGAAAAGTGGGTGAGGGAGTGAGTTGTGAAGTATGCACAAGGAAAGGTGATGGGGAGGCTAGTGAGGCAAATTAGGTGGTGGTTGTATGGGAGATAAGAGTGGCCAATGAATAAGGCTATCAACCCTTGTGTTAAAAGAGATTGAAAAGCTGGAAAAATGGTTTAAAGAGATTGACAAGCTAAAGGGAGGGAGGTGGTGAGGGGATAGGTACATAAGTGGAGGAAGAGATTTTAGGAGGGATAAAAAAATAAAGGATGTGTTTGAGCTGACCTCAATAATTGAGCATTGCTTACATAGTCCAAAAATACCTTTGGACAATGTAGTTCTCCCAACAATGGGGGAAAACTTAAGAGAAAGTTTTAGATGGTATTAAAACATAAGGATGCTTAAGAAAGAATTCAAATATTCCTTGATTTAGGATTCCCTAAGCAAGAAGGTGTTGTTATTAATGGAAATAAGTGAGAAAAAATGGGGATGGGATTTAGTTCTTAGTGGCCAAACTACCCTTAGAAGTGAAGCAGTGCCTAGAAAATTTGTGGACATCAAGCTAATGAAGTTCAACAAGGGTAGGATAAATAAGTGGGTTAGTTTGGGATGATAGAGGATTTATGTTTTGGTGAAGGTGGCATGGAAGGTGTATGATATAGATTGGGGAATAGTCACCATAGTAATCCCACAAGTTCCAAACATCACCAATTATCCATGAAAACTAATGTAACCCTATTTAACCAAATTCAGCCTCTTTTAGGATTGTATACACTCTTGACACAAAATATAATGACCCTTGACTTATTTTTTGTTATTCATGTTCGATGTCTAGATTACACCTTAGCTGGAAGTAGAAGTGTTTAGGTCCTACTTCTAGATCTAGCTCAACATGGGATAGACCCCAAGCTATGGGTATCCTATAATAGGGTCAAACCTCTAGGATTTTTAATGAGGCAATCTCTTTTGATGCATCATTTAGCTCATTCCCACTACTAAAACCTACTAATGACTAGGGAAAGGGGGGGAGAGAGAGAAAAAAATTGAAAGGGAAACCTAAGATAACAATGGTGATGTACCTACATTATATTTGATCCACTCTACTTAAATCTTAAAACACTAGTGAAACAAGATCAAGGCTAGATCTAGGATTCCAAACATATGTCATACATCAATATTTCATGCAGAGATTCACAAAATGATCAAATGATAAAGGAAATGATGGAGAGGTCTAATATAAGACACTAACCAATCCCAGTATCCACATACAGGTTTTAATCAAAAGATTTAGAACACTAAACATGACTTGCATAACAAGATGAACTAGTAACTAGGTGAGATCATGACTTTACAAGGGAGAGTTTTCTACCACATATGTAAATATGACATGTGAATACTATACCGTAGCAATAAAATATGAAAAATAGTCATGTATTCATCTCAAGAGGTTAAAATATTTATCTTGGTAGAGTTTAGTCATACCCAAGATAGGGATATAGAGAGGATCCATTTTTTGGCTCAAAATCCTCTTTATATAGAAAAAAGAGAGCAAGAGAGATGGGAACAATGCATTAGAGAGTGAAGAAATATTATCAAGATCAAGAAGTGAGGTGGAAGTTTATTGATTCTTTATATATGCATGCCTTGATCAATAAATAAACCTCCTTTTATCCCAACAGTCTTTAAGCTCCTCTCATTAGCTGAAGGATTCACTAGAAGATAAGGGTTTTTTGTGCATGATGACAAAGTCTATTTGAAGGAAATCAATAACCTTAACTGCTTCTCAAACTATTAGCTCACCACCTTGGGACCCTAATTACACTTAACATTTTCATGAGGATCAAATCCTTGAATCTAAAAACTAATAGGGCCATGCCATGAATGATGGTTTGTCAAACTATGGCTATTTTAAGGATGAGAAGCCCCACCATATCTCATTTATCTACCCCTACATGGGAACTGAACCTAGGTCCATTATAGGTGAAAACCAATCCAACCTATTGGTTTTCCTATAGTTTTGATCAACAAAATAAACTCACCAGGTGCATGTTCTTGATTAGATAATAACTACCACCCCTTGGTCTATATTAGGTATAAAATAACTATTTTACCTTCATAAAGCTCTGTTGGCACTACTTGGTCCTATTTTTTCATTCAAACTATTGAACCTTTATTTATATTAGGTTTGAAAGACCTATTTTGTCCATGTGAAGCCTTAATGATGATGTTAGATATTTCAATGTCCAATTGGTTTAGCCCAATTTGAGCTCAATCTAAGTTCCTGCATCTTTACCTTTCCTAAGTTGAATTATTCCCTATTGACTATTGTCAAAATGTCTAGGTCTTGCCTTTTACTTATTGGTTGTCAACCGTGACTCATACTATTGACATAATGACCTTTACTCACACCATCGATTGTGATTTATACAATTGAGTGAGAGCCATCGATCTTTCCCTTGAATTGCCAATTCTAACTAAGTTGGTACTACTTGGTAACCCCATATTTACACTCAATATCTATCGTTAGTTTGCTACTTTATGTTATTATGCCACATGGTGAACTCTTGAGCTCCTTGACCTTTTGACTCATCTCACACCATTAGATCATAATGTACAAAACAAAATTGATCATTGATTTACTTGGACCTATTTTCCTATTAGTCTAGCTCATATCATTACATCTCTTTCTGATTGATATGCACCATCAGATCTTATCCAACTTATAGCTCTTTAAGGGCTTTAACACAAGGACCTTTTGACTCATATAACTCTAGCATGAACCATTAGATCAAATTTTTTAGTATTAGAGCTCATGTGGACCATTAGATATTGATAAAAGTTAAACTTGTTAAGGGCCTTTCGAACCTAAATAGTTACTTTATGGAGCTCAAACTTGACAATCGCCCACACATCTTGTTCTGCAAGTTCAAATTTAAAGCTTCATAACTTGATCTAGAAAGCTCATGAGGGATTGAAAATTTTAGAGGATGATATTGGAATGGATAAATCCATGTCGATTTAATATTTTGGCTTGTGGGGCTTTTTGAGTAAAGATAAAAAAAATGCACAAGAAAGTTATTCCATTTTGGTTTCCATGTGACGTCCTGATGATGGTCTAGCTCACTAAGCTTGCCAAATTCATCCTTTGATCAATATTTTAAGGTTTTGATGAATTTATTAAGATTTTTGAAACCTAGTTATAAATTCTTAAAACATATGATAACCTTCTTAGATCCTCCATTTCATTAATGGACCCATTTCTAAGACACTTTATCTTTGATCCATCTAGGACTCAACTCACCTTTTCTATCTAGGCAAGAAGCTTGGTATGTGGGACAAAATTGGCCAACATCTTTGGTGAGTCATACGGGTTGTATTCTTGTCTATGAAAGAGACCCCATACCATGTTACCTTTATATTACATTGGGAATAGAGTCTCTACTTGGGTCTAACATATTGACCTGGATCCAACACTAGTTGCCAATCTTGCTCTAATCTCTCTTAGAACAATATAAAGACCAAAAAGAGAAAAATAAGACAGAGTGCCCAAGGAAATTATTTGAAAGAGAAACTAAGCTAGAACAAAATAGGAAAACCAAACAAAATTTCTAAAGCAACACTTAGAGGAAAGCATAAAATCTACCTACCCTAAACTAACCAATCAAAATGGAACCTATACAAAACCATTAACTGGTTACACAAAATAGATACCCTTTTTCACTAATATAATATGCTTTACATTCTTAAGGGAAGCCAACAAAATATGGAGAAAGAGTGGATGTTTAGCACATTGAAAATACACCTCTCAAATAAAAAGAACAAAAATAAACTTACCCACACAATTTGATTGATTGGAGATACAAACATCTTGGAGTGGATAGGTAAGCTAATCTTGCTCCGTTTGATGCTCAAATTTATGCTCTGAATTAAACATAAATGTGATGGCTCCTCCTTGTCATCTTCCAACCAAGATATGTACCTGATAGGACATAATTTTATCAACACAACATTGAGCAATCAGATTTTACCCCACTCCTACACTTTTTTGCTCCATCATTATGATCTTTAGGCATAATTAGATCATAACCTTCTTGAAGCACATGATCATATTTAAATATTTGTTCAACCTCAAGGTTATAATCCATCACATGAAGTGGTGGTTTATAAAGTTGTATTTTCTAAGCATTCAATAGGTCTTCCTCATCAACCTCTCTCAAAATCTCATCTTATTCCTCAACTGCAAATGAGGGTTGACTTGAACATCCAAGGTCTAAAAAGACACCTTTGTCTATCTTAAGGTATGATTTCCCTTCCTCCAGCTCCCATACATTATATATATCTTCATTTGACAACTCAATCTAAAGTGAACCATCTTCTAATTGCTATCTCTGATCATCTTCTTGATTTATGTAGAATGGACCTTTGATAGTCCATTCAAGGTTCTATCTTCAACTTGAGGATTGTCCTCATTAGGATCTAGTTCTTTAGTGTCAAATCCATGCCAAGAAGGTTGGTTTAAACCTAACTCCTCCCATTCTGAATGAATTAGGTTTCCTATTATGATCTCCTCATCATAGACACTTGCATTGTCTTCTTTAGGTTCATCTATGACTATAAGCTCTTCCTTTATACTTTGTAAAACAAGCTCTTTATCCTAGAGGGAGATGGTGAAAGGTGAATAAGTTCACCTTTATTTCATCTTATGAGATTATCATTCTAGATAGGGACTTTAAATTGATCTTGAGGGAAGGAGAGAGAGTCTCAAAACTCTTGTACACCAAGCTCATTGAGCTAAGCTATGGTCGCTTGATTCATTTCTTGCATAGATAACACTTCCTCTACTAGGACTGCCTCAACTAGCTCCTCCATTTTCTTCTTTTTTCTCTACTTGATTTATTTCCATTGGGGGAATGTTTAAGACTTTGCCATCTCCTTAGGGTGGTTTCACAAGAGAGGATGTGAAATAGTTAGGGTCATAGGAGAGGATCCAAGATAGAATAGCTTCATGCTCTTGAGTGAGAATGGTCATAGGAGTAGGAGAGGGAAAACTTATTGTCTTAGGCTTGACATACTCTTTCTATCATTTTTGAAACACTTCTTCAATGGATAATGCCCACCCTTTCATCTCTTGCTTCTCAACATGTGGGTAGTTATGTTCTAAAATGAAGGCCCATACATTTCAAAACTCTTATAAGAAGATATTTATCCCCTCTATGGCATGAATAGGGAATTCATGTCCAATATTAACCCCCTCATTTATATTTATTATTGTTCTTCCTTGGTCCAATATTTCCTCTCTGAGTTTTGACAAGGATGGACTTTGACAAGGTTGACTAGGGGGTTATTGGAGAGAGAAGGGCACATAAGATTAGTCCAAATGAGTTTATTGTTCCTCATAAGATATTAACATAATGTCTAAATTGTGGACCATGTTTCTTATCATTATTATGTCCTCATTCCTATAAGATGACCATTGCTCACTTTTACAAGTTAACCATATGTTATTCACTAATTGAAGATCACTCCTTGATTTTTTTAAAGAATGGATAGGAATGACTAAAGGAAAATCCAAACCCTTAAAAATATCTCTTATCAACTCAATATAGCCTACTAATGCTTGCTTTAATCCTAACAAGGATGTAATAGGGTAAGCCTGGTCTTGATAAGGGGAAGTAGAGGACTAATTTAAATGCAAAGGAGGCTAACCTTGGTCATACGTAGGGGTAGAAGGAAGACAAAGGCCATGATAAGGTTGATAGGCTATTTGAGGTCCACTTGGGGGGAACACATAAATATTATTTTCTTGATAAGTGTGATGTTGAGGTAGAGGATAAACATATTAATCAAAATATGACTAATTATACATACCAAATTATGATGATTAGGCACTTAGTTAGGTTGCTTAAGCAATTGATAAATGCTGAGAGTCACCATTGATGTTTGTAGAATGCCCCCAAAGACTGATATGTAGAATAACAACACCAAAAATCCTTCCACTTCTTTGGACCTTGGTCCCACCAGGTATGCCATAACTATTGGAGGTCTAGATTTCACCCTAGGTGGAAGAAGTGTTCAGGTCCTAATTCTAAATCTAGCTCAACATGGGACTGACCCCAGGCTATGTGTATCTTATAATGGGATCAAACCTCTAAGATTTTTAATGAGGCTAGCTCCTCTGATGCATCATTTAGCTCATTCCCACTACTAAAACCTATTAATGACTAGGGAAAAGGGAGAGAGAGAATAGAGAGAATTTTTTTTTAAGGGAAACCTAAGATAACAATGGTGATGCACCTAAATTATGGTTGATCCACTCTCCTTGACTCTTAAAACACTAGTGAAATAATCTCAATACTAGATCTAGGATTCCAAACATCCATCGTACATCAATATTTGATGCAAATATTCACCAAATGATTAAAAGTTGAGGGAAATGATGGAGAGATCTAATGTAAAACACTAACTAGTCACATTATCCACATGCATGCTTTAATCAAAATATGTAGAACACTAAACATGACCTATATAACAATATGAACTATTAACTAGGTGAGATCATGACTTGACAAGGGAAATATTTCTACCACATATGAAAATGTGATATGTACACACTATACTAGAGCAATGAAATCTAAAAAATAGTCTTGTATTCACTTTAAGAGGTTAAATATCCATCTTGGTAGAGTTTAGTCATGCCCAAGAGAGGGATTAGATGGATATAGAGAGGATCCATTTTTTTGCTCAAAATCCTTTATATAGCAGAAAAAGAGAGAGATGGGAACAATGCATTAGATAGTGGAGAAAAATCATCAAGATCAAGAAGTGAGGTGGTAGTTCATTGATTCTTTCTATATACTACCTTGATTAACAAATAGACCTCATTTTATCCCAATAGTATTCAAGATCCTCTCATTGTCTAAAGGATTTGCTAAAAGACAAGGACCTCTTATGCATGATGATAAAGTTTTTTTAAATGAAGTCAATACCCTTAACTACTTCTCCAACTACCATCTTGTCACCTTGGGACCCTAAGTCCACTTGACATGTTCATGATGATCAAGTCCTTAAATCCTAAAACTAATAGTTTCATGCCATTAATGGTGATTTGTTGAGATATGATTGTGTTTGAAGGATGAGAAGCCCTACCATTTCTCATTTATCTAGCCCTATAAGAGAAACTAAACTTGGGTCCACTATAGGTGAAAATCAATCCAAACTTATTGGTTTTCCTATAGTTTTGATTGAAAAAAGATCACCAAGAGCATGTTTTTTATTAGATAATAGCTACCATCCATTTTGTCTATATTAGGTCTAAAATACTTATTTTACCTTTATGTATCTCTACTACCAATGTTTGATCTCATTTTATTATTTAAACTATCACCCCTTTATTTCTATTAGGTCTGAAAGACCTATTTTGTCCTTGTAGAGCCTTAATGGCTATGTTAGATCTTGAAATGTCTATCTAGTTCAACCTAAACAAAGATTGATCTAGGTTCCTTCAACTTTACCTTTCCCAAGTCAAATAGTTCCCTATCGACTTTTTTTTTAAATATCTTGAGCTCACCCTTTGCCTATTGCATGTCGACCATGACTCAGACTATTGACATATTGACCTTTACTCATACTATCGATCCTGATATATACGATCAAACAAGATACATCAATATTTCCCTTAACTTGTCAACTCTAACCAAGATAGTGTCACTTGGTAGCCCCACGTTTGCACTCAAAATATGTTGTCAATCTACTACTTTATACACTTATGCCACGTGGTGGCCACTCGAGCTCCTTGACCTTTTGACACATGTCACACCATTGGATCATAATGTATGAATCAACACTAATCATTTATTTAACTAGACTCACTTTCCTATCATTTGAGCTCATATTATTATATCTCTATCTGATTGGCATGCACCATCTAATCTTGTCCAGCTTGTAGCTTTTTAATGGCTTTAACACAGGGACCTTTTTACTCGTTTGACTCTAGAAATAATTATTAGATCAAATATGTTAGTATGTAAGATCATGTAGACCATTATATATTGATCAAATTTAAACTTGTTAAGGGCCTTTTAAACCCATATAGTTACTTAATAGAGCTCAAACTTGATACTCACATAGATCTCTTGCTTTGTAGGTTCAAATTTGACGCTTCATAACTTGAGATAGAAAGCTTGCAAGGGTATAAAATTTTTAGAGGATGATATTATCATGGATAAATCCATGACATTATAATATTTTGGCTTATGAGGCTTCTTGAGTTAAGATAAAATATACACAAGCAAGTTGTTCCATTCTGGTTTCACGTGATGTCTTGATGACAGTCTGGCTCACTAAGCTTGCCAAATTCATCCTTTGATCAATATTTCAAGGTTTTGATGAATTTATTAATCTTTTTATAACTAGGTACATTATTCTAAATGATTTAAACATATGGGAACCTACTTAGATCCTCCATTTGCATTATTGGACCCATTTCTAAGACACTTGATCTTTGCTCCATCTGAGACCTAGCTCACTTTTTCTATCTAGGCAAGAAGCTTGGTATGTGGGACAAAATTGGCCAATAGTTCTAAAATACCATCTAAATATTGTGAATACAATAAATTCATTTTCAAATACCAAATTTCAAATAACTATTCCTTAAATATTTATAATATCACTAAACTCTCTTTCAGACCTAATATTCTAAGTCTGTTAGTACTCAGTTATAGGATCCTTGTAATCTAATTGATTTTTGGAAAATATAATTTATTTAATCATGTAAAAAATTAAATATAAACAATTATGAGTGATTTGGATCAGTGGATCACCAAAAATCAAATTCTGACTTCTTGATCTTGTCTAGGATGAACTAAGATTGTCTGTATTTTAAGGAAGATTAGACTCATGTCAAATGAACAATAAATTTATTCATAAGTTAATACATATCCAATTATCATTCAATGTTATCAAATATTGACAAGAAAATTGGTCCTAAATAACAATATTAATCAACCAAAATTTATTCTTAAGACTACTAGGCCTAATGGCTCCTTTAGTAGGTCAAAATGCAAATTCAAGTTTTAATGTGTTGTGAATATATAATGTGATCTCATTATTAACATGATATTTTTACTAACATATTTAATAACTTCATCATGTTAATACTATAACCATATTATTAACATGATCATGCTATTTGAATTTGAATTCAAATCCTACACCTTTTAGTTTAGGTATAGCATGGATTCCTGAGCCTAAGGCTTGGACCTATTAATCTACAACCAAGTTTGAGACTTATGATTAAAAAAAAAAAGCTTTGATTGCAAAATAAACTATGTATTTCAACATGAAAATTCAAAAACTTAATACCATCATGATGAGCATGCTCTCCACTTTCTAAAAATATGATTTTTAGAATTTTTGAACTAATTTAAGGTTTCAAACTATGATTATTTATAACTATAATTTTTTTATGCCACTACATGACACAAACATACACTCCTATACATGTTCATGTTATTTGTCTTTCATTGATCCAAGTGAAAAACAATTTATATGGTCATTGATTTAACTCTTTTGGGAATAATGGAGTTTTACTCCTATTTTAGTTAAGGGTATAGATTAATAAATTAGTAAATAATATTGTAATAATTAAACTCCTAATTTGTATAATTTATTTATATTTTAAACCTTTCTAAATATAGCTATAAATAAGGTAACAAAATAACTTATTAGGAAATAGGTTGAGATGGTTGATATAGGGTCTAAAAATAGTTGTGCAAGATTGGGATAGTGTCACAAATCATAATCTAGATTTCATTCAATGAAAGGATAAGATCACCAAAAATAAGACACTTTAGGGTATGGCATTGTTTTCCATTCCTATCATTGTCTAAACTAGTCATAGAGATCTAAGATTTTTGGATTCTGTGAGATGTTCCTATGTGATCTTGTCTGTGAAATCTTGGGTGTTGGATGTTAATAGAGCTCTCTATAGAGATGATTTAATCTTCAAACCCTAACCATCCATCATGCTTGATAAACGAGATTTGAATCACTTGAAAATGGGTGTTTAGTGTGTGTAAGATGCACTGAATGTGTGATCCAAACCCCTTGTGTGGGCACGCTACCTACATACCATTACTATGAAGAGGGATCAAGCCATATGTAGTTCTCCCACCTAATGTGCTTTGTGAAATAGTGTAGTGAAGATTAAAAATGCCAAATTGAGAGTGATGGAGGTGTTAAGGGACTATTATGAGAGTTTGAATATGTTTACAGTTGTGTTGGGTGAGTGTATGCAAATAATAGGGATATTTTGCCTTAGTAGTTTTCTTGTATTTTTGCTTTCTTTTTAATATTTGTCACCTACCCCTTTTTAAATGAGTTTTGGATGGGCTTTTATAGTGAATTATTGGTCATGAGTTAGATGTGTACATGCTAGGTTGACATAATGAAGAATAGGAATCAGATGAAAATGACTGTTTGGGCTTAAATTACAAAGGGACAATAGCATCAAAAATGGGACACCCTAAGGTCTAGTGCTATAATCCAAGTATGAAACTCTTATCCTATAGGTTTGAGACCTAGGAGGATAGGATTTCCTAGGAAATAGAGTTTGACTGAGCTAGAATGACCATTTGGAAGGCTACATATGACTAGGAATGAGCAAAAAGGTGTCTAAAAAGGTCATAAGAGCATGCAAAAAGGACCTATGGATTGGGTGTCACAAGCTACACTCAAACTACCAATTTATAAATTTTATATTACTATATTTGCCCCCCATTTATTTTAGTTATGCAACAAAGTGAAATACTAGGATAAAGGAAAAATAGAAGGTGTACCTAAACTTACTTGTAAGGGTGAAGCCCATGAAGATGTGTGATGTTGAGTGATGTTGAGTAATGTTGAGTAATGTTTTTTATGTGTTGAGTAATGTTAGGTATGCACTATGCCAAATTAATATCATGAATGGTGAGTGCTCAATTCCTTGAGAGTGGTTCAAGAATACAAAGGCTGACCCTTTGGCTTCATTATCACCCACTAAGTGAAGCTATGTGATCCTGCATGTGTTGATCAATATTTGGACTATGTGTCTAATCCCTCTGAGTAGGTGGCTCAAGAATATAAAGGCTTTCTAGTTTTTTGGCTCCATCATTACCCATTAAGTGAATCTATGTGATGATGTGTTTGCTAATTAATGTTTGGACTATGTTTCCAACCCTTTTGAGTAGGTAACTCAAGAATATAAAGGTTATCTAGTCCTTTGGCTCCATCATTTTCTATGAAGTTTATAACTATGAACTAATATCGATATGAATGTGTGTCATATGAGATGGCTCTTGAAGCACATGAATGATCTCTAATCTGACAATATGGTATGGACAGTCAAATGTGTCTTAAGAACTAGGCCAATCTTAGCCACTCTGAAAGGTGGAGATTAGGTTTGTATGAAAGTCACTCCAAAATAGGGAACTAGGCTTATATGAAAATCACTTTGAAATGATGCCAACCACCTATAGATGGAATAAGGCATGAAAATACTAAGAATACTTAGGTAATATACAGAACCCAAATAGAAGATAAGGCAAATTTGTCATGCACATTACCCCTAATCACTAGTGTTTGTAACATATATTCTAATTTGGAAGTTATACCAACTACCCAATTTAAAATTGGAAGTGAGAGCCATCATGCCATGCATGATGCCCCCTATATTTGGATTCTCTGAGAAAAACTATACTAAAACTATTGACCAAATTTGAATTTTAGTTAAATTGGGTCAATCCCTACATATTGAAAATTTTAAGATGTTTCCATATGTCTAATATGGTCTCATGTTAGTCTAATTACCTTACCTCTCCTTCCTCTAGCCTTGGTCTAAGCCCATATCCCTTGTACTTGCCTAGGCAACCAAAGTCAACCTTGGTCAACTCTTATCAAACATAGTCAAAGTCTCAATTTAGTTTGAAAATGTCCTAGTGTGGTCGTTTAGGTGTTTTAAATTATTCCTAAGCCATAAAATTGATCCTTTATAATGTCTCATATGTGAAAATGCCTTTTTGGTCATATTTTGACTTATTTAATGACTTATATGAACTTTCAAAGGGATAAAATTTGTCACCAAGAGATATTTTCAACATGGATGAGGTTATAATATATTAGTAGGTAATTATATTTATTCTATGAATCAATTTTATGAATAAATAGGTAGTTTTTCCTTGATTTTAGGCCCTTAATGACACTTGTACAGATTTGGTGAGCTCATATTCAACCAAAAATGAGATGTATGTGCCTCTTCACCTCCCTAAACTATTTAACATGCTTGGTTTTTAGAAGAAAGGTCAAAAAGTTTAGATGCAACTTATGTTTCTTCCTTCTTATGTTTGCAAGCCAAGAAAGGCCAATTTCAAATGCTTGGTGTGGGCCGTACAATTGGAGTTAAGAGGAATGATCTCAAGGGTTGAAATTAATTTGAGTATAATTAAAATACATGTCAATAATTTTAAATTCCATGGATTCTCCTTTATGAACCATCATTTAGACTCTAGGTAGCTTTTTATGCACTCACATCTATGAGGGGTCTCCTTTTAAGCTAGTTTTAGAATTCTTTGTTTTGGTTTGATGGTGATGATGGTTTAGTATGTCCCTAAAGTCCTTTTCATAGTTTTTCTTAGTAACTTATTGGTTTTGGAGTCTCATGAGCTTCATACGCCTCTTATAGGCTTGTCCTTGCTTTCAAATGGTTCTTTTACATCCATAATTGTCTTAGATGGCTTGAGCAGATGATTCAAAGGTCTTGTGGAGAATTTAAAAAAATTGAGGGCCCTCCTTTTGTATTGACATGATGTATACCTTGGATAAATTTATATTCAAGGAGATAGGATAGTTAACCAAGCAAGAAACCTTCAAGGCACAAAGTGATTGAGATTTAGGTCCTTAATCTTTATTTGTCAAAACAAAGATCCTAGCTCTTTTAGCTTGATTTTGTAGCAATTCCATATTGAATTTTGGTCACTCCTAAATTATATTTCTATATCTTATTATGGACAATAATTGTGCCAAGTTTGAGAGAAAGTTGATAAGTAGAGGGGGATCATTTGAAGTCATTAGTTATACAAAAAATGTACTAAACTCATTCAGTGACTTCTATAGAAATGTGATCCAAAAGACCTTTTCACCCAATTTTTCAATTTCAAACTAGGATTTCATGATTGGATAGTTATGATGGTAGATGAAGAGAATTTGAAATCTCAAAAAATCATCAAAAGAGATAACATATGTTTTTTAACCTCCCATGTTAGCCCTCTATCCGTACACTATGGAAATGACCACCTACAATAAAATTTTTGACAGTGAACTAAGTTTGATGTTTGACAGTGTTTGAGGTATCCAAGGTGAAAGTGAAAATGAAGCATGCAAATTATGCTTCCAAAATCTTTTTAAAGAGGTAAATAAACATCATTATATGAATGAGTAACCACTTTATTCACCTATAGGACCCTAAAGAAGATACCACATAATCAATTATGACTGTCACAGATAGTGACTTGAAGACTTGGTGTAATTTGGTGTTTAGGGTGCTTTTGAGGAATCATATCTCTAATCACAATCATTTAAACCAAAATTGATTCATGAGTAACCTTGAAACATTGGACACAAAGCCTAATTTAGTGCAAATAAACACCTACAACAGGTTTCTAAAGGGAGTTGGCTCAATCTCAAATAGTGGCATAAGAAAGTTATGTAATTTAGTACTTTGGAGGCTTATAAAGAAGGGTGTTGTAATATAGACATAATATGAGGTCAATATAAAATAAAATTTATATCATTATACCCCAAATTGGTAATTATAAGTAATATATCTACCTACAATAGAGTTTAGTACAAATAAGGTATGCAAGAGGCATACTAGGTTGTATTTTGATAATGTTTTGGAAGAAACAGGGTGAATAGAGTCATGCCATGATGTGAAAAGCATAAAATAATATTATATAAGATTAAAAATATCTAACACATGCTCATTAACCTATATTCAAGGTCTCCAAGGATCAAAACATGGTCAACACTCATGCCTACAAACAATCTATTCCTAGAAAAGTTTGCCTACGAAATGGGGAAGGTTAGAAATCTTACACTTGGAGTAATGGGGTAAAAATTTATAGAGAACATAATGGGGTCATAAATAAACCTCTCTAATTTTTTTTGTGAGACTAATAGGTGAAGTTCCCCCTATTTTATCTTATATAAGGGGCAATTTTTCCCTTGCAACAGACCCTATTTTCTTGTTAAAGGAGGTAGAAACATGGGCCAAAAGTCAAGGAGAGCTTCAAGAAAGTTTGAGAAGTTGGAACACATATATTAAAACATGAGGAAACTTTATATGGGGTTGGCCTATACAAGAAGGTTTTCATACAGACCTAACTAGGCAAGGTACAAGCCTAGTCCCAAATGAAAGACCACTTCAAATTTTAACCTTTGACAATCATTTCAATGCCTTGGATCATCTTCACAGAAGTATATATGATGTGTCTAAGATATTCCAAAATAATAGAGGGTAATCAACAAGATTTAAACTTCAAAGTTGCATGTAAAGACTAGTAGGCCTAATACTCAAAAGTGGTCCTATCACTTTTTGGACTAAATGAGCATTGATATCATGTGAGACATGTTTTTTCAAGTATATCAGAGGTGTCTAGATTCTTCGTTTGTGGGATAACTCTCCAAGAAGCCATTTTTTAGCTTGAAAACACATAAACCCTTATAGAATGTAGTAAAGGAGTTTGAATAGACACCTTTAGATGCTTGTATCTTTTCTAAAGATTTAAATGTTGGCTCAAGATGTTTAAAGGAAGATGGAGAGGGTCCTAAAGAATCCTTCAATGGAATTTGTTTAGATTTATAACATGCCATGGCTATGAACAAATGTTTAGAGTCTAGGTGACTCCAAAACCCTTGTAAACCCTCTCTAAGGACTTGATTGGGTAGATGAGATAAATGAGGCATCAACATGTAGTGGAAAGGCCATGAAACTTTTGAAAATTCTAGAAGACTCTATAAGGCTCCCTCCAATGCTAATTTGTTGTATGGATCTGTATGGATGGGGTCAAAAAAGGGATTTCTTTGATATTTTTATGTGTTTTTTAGGTGTGAGAAGGTTTCAAAAGGTGAAATCACTTTTGGGAGATAGTTTGAGACTTTTTATAAGTCTCCATGGCCATTTTATGAAGTATATAGACTCATAAGTCTATCTACTACCTCTCTCATTTTAGCTAATCTAGTGGATAAATAGTGATCACTTAGTGAAAAAGGGTGAAACTCCATTTGGGAATCCTTTCAAGGATTATTTGATGAAAATGATGACTTGTAAAATATTGAAAAGTGCCATCCCTCCTTGTTCATGGATTAGATTATAGAATTGGAAAGGTTTTGAGTGCCAAGTATGAGAGGTACATGGGAAAGATCTTTTTGTAATTATTTGAGATAATTTGCATAGAAAAAAGAATAGGAATGATTAGGTACTAATCCAATGTATGTTATGGATTTTTATTAATCACTCACATTCAAATAAATCATTATAAATGATGATATGTAGTGGTGAGGTAGTTTTGTAAAGGTAAATCATGAAGATAGTTTCGTGTGTAAGCACAAGAGCATCTATGCCACATGTGGAGGAGTTGAACAAGTTTGAGGGAAATTTGTCTTTGATTATCTTCAAGACCTATCTCATACATTATTCCATTACTATAATAACTCCTTATCCTTTATTAAAAAGTGTCTTAATGACTCTTGAGCTTCCCTTTCTCTCTCTCCTCTCATAATTTCTATAAATTCTGGCCTTTTAGGCTATTGTACAGATCTCTCCACCTAGGTATGGCAAAGACCTGCAAATTTTTTTCCTTGAGATAATAAATATATTTGTTTTTATCTCAATCAATATTTCACTAAGTTAATATAATGGTTTTTGGTCTTTTTCAAGTGTAGTTTTCCTTACCTTCACATGTTATCCTTCATAGTGCCTTACGTAGTTTGAGATCTCTCTTTTGTAGGTCATCAAGAAGTGTCTAATGTGGATTGTAGGTGTAGTGAGAAGTATATTAAATAGTGTTTATATAAGGCCTATTTTATATGTCCTCCTATCCTAGGTTCTCTTCAAGACCCCAGGCTTGAATCATTGATGTGAAAGAGGAAATAGTCATTGAATGAAGTGTATGTATAGGCTTCTTTTGGTTCCAAGTGCATGTTAAATGGTATGAGTAGAAAAAAATTGGTGTATCACCTCCCCTATATTAGATATACTTTCATTTATCCTTCTCCATTTTATTCCCCCAAGAGTTAGTAATAGTTTGATGAAAGTGGTACATTAAGGGGAACTAGCCCCAAATCTAGAGATCCACCTCAAAGTTGGGTCACCCACAGCCCTAAGGTGGTTCCATTGTGTCAATTGAATAAGGAGAGACTTTTCATCTCCTCAAAGTTTGAAATTTCAAGTGACAATTGAAACTACTAAATTTGAACTGAACTGTAGTTGACAAAAATGTAACTGGTCTTACCTTTTTGTCTATTTTTAGAAAATTTAGTTTCTCTATTGTTTAGATAAGAGCACCAAAAATAGGACATTTTACTATCTATAAAAGTATTCCATGTATGGCACTCTTGTCCCTTGCTATTTTTAATCTCTTTTCTATGTCTTTCACTATTATCCTAGTCTATTCTCCTTGGTTTGGGTTTTGGTTGCTATTCTAAGTATTCTAAAAACTAATTTTTGATCGATAAAGGGCTTTGATCTCTATGATAAAACCCCTATTTATTCCCCCCTCTTTTAAGGGTAATAATTAAGACCCTAAAATGACTAACCTTAGAATAAATATCCCTAAAAGTGTGTTATGATATGAAATACATGATATAGCAATGATAATAAAAAAGATGTCTCAAAATATAGCATAGTTTGCATTGGAGATGGTTAAATCAATAGGGGTATGCCTAGATAGATGTGATAATGTAATAGTAGGTACAATATAGTGAAATAAAACTAAAAAATTAGTTATTTGTTATTTTTCAAGGAGGGATGGAGCATGATGTCCATCATGGCATCTAAGAAAGAAAGATAATGCATGATTTAAATCATGACGTTTCAAACAACTGAGAAATAAACAAGAAAACAAGCATGCGTGGCAAGAAGCAATAAGCATACAAAAGTGGCCAAGGGGCAAAGTAAACAAGGGACATGGGCAAATTTCATTTAAACTAGAAATAAATCATACAAGGCATGTTTAAATGCCCACATACACATACAATTGAAAACAAACAAGGTTGACATGAGGGCCACAAGCATATACAATAGTACATGCAAAGGACATTAAAAAATGTCCTAAGGCACACATAAGAGAAATAATAGGAAATGATAAATGAAATCATATATAGATATGCAAATCAAGAGAAGAAGGCATTTAAATGTTAGAAATGTAATCAAATCTAACTAATCAATGTAAGAAGTGAAAGTATGCAAAACATGTCGTATAAGACTCGGTAGATGCTAAGAAATAGACAAGTTATATATACTAGTGAGTATCGATAGAGTAATCTATGTAAGATAGTAAGTAATGTACATCAACATGATAACTAGAGTGTGTGGTGTAGGAATGACATAACTTGGATGGTTTAGTCATATAATATATGCCCCTAGTGGGTAGATATATCAATGTATGTCTTAAATGTAGAAGTAAGATGCCCCCTCAATGGGTGGAGTAAAACAATCTAGGATTTGGGTGTCACTGCGCACACTCAAAGAAGATCAAGTGAAGCATAGTAATTCAGATAGATTGATAAATAATAGCATATAATATAAAAATGTAAGTATAGCATGGTAGTATAAATGCAAAGCATAGATATGCATTTAATTGAAATGTTTTTGGTGTTTTGAATTATTTGAATGTTTTTTTTATTTTGACATGTTATTTTGTTTTTTTTATTTTGACATAAGCTATGTACAAGCAATCATAAGGAAAGTATGTACAAAAAAGTGAAAAGAAGCTATGTACAAGAAAGACTGAGAAGAAATGATACTAACTAATGAGTCTCATGAGAAACTCCCTATGATGGTGTCTTGTATCAAAGAGAAGGATTGTGCATGATCATGAAGCATAATAGAAAGGCTGAGATTGTGATTCTAAAAGCTATGTATGCTATAAATTCTTTAAAATATCTATAGTGGAAACTGATTATGGGGTCCCCCTATAACTCTAAGAAGTGGATGCAACTATGGGACTCTTAGGGACTCATATGGTAGCAGAAAAATCTCTCTAAACATGTGATATTGTGTAGAGGAATGAGACATCAATGATACCACCTTGGGTGTGAATACTATAGCTAAAAACTATCTAGAGTCCTAAAACTATCATTGATGTAGTGGTCTCTCTAAGAGGACTCCATGGAAGTGTATTAACTCTCTGTGCTAATGAGGGAGGCCTTAACTATGTCTGAGTCTTAAGTGAAAGAAGAACTATAACTAGTGGAGGAGATAAAACTGGTGACAATAGAGTAGTATAAAGTGGGGAGTGGTAACTCATATATAACTCCACCAACTATAACAACTTGATTAGTGTGAATTAATTTCATGCATATATGAACTATATAAAGTACTACTCAAAGTTTTTGTATCCATGGTCGACCAAGAAACATATCAAATAATCATACATTAGGAAAACTAGTGAATGGTGTGGTCACATGTGTTGGAATAACATGTAAAAGAAGTAAAATTTCACCTAATAAACTCCATATGTGCCCACTAAATCTGCTGATAACTATGTTTATCAGAGTGATATCCTACTCTGAAGATCCCAAATGTTGAAGTAACATCATAGTGCACATGTTCACATTGGATCCATTGTAAATGAGAACACTATGAATGGGATGATGATCAATATAGGATCTAATAAAGAGTGCATGGTAATCTGAATCATCCTCAATTATCTCCTACTTTGAGAATGAGATTGATGGTCTATCTAAAACTCTATAATTATACACACTAATCATGTTACTCAAAGGGTATGACTCTATTGAAGGTGAATGATATGTAGAAGGTGGAGGGTGTGCATGAAATGCATGGTGAACACATGATGTGTCCCTTGTCCCTTGTCTTACATTTTCTTTGCTTGAGGATGCTCAATTGGAGTGTCAAGCTCAATAAGGTTGCATTCTATCAAATCTTGTATCTTGTATTTCAAATTGATGCATTTTTTTTTGTGTGTCCTAGTGCCCTGTGAAAATCACAAAATTCATTTTGATCATATCCATGTAAAAGAGACTCTATTGGATTCACTTCCTAAATAAGAGGGAGATATATGATATTAAATTCCAAAAGCTACTATAAAACTCTAGCTAGAGATACTAGTATATTGGTAAAGACTCACCAAGGAGGTGTTGATAAAACCACTCACTAAGGGGGCTCTGAAGCCACATTAACTGTAGATTGATTTTAACTTTTGTTATCATTAACATTTACTTTGTATGGAACTTTAATGTTACTCTTGTTTGTTGTTTTTGATATGCTTATATACTTGAGCTTGCCCATTGTAATTAATTTTACTTCCCTTTGCTTTAGTGTATGACATAATTAGTGAAGTAAGAGAATATTTTGAACATTATTGACTCATGTAAAGTTTTTAGAATACTTTGTTTGAAGAGATCTTGTAATTCTTGATCAGCCATGGGGCTAGTCATTTTAACCAAGATGGTCTTATATCTAAGAACATAGTTTGTGAGATACTTATTTGACCTTTGTTTCTATTGTGTAACTTGGGCATAAGAAACCTTGTCACCTATGTTAATGCTAAAATTAGCTAAGAACATGTTAGCTAAAAGATTGAATACATTGATCGACTAATTCAGTAGATTATAGAACCATTATAGAGCATAATCCTTTAAACTTTGTGTAAATAGCTTGGTTAGTAACTAGTCATTTGGCACATAGTCAAAGTAGGTTTCACAAAAAATTCTCAAGTGTGTCTCTAGATCACCCTTTCCATAATATAGAGTGAGCTTGAGTTGAACAAAACCTGGTGGAAAGGGTGTAGAAGCAATATGGCATGCCAATGGAATACGAAGTAGAGAAAAATAATCAAAAGACTGTGTTGGTATAGAGGCACCTTGTTCAAGATGTAGCACCTTAAATTGAAGATATTTTATCTCTTTCACAAGGGAAACCACATCATGAGACAAAGATGTACTATCCATAATTGGTGGTGACTCATATGAAAGTTGGCCTATTATAGGGGGTTGTTGAGACATAGTTACCCCCATAGTGTCATTTATAGTTGGTTTCTCTATGGTTTGAGAGGATTGATGAATGTTTGATTTTTGTTGTTCTTTTATTATTTTAAGAATATCATATTGTATATCAAGATGTCTAGTTAAAAGGTCTTGATGTTCCCTCTTATCAATTTTGACAAAACTAGTATATTGGGCTACTGTTAAAGTAGGAAAAAAATCAAAAATGGATTGAATTTTTTGCAATAAGTTGTAATTATAAAATTTTAATGAAAGGAAAGTACTAAATAATGGAAAAGTAAAATTCTAAAAATAGAAAATTGGAATATGCATAAAAAGGATACGAAGGTCACAAATATGTAAGGTGATACCTTAAAAGCATGGGACCTAGTATATCCAACTAGGGTTTTTAAATAAAGTGATTTTCAAAATTACTATGGTAAATTTTAAAAATTAAATGGGAAATTCTTATTTAAATATGTAGGAAAAATCGATAAAATACTAGAAAAATATTCTAATTAAATAGGGTTTTGAATATTCTTTTTTTTAAATTACTATGATAGATTTTTAAATTTAAATGTGAAATGTTGACTTAATATGTAGAAAAAAACAATTTTTTTTAAAATCAGCAAGGAATTTCTCCTAGAGTTTTTATGTGCAAATGAAGTAAGTCAGGTTCACTAAATGATTTAACTTTTCTGGGAATAATGAAGTTTTATTCTTATTTTAATTAAGGGTATGGATTAATAAATTAGTAAATAATATTTCAATATTTAAAGTCCAAATCTGTATAATTTGTTTATCTTTTAAACCTTTCTAAAAATAATAATAAATAAGGAGAAAATATAACTTATCTAGAAATAAGTTGAGATGGCTGATATAGGGTCTAAAACTAGCTCTGCAAGACTGGGATAGTGTCATAAATTATAATTTGGATTTACTTTAATGAAATGATAAGAGTGCTGAAAACATGACACTTTAGGGTCTAACACTATTATCCACTCCTACCATTATTAGCCAAATAGGTCACAAAGATCTAAACTTTCTAGGTTGTGTATAATGTTCTTATGTGATCTTACCTATGAAATATTGAGCATTGAATGTAGATAAAGCTCAATGTATAGATTATTTAATCTTTAAACCCTAACCCTCCATCATGCTTTATAAATGGGATTTAAATCACTTGAAACGGGGGGGGGGGGGTGGTTAGTTTGTGTAAGATACACTGAATGTGTGATCTACACCTCTTGTGTGGGCACGTTGCCTACATAACAATACTTTGAAGAGGGATCAAGTCATATTTAGTTCTCCTACCTAATGTGCTTTGTGAAATAGTGTAATGTGGATGAAAATTTTCAAATTAAGAGTGCTTGAGGTGGATAAGAACTAGTATGAGAGTTTGAATATGTTTGTAGCTATGTTAGGTGGCTGTATGCAGATAATAAGGAAATTTTTCTTAGTATTTTGCTTGTATTCTTGATTTCTTTATAATATTTGTCACCTCCCCCTTTGTAAATGAGCTTTGGATGGGTTTTTATAAGGAAATATTGGTCATGGGTTAGATGTGTTCATGCTAGGCTAACATAATGAAGAGTAGGAATCAGATGAAAATGGCCATTTGGGCTCAAATTGTAAAGGGATAAGAGCATTGAAAATAGGAGACCATAGGTTTCAATGCTATAGTCTAGGTATTACACTCTTGTCTTACAGACTTGAGACTTAAGGGGATAGGATTTGCTTAGGAAATAGAGTCTAAATAAGATATAATGATCATTTGGATGGCTACAAATGACTGGGAATAAGAAAAAAGGTGTTTAGAAAGGTCATAAGAGAATTTAAAAAGGACCTATGGATTGGGTGTCACAAGCCACACTCAAACTACCAATTTGGACAATTTATATGACTACAATCACAAGCTCTACACACATTCAAAAAAAAACTAATTTTCATTTTTTTAAGGAAGTTAGGCACATCACATAGATGGCTATCCATTTTTTTTTATCAATTTTTAGGATCTATTACTTGTAAAATTAATTAAAAAAATTATTCATTAAAAAAGTATAGGTCATAAACTAGAAGATCTTATCTAAATTTTCCTTAAAGGGTTTAAAATAATATTAAATGCTACTAAAAAAATGGTATGCCACATGGTCATCAATCTACTCTTTTTTCTTAAAAAAATAGGATTTTCTCTTCAAATTTTAGATGTTTGAACTAGTTATACTCAACTAATTTTTTTTAAAATAGTTTGTTGAAAACTAGACTCGAAATGTTACATTTCATATTCTTACACCATCTTTAAATTTAGAGTGTAGCTGTCTCAAATTATCTACAGAAGTTCAAATTTTTGAAATTTTAGGAAAATCATGTCCATGGGTAGGCCACCTTTTATCCCTCGACTTTGTGTACTTACCCATTTGTAGGTATACTACTAAAACTACCTTCTATAGATTCAACAAAGCACCACATTTGTCACTTGTATTTTTTTTGTCCTTTTATCTTGGATTGATTTCACACACCTTCAATTTTTTTATAAAATGTCTCAAATTTTCATGGATTTTGATAATGATAGTTTTTCACAAGGTATATTAAACACTAGAAGTATGCACAAGTGTTGAGTATAAATTGATTGCATAAGCATTTATTGTTACACAATCATGTATGGAAATTGATAATGATTGTTGTATAAAATGTTCAACATGAAGTAATGATGGTAGAGATATATAGAGCTATTTGTATAATTTCATTTCTTTATATAAGCTTGTGAAGTGGAGAACAATGATTAATTCGTAATAAGGTGCTATAAGGAGTTATGCAACATGTCAAAAAAAAAGTAATTTAAATGTGTCAAGTATGTGGCCAATCAAATTTATTAGACTAAATAAGTATTATAAAAATATTTGTGGTGTTTTAACATATATTGATACATTAGTATTATATGTTTTTCACTTGGCTTAATAGTCGGTGAATGTAAATTCCCATGTTGTGTGGGGATTACAAAGTGGGTGATAGATAAATGCACATTTCTTCCAAATAAGAAGGGTGTGTTGCATGTTGAATACACACAAAAAATTTTGTGCATTGTAAAATAGAGTAAATAATTATATGAAATTGAAAATAACCTTGTGACTTAGTATAACATTATAAAACAGATCAATTTTTTCTATGATCAAGAAGGTTTTGTGTTAGATTTTTTTACTTGAAATGGGTTTCCAATGTGAAATAATGAATATCGATGTGTTTACATTTATCTTTGTAGGTATAAGGTTCATGTATCATATCTCTTATTTATACTAGTTTATTATTCATAAGATTATTACCAAAATTTGGTATTAGAACTTCATTGTAAGCTTTGTATAAGTTGGAATAACTTGTGATAAATTGGTTTCCTAATGTGTGAGTTATGTGCAAGATTATTGTGCAAATAAAATGAATGTAAGTAATAGGAAAGAGATTGATAAATTCAATGGTCAATATTTTTAGTTATGGAAACCCAATATGTAAGATCACTTGGTGAACATAGATCAATGGATGGTTATATTAAACACAACACCCAAGGGATTAAAACCAAGAGAATAGGAAAAAGTTGATATGAAAACTATAATACATATCATAATATCATTTTTGTATTCAATGCTACTAATTTTTTTGATTGAAAAATACTATAAATATTCCTTGGGATGAGCTAAGTACATTATACTAGACCAAGTCTCTAATAATTATTCATGTTAAATAAGTTATATTCCTTGAAAATTAATAATGGTATCTTAGTTTTAGAGCATATAAATAAATTTATCACTATGCTAAATCATTTATAATCCATTAATGCCAATAAAGAGTGATGAAAAAAGGTGTATCATGTTAATTTTCTCTTTTCTATACTCATGGGATAATCGAGTGATGGAAATCATTAGCACTACATTAGAGATAAAAGTGAATGGTTTAGTTACAAATATGTTAATTTGAGGAGATGAGGTGAAATTATATGGAATGATATGATATAAATAATTCCCCATCCATGCAAGGTTACTCACAATAAAAATGTTGGGATAAAACTAGGGATAAGCACTTAAAGTCTAGAGGTAGATCTAATAATCCATATTGATCTTTGAAGAAGTGATAGAACAACAAGAAGATATGAAATTTAAACAAATAATGTAAATAGATAAATGTGAAAAAGGCTAAAAAAAAGGGTGTTGTGAAATCTTAAATTCATAATGCCCCCAATCATTGAGATGGAGATGTATATGTCATATCCTCAATCTCATATGCATGCAATGATGCATGGATAATTGACTCTAGAGCCTCCTATCATATGACTCATGTGAAGGAATGGTTTTATAAATATGAATAATATGATGGTGTTTATTTTTTTTATATAATATGAATCAATGTATAATATTTTGGGTAGAGGAGAGTGAAGATAAACTTCAAATTTTAGAGGATCAAGGCTCTCCCATGTGTTTTTAACATTCATGGCCTTGAGAAGAGTCGAATCTCTATGAATAAAATGAATTATGTTGGTTTTCAAGTATTATTTTGTAGAGATAGGTGTAAAATGGTGTATGAATCCATGGTGTTGGCAAGAAGAAAGCACCTGGGTACACTATTTTTTATTTATGTGATTGTGGTAAGAAACACATGTAATAACACTATTGTTCTTGACACCAAGTCTGAAATAAGAACTTGTGCATTATTTTTTGAAGATAAAAATTGATCTAACATAAGAGGTTGGGCCATATTTTTGAAAGAGGTATATGCATGTTGTAGACTAGAGATATGGTGAAAGGGAAGGATAATTTTCCCTTAAACTTTGAATTCTACAAACATTATGTCTATGCCAAGTAGAGTCAGGTGAAATTCCCGAAAAATGTTTCCTAGGAAAGTGGAATCTTATAGGTTATCCATATTTATGTTTTTAGACTAATAAATATACCATCACTAAATAAGTCTATATTCTACATATATTTCATAAAATATTACTCTTATAAGACATATATACATCATCCTAAATAAATATGAAGTTCTCAATAAATTAAATGAGTTTAAATCCCTTGTGGATAATTAGATAGAGTAGAGGATACAAGTATTGTGCACATAAAATGAGAGTGAGTATGAATCCAAAGAGTTCAAATAATTATATAAATATATCATTATTTAAAGGAAAAAGATAAATCCATACATCACAATAGAATGGAGTTGTAGAGTGAACGAATAGGACACTAATGGATAAATCCCAAAGTATGTTGAGTGTTATGAACTTGGAGTAGAGGTTTTGGGTTGAATTAGTGGCTACAACTTGCTATCTTCTCAATATATATCCCATATTAGTGTTGGTTGACAAGAATATACAAGAAGCATGGATTGGTAAGAATCCATGATTGTGACACCTACAATATTTTTGTTCTGAGTACTAATATTACATTTCAAGATAAATTTTTTCTAGAATTAACTATAAGTCTACAATATGAGTCTTTATTGGGTACATGAGTGGTGTAAAAGGGTATAATATTTGGAATCATAAGACAAATAAAGTGGTCTATGGCCATAATGTAGTATTCATGGAAGTGTGTAAGGTTTCTATGTAAGAAGAACCAAAGAAGTAACCAAAAGAAGAAACATAAAAGGTACAAGATATTGTAGAGTCTAAACATATTATATTGAAGTATGGTGTGATAGAATAAAAGTTTCAAGATTCACAATAAGAGAAGAAACATGTGAATCCTGCTCTAATGAGATTATAATGGGTGCATAACATACCTAAATGTATAATAAGCCATTTTTTTCATTTTGCATTCATATTTTAGTGATTGATGATGAAGACCATAATATGGTGATAAAAACTCTTTTTTATGGAGAGAATATGTCTTGGAAGTGTAGAGTAAGATTACAAAACAATTTAATCCATGAGTTAATAGAGAAAAACCCAAAATAAGCGTAGAGGACATAATGTGCTAAGCCTACTCCCTCAAGGGGTATTTATAAGGAAATATAAGAGCTATTTAAGAAAGGAATATACCATCAAACCTTCCAAGTAGTATCCCTCATTTCAAGAGTAGCCAAGAAGCATGATTTTCCCTACCTTTGATGCTCCAAGTCTTTTTCAATGAAGAGTAGCATGATCCTCCATCATTTCTTAGTGCACCAATGGCTTAGGCTCAAAATATTTTTCAATTTGTGTAAATAGGTGAAGTTTGTCTATTGTAATTTATGAATAATAAGTTTTCATGAATGAAGATTAAAAATTATAGTATTGACTCACTTATTTATAACTTCTCAAAAATGTTTAAAATCAACCATGACCGCCCATCTTAAATCCCTCCCCAAAAACTCATGATATTATTACGTGATCTTGAGGTGACCATAAAGTATTTTTATTTATGTCTTTTATTTTATTTCATCTTTCTTTATGAGGGGGACTTCATCACCTCCTCTAAGATTTATATGGAAGCTTTGACCTAGGGTTTCATCTCTTAACACTAAATTCATCCACTCCCACTAATATTGGAGGTTTGAGTGGTTAAACCACCTTCTTGTGTTAGAATTGCACATGGGACATATCTACACTTAAGACATCACACTACATTGAGTAATAAATGGATGTAGTGGTTGAAAAAAGGACAAGACCTTTTTGTAATAAGCCAAGTATCATAGACGCCCAATTACGTGATTTTCTTTTGCATTGCGATGTGAAAGTCATTGTGTAATTCATCACCCTAGAATAATTAAAAACCACTTAATTTAGTCAACCCCACTTTAACATACCCTTTCTAGGATTTTGATGATTATAATTAGTGTATTTTGGTCATTTTTACATGGTATGTTTTGAGACTAAAACTTGATTGTTTGTTTATAACCATGTCAAAAACAATATATTTATGTGTCACTCTTTTGTTTAAAGAGGCATTATGCTGGTCATTTTACACCACACTTTTGCCTTGAAATTTTTGATAAATGTGTTGTGTGTGTGTCATTTGATTTGTATAGGGTAGTGGTATGATACCAAAATCATGTCAAACCATTTTGACTTTGAGTCTTTGAAACATAACATTGATCACATCATTCGAGCATGCTTATGCCATTAAATTTCTCAATTTGATTTAAAAACTTGTTTACCATTGTATCAAAAAACTATTTGTTTCAAAACATGTCATGTATACCATGTGGACCTTTGTCTTCTACCATCATGCTATCCAATCTTGTCTAGTTTGTTTGGTCAAATTCTAGTTTTCAACATTGAGTTTTCAATTAACCTTGTCAAGTTTGGATTCAAACATTGATTTATTTCTATTTAAGCTTCAATTTTTGAGGATAATACAAAGATATTTCTCTTTTGGGTTGCATAACTTTAGTTAATTGATTACCCAAATTTGAAGACTTGATGGTTTGTTTGTTTAATGCCTATTCTCATCATTGTTTTTGCCTTTATTTGGGAGAACAAAAATTTTCTCCAAAAGCCTTTTGCCTTATGGCTTATGCCAATTGGTCATGTTTATGTTTGATTTTGTGTGTTGAGTCTATGTCAAAATTGATTGCAAACTTGTTAGATTATATCAAATCACATCATGCCTTTATTTCAAGTCAAGATTTTGACATTGTTTGACCAAAATTCTTAGAATAGCCTATTTGAGCTTAGATTTTGAATCCATATTTGGAAAAAATACGTAGCAATTCTTTTTTCTTAGTTTAGACCTTATTTAGAACACTTTGACCTAGACTTTTCACATGCCAATTTTTATTCAGATGCTTGACCTTTTGTGTGTATGACATTTGATGTTAGACATTTGGTATTAGACTATTTTATGCTAAGTCTTAGCACAAATCATTTTAGAGATATAAATCCACTTTCAGACCACATTAGAGATACGAATCTACCTTCAACCAAGTTAGACCAAGTTTGAACTATTTATCTTTTGGACACAGTTTTTTTAAGTTTGTAAAACTCTAATCCTTTTTTTTTTTGGAGCTTTCATAATTTATATGGATATGTTCAGCTACACCTATGGTGGAGTCATGTATAATACAACTTATGATAGGATGGACACACAAAATGACTTTTATGGATTTAGTCAAGAGCCAAATGATGATAATATGGTTTGTGAGATAGATTTCTATCCACCTCATAATAATCTTTCATGGGAACAAAGTCATGAACCAACTTACGATCTAACTCAAGACCTAGATTGGTATGAAGAGGCTTGTGAGGACTTTGAAGACCCAGCTAAATATAATGTTTTTTGGGATATGGACCAATACCCTCTTTTTGATAATTAGTACATGGAACATAGTCAAGAACTAGATTTTGATCCAACTCAATATTGGGATGATATGGTTTATTAGGAGGACTTGGATGCTTTGGCTTGTGCAAGTAATCAAGTTCCATGGCATCTTTTTGTTATTCAATCATTGGCTACCCTGACCCTCCTTTGGATTATATGAGATACCAACCTACATAATATCCAAGGCATACTATTACCATTCTAAGACCTCATCCTTTAGCTTGTGCAAGCAATCAGGCTCCATAATACCATACCATTTTTATACCAAGACCTAGTCCTTTGGCTTGTGTGATAAACCAAGCTCTACACTGGCCTATCATTACCATTTCAATACTTCATCCTTTGGCTCATGAGATAACTCAAGCTTCATGATGGCCTACCATTATCCAATTGTAAGACATTCCTCATCTAATACTAATCCAATTACAAACCTCAACCAATCCAATCATTTGAAGACCAAGTTGTGTTCAAAACTAGTATTTTCCAATTCATTGAAAACTAAGGCCAAGAGAACCAACCAATTCAAGATGTTTTTGTTAAAAAAACCACTTATGATAAGTCAACCTATGATGAATCACCCATTAATCCTATACTTGTTATTGAGAAGTATCACTCTGACAAGATAACCTTTGTTGGGTCACTTCTTAATGATTATAACCACCTTTGGGAAAATCATTACCTTAACCATATGCCTATTTTTAAGAGCCTCCTATTGACAAACCAGTCTCTAAGGAGTTATCTCTTAACCTTTTTCCCATCCTAAAGGAGTCCCACTCTAATAAAACAATTTTTATGAAGCCCATTATGCCATCATAGGCCATTGCTTATCCAATGCCAAGCATTCAACAAGACATCATTATAATAGAGTACCCATAAAATGAAGAATTAAAGTTAAACTCAGGTTTTATTATTTAACCAACATTAGATTTAGAATCAAAATTAGAATCAACATTAGTCTTGACATCAAATTTAGAGTTCATTGAGTTGGAATTAGATTCAGATACAAAATAAGTTCACAACTATTATAATATTGGTTATATATACCTAGCAGATTAGTATGAATACATTTGTGATCCTTATATAGTTTTTAAGGATGAGCACTTTAGATTTGGCATGAGTTATCCTAGTATCTACTATGAGGATTGTGCAACCTCTCCCATTCCATTACCATTCTATAAACCATTACCATCAACCAATATAGACATATTATTGACATTCCATCTCTTATAAGCGTCGATTAAGACTGATATAATCAAACTTTGTTGAACTGCATCCATGGTGACATAGTAGTTGAAGAAGATCAAGGAGGCTAAGACCAAATTAATGTATCAAAATAACATTCTCCTAGTGAAACCTTTTTGAAGGCACTAGGGGATACACAAATTTCAATCTCAACATATTTTAGTGAAACTTTTTTGGAAGCCATAGAAAACAATCAAATTCAAAAGCTAATGTTCATTAGTGAAACCTTCTGAAAGGCACTATAGAATAATAAAGATAACTTCATTGGTGAAAACGTCATCGAGATATTGATAATTGAGCACAAAATTTCTTCATTTCTTGATGAAAACATTATCGAAGATCAAATCAAAATAGCTTCCAATCTATAGCCTCATCAGATGGTACCTACTCTCAAGATCAGATAATAGAAGAATATAGTGGTCTTATCGAGATCATATTTAGAGGTTTTTGACCCCACCACAACCAAAATTATGTCAAATCTAGCATTAGTAACATTACATGTAACTAAATGTCTTGATCTTCATTATTTCCCCTCCATCATTCATTCTATTATTATCCACCATTCCATTTCATAATCAAGCCTCTCATCCAACATTTATCCATATTTACCATCCATGGCCATTCTTTCCTTTTTAGAGGCTATAAAGATAACTTGTCTCGATGTTTGAAGGAATTAGAACCAATGACAAATGAAGATCACCAAAGCATTCTTGATGACATAGAAACTATTTAGACAAGGTGTGGGATATTAATTAACATGATTGATTATTCTATTTGTATCATTTTCTAATTAGGATGTGCATCTTCACTTCATTAAGAATAATAGAATCATATGACATTTACCATACCCAGGCTAGACACACAAAAAAACAATCACCCAAGATAAAAACATGTATCATACCATTTCAAATTACCATATCCTTTTACCATTATCACCTATCATACCATTCACCCCATCACTTGGGGGAAAACCTACTACCATTTTATCCAATCTATCAAACCATCATTATCTTAGAGCAAGACCATACCATCATATCATTCCATTCCTATATAGACAAAAGCCTATTTTTAGTCATCCTACCCAATCTTGTTTTGATCTTGGTTCATTTTTTTCTTCTCGCACCTTTTTTAAGGGGATTCAAATCAAGTTTTAACTCTTATCAAATCCATGTTTACAATGATAGTCTATGAAAGTAGTGTGACAGTTGATCTAGTAAGATATATTTGATTTTTCCATTCTATCAAGTTTGTTTATGTGAGCCTAATTATAAATACATATAGGCAAATTAGTATCTCACCAATATTGCTACTAATTATAACTACCTATGTACAAATTAGTATAATTAATATATGACATTGTATCCTAGTTATAACTACCTATGGTAAAACTAGGGGCAACATTTGTTTATCATGCATTACCATTTCACCTTACCATTATTATTTTCATTTGATTGGTCATTTTCTAGATTTGAAAACTTGTTAGGACCTAGTTGGTTTTTTCCTACCTCTTATGTGGATGGAATTACTATGTTGTGAGGTTATTTCAGGACTTATGTATGCCATGATCAATTCATGTTGAGGTCACTTTAGTCCCCCTTTCCATATGATGTCATAATTTTGCAAGCAACCTAAGCCAAAAACTCTCATCATTTTTTGAGTAGGTATCTTATCATTCTCTAATGAGTTAAGATAACTCAAAAATCTAAAAAAAATCATAAGATACCTCAAAAATCCAAAAACATTTGTCCTGTCTAAGCCTAGTCAGTTATCCTTAATCCATCTTCCTGGGGCATGGTAATTATTAGGATGCTTTCTTTTGATTTTGTTTTCAGGATTTTTGTTTGTTTATTTATTTTGAGTTATTTATTTGTATGTGTGCTTTCTATTTGTTTTTTAATTTTTTCACTTAATTATTTATTTTCTTTCTACACTGTTACCTTGACTTAGTCTATATGTATTCATTAGGTGATTACTTGCACACATTATTCTTGAGTTGATCAATATTCATACTTCAACATTATCATCATGTGTTTTTATCATTGGTGCATTATTTTTGAGTGTTTATTAAATTGAGAATCAATCCTTATGCATATTTTGCCCAATTCTTCATGGTGTTCTATCATGATGCCTACTATCACATGCTACAATAAAAATCAGCTTCAAAAAGGTCTAAAATCAATGGAGACACAAAATTTTCTCTTTGGCACCTTAGAAAATCCTTCCATCCCACCCTTGATCAAATTAACCCATTAACCATTTTATTTATATCATTGATAATCAAGATGAGCATCTCTTCATTGGTAGGTACAATTAAATAAAAAACACTAATCAATCCTATTATTCTATTCATCTCTTTAATCACTTTTTGCCCATTCATATTTAATCTATATCATAGGTTATATCCTTGAGTTATGCTTGTTAATCAGCCTTAACTGGGGCACAATCATCTTTAGCCAATCCAAGTCCTCTTAATGATTATAACTGCCTATGGGCAAATCATTAATTTTGAATTTTATTTTTTATTATAACCACCTTTGGGCAAATTAGTATCCTTTTTAAAATTAATGCATAAAAGCATTTTCTCATTTGGATTAATCTCAACCATGGTTTAATTCCACATTTATTCTTGCTTCTTTTTGAGTGACCATTCATCAACAAATATGATGGCCACTCCTTCAAGGGGGCATCATCATAGGCTTCCCAAATACCTTTTGGAGCTTTTTCTTCAATCACCATCTTCCTTTTGGCACACAGGGCATTTATCATTATTTGAGAATACATTGATATGCATATGGTTTACAATACCTTCCCAAATAGGGGTAAATTGTAGACACCTAAATATTGCCACCAATAACCTTCAATCAAAGTTTTTACTAATTTCCACCAAAATGCATAATTTGGCTTAAAAACCCTAAAACATGATAAATGATGTGAACCTAGTATATTAGAGTGTCAATTTTGGCTAGAGTGTCACTACATGGGGTAATGTAATTTATGAAGTAGCTAAATTTGATCAGATCATTTTGAGTCAAAATGGGATTTTTGCACCTGGGTGCTCTGGATTGCTCTTTTTTATCAAATTTCTTACACAAGACACATGCCTTTAATATTTTGTGTTAGTAACATCCTAAATGGGATAATGGATTTAACTCATTTAACATTGACTTATAATTCCAATCCAGTCAAATTTTGGGCCAATAACAAGACATTCTAACCAATTTGAGTAATTTGGGCACAAAGAGCCAAGGTTTGCATCAAAGTTCTTCATCATGCTTAAAATCTAATTAAACCAAATCATGAGCCTAATTAATAATTCCATGGAAATTGTTGAATAATTTTTTTTTGGAAATAAATATTGAATATATGCATCATCAGGTGACATCATTTTTTGGGAATACATCTTTAAGCCATAAATGCCACAAATATCTGAATTAATGCCTCCCATACCTCATTAAGACACTCCATGCCTATTTAATTCCCCTTTATCCCAAATATTGATGAGACTATTTATGAATTTTAATTACATAATTTAATTAATCCTTAGCCACACATATTCAACTTGAGATGGATGGTTCAGGCTGATTCTAAACCATTCTAAAAATCTATAAATATAAGAGCCATGAACATTAATTTTAAGCTATTTTGGTGCAAAGTTATTATTCTCAAATATCTTCAAGATGCTTGGGAAATGTAAAGTTATAATTCACAAATAATTCCAAAATCCATTGTAATTAGTGTTATAATGCCAAATTGTTGAGCCAAGCCAAATCCAAAGGTGCCAAGAGTATATGACGGTAGCCACACTCCATTGAAGATCTCTTAAAGCACGATCTGAGCAAGACAAAGAAGGATCCTTTTGGAGAAATCAAGGATTTGGTAAGAAGTTAGTGTCTTATGTTCATATTTTTCATTTCTTTCCATTTTTAGTTATGTTTTCAAATGATTTTCCCTCACTAAGCTCCCCATAGTGACTAGGCCTAGAGATGTTATGCTAGTTAGTGTTTTTCTTTTATTTTATTTTTTATTTTGGTACTAACACAATACTAATCATCCTCTCTTGATTCAAATTACTAGTCTATAATTATGGCCCTGATTATGCATTTTTATAGAATATTGCTTAGATTGACAATTTTAGCACAATAGTAATAGGAATTAGATGTCTACATTTTGCCCCTATTTCAAAAGGCATGGTGAGACATTCGATCAAAGCAACATATTTTCAAATAATGAAAGAGTTATTAAGAATAAGTTGGAAGGTAATTATTGAATAAATGACCCATGATTCCCCCTTGATAGGGCATGTGAAGATGAAAAAAATAGGGATGGACTCTTAAAAAAGAGAGAAATAGTGAAGTTAACCCATGGATGAAATTATATCCATATGAGATAATGCTTGCATGCATTGATTCCCAATGATAAAAAATATAATAGAATATAATGGGCCCCAAAGTGGGGGGAGGTGGGAAGAATGCAATCCCAAAATAAAATCAGCACACTTTGACATACCCAAAAGAGGGAAAAATTTATGGTCTTAGGGAATGATCAATCTTAAAATAAGTTGCACACTTTAAATTTTTAGAATGAGGTAAAAATATATAGAGCTTGGAATTAGAAGAAAAATAAGAGCATTACTCTAGATAAAGGAGGTTAATGAATTAATAATGTGCCCCAATAAAGTGGATTTGACTAGTTGATAAATTGATTTTGCCCTAGTAGGTTTAATTTCAACAACTAATAATTAATTTTTCCCTAGTAGGGTATATTAGAAATCATAGCTCAAAGATATAACCTAATGCATAGATTAAATTTGAGTGGGCACAATACTAGATGTGAAGTTCTAACAACTAAACAAGCCATAAAAACTAAGCATATGATGACTCATAAAGTGATGAAAGAGATGATTGGAAAAATGAGGGTGGTTGAGCTGACCCAGGATACATCATATATCCAAGGATTGCCTACATATTCCAAATGGACCTCAACCTAATTTAGTTCTCCCATAAGTGGGAGAAAATAGAATGAGAAAATAAGAATAAAATAAATATAGATCAATGTTTAATTATGAATTCATGTTAGGTAGTGGATATACAAGATAATGCCTTAACTAGATGCTATAATATACTTTTAAGAGATGTATATCCCAAAATAATCATAGAGATAGTCAATTAAACTCATAGTGTATGTCAAGAGATGCACATATTTCATAGGGTCTCATGTTAGGTATGGTACATTTGGAAATGATCTTTGGAGCTTTATTGACTTTTGGATTTGGATCACTTGGTGTTTAATATAACAAATTGAAATTAAGCATCATAAGTATGAGTAACTTATAATAACATTGTATTTATATTGTAATTAGTCAATTCAAATATAAATATTTATAACTAAGGATAATGATAAAAACTATCAATACCAAAGTTACAAATATTTACATTTAACAAAAACAACAAGAAAAATAACAAATATAAAAATGTAACCTAACTTAAAATCAAGATATGAATAATCGGGATTTAAGTAGGAATAATACTATATATTCAAAGTAAGAACAACTCAATAGACAACATAAAATCAAGACATGGATAATCAAGATCCATGCATATTAAAAAGATGTACTTGGAAAATAAAATAAAAGAACAAGTTAATACAAATCTAAACAAATCAAGACTAATTGAAAACTAGACAAAAAATGGTTATAAATATATACAAACTCAAAAGAACAAAACAATATAATACAAGACAAAATATTAACACAAAATATAAATATAACAAAACACCAAGAATAAATAACAAAATAATAAAAATGAATAAATAACAAAACAATAAATACTTAAAATAACAACTCAACAACAACAAAAACACAATAAAACACCAATAAATAAAATAAAAACACAAAACAAACTAAGGACAAATGAATAATAAAACACTCACAAAAAATAAATGAAGATTTTAACAAAGCACAACCAAACAACAATAAAAATCAAATAAACACACACAAAGAAGAGTTAGTCATAATGTTGGTGAAAACATAAAATAATTGTTCATGCACATGTAATAGAGGCATTACTCTTTATAATGAGGTAACCCAAATCTAAGAAATAATGATGTTCACATAGAAAAATAAGAACAATGGATACAAAGTTTTCCCAAAGTGGTAGGGAAACAACACAAAACAAAATGGGGGGAAAAAGAAGAAAAAATAAGGGGTGGTCGAGCTGACTTTAGATGTACGAAACAAGTGGATGTTTCCTACATAGTTCCATGGATGTGAGATTCAACATGAACTTCAGGCCAAATGTAGTTCTCCTAAGAAATGGGATAGAATAAAAGTGATGATAAGAAAACATGATTGATTTTGTAGAGGAAATAAGGAAATGGGCTCTAAAAATGGTGAGAATGTGAAAAAAGAAAGTGCGGTTTTAGGATTTTCAAGGTCATTTGTAAATGTATTAGAATTTTATAAGCATCTAAACTTGAGTGAGAATTATGAGAGTCTAAATGGTACAAATCAGAAAATGGTGAGAGTGATCAAACTTAAATGGCTCACCAAATGGCGAGAGCATTGAAACTTGAAAATGCTCACAAAATGGAGAGAGTGTTCAAATTTGAAAATGTTTGAAAAATGGTAGGAGCATGGTACTAGGTTACTCACAAAATGAAGAGAGTGGATGGCAAAGAGGGACTAATATGACATCAATGTGAATCAAGCATGACCTACATATTCATAGTAAGACCTCAAGTCACAGTAGTTCTACCACCACAAATGGTGGGGAGATCCAATGAGGTAGCAACAAATTCACAAATTAAGGTAAATGACAAGGCAAATGATAATAGTAATGGCAAGGAGATGTGACAATGCATTATAAAAGGTATTATTGCTAATTTTCCCATAGGTAGTTATAATTAGGAAAAAACAACATAGATTAGCTATACTAATTTACCCATAGGTATTTATGATTAGTAATACAAGGTGGATCTCTAATTTTCCCATGGTTATAATTAGTGGCACTAGGTGGAAAACTAATTTTTATTAAGGTGGTTATAATAAATGGAACCATTCAAACATAAATGAAAGATAACTTGCCATATCTACTATCAAACTACTTTCATAGACTATCATTTAAACATAGAATTATAAAACTATTGAAATTGGATTGGAATTTCCTCATAGAAGGTGCAAGAAGAACCAATGGAACCAAGATCAAAAAGGGGTTGGGTAGGGTAGGTCAAAACAAGCTTTAGTCAATAGGGATGGTATGGTATAATGGTATAGGTTACATCATAAATAATATGATAGGATGGCAATTAGATCTAATGGTAATAGGGTTGCTCCCAAGTGATAAGGCAAGGTAAATGGTAGGGTTATATGATTAAGTTGTTCTTGCTAATGTGGATATGCACATCCTAGTCAAAATAAGAGATAACTAGAATAATCAATGATAAAAATTACTAGCCCACACCTCTTTTGAATAGCTTCTCTGTTAAGAACCTATTACATATTTGGACTCCAATGATGTTATTGTGATCCTCGTTAGTCATTGATTATGTTTCCTCTAGATGTTGAGACAATATGTATTTGTAATGCTGATAAAGGAAAGTGTAGCTAGGGAAGGTAAATATTGGATGATAGGTTTGATTTGAAAATGTAGAGGTGGATAATAATGGAATGTATAATGGTTAGGCAACAAATGAAGATCAAGATTTTTAGGCACACATAATATTGTTGATTCTAGATTCAACATAAATTTGGATGTGGTGAGGCCAAAGACTGTTGAATATGCTCTCAATAAGACTAGATTTTTTTTATTTAGGCCTAAGAGTAACTACCATCTAATTATGTTTTAGTTGTATTGAAGAGGTTTTGACTTTTGACTTTGATTATTTTCTAACACCTCCAAAAAGGTTTCACTAGAAGATGTTGAGTTGAGACTTTAATTGTCCCCTAGCACCTATAAAAAGGTTTCACTAGGATATTACTCTTCTTATGCATGAGTGTGTCCTTAGTTCCCCTAATATTCTTCAACTGATATGTTTCCATATATGTAGTTCAACAACATGTGATTCTATCGGTCCCAATTGACACTTGTGGGAGATGTAATGTCAATATAATGGCTAGTTTGGTTGGTAGCAATGTTATGATAAAAGGAAGCACAATCTTCATAAAAGATACTATGAAAACTTATGTTGAAGCTAAATTAATCATCCTCAAAAATTGTGGAAGGATAAAAAATGTATTCAAATTGATCTACAAGGCAAGTGTAACCAAAATTGAAACAACCATGACTATATTATATTTCTGAGCTAAATCTGATATCAATTCAAAAATAGTACCTAACTCTAATTATGATTCTTCTTTGATTATGGACATTACTACAATGATGTATTATTGAATTTCTGGTATTGTAAAAGTAATGGACTATGATGGCATAATGGTCTTTGTAAAAATAGACTCATATAGGAAGGGTTCAACATAGACTGGCTCATTTAGGTGAAGCCCCTCAAAGAAAGGGAAAAACACATGGGGTGACTCCATAAAGATGGGCTTGTCAAAGTGAGGCTCCTCAATGAGGCGAAAATGATCAAGATATAACTCCATAGAGGTTGAATTATCAAAGTGAGGCTCTTTAAAAATAGAAAATGGTTGAGATAATGATTTAGTCACAAGCAGTTATAATAATTAAGAAGTAACTAAATAAAGACTGACTTATCAGAGTGAGACTCCTCAACAATAGGTATAATATCAAAGGGTGATTCATCACATGTTTACTCATCACAAATAGGTGTTTCAACAAAAACATCATGGCCTTGGTTTACAATTAGTTGCAAAATATCAATTTTAAACACATTATAGTCCTTAAAAGATGGCTTTTGAAGAGGTAATGGTTGGCTTTGTTGTGGCTCAAAGACTGACAATTTTTTTCTAAAGTGGGAATAGTTGGTATAGTTTGAATAATGGATCATGGTTTAATAATGGTCTCTCCAAAAATTAGACTATCGAATAAGGGATCAATAGAGATTGGTTTGTCAAATTAAAGTTCCTCAATAATAGGTTCAATAAATATTGACAATGGGCATAGAATGGTAATGATCAGGCATTTTAAAGTTTGGTTGATAGCATAATCCAAAGGAAGAGGGCCTAAAATGGTAACCTTAGAGCACTGTGAAGCTTGGTTACTCATGCAAACTAAAAGAGGATAACCTATAATGGCAACCTTTGTGTGCTACAGAGCTTGGTTGCTTACACAAGTTGAAGGAGGATAACCTAGAATAGTAACCTACAAGATTTATTGAGCCTAGTTACTTACATAAGCTAAAGGAGGATAACCTATAATGGTAACCTTTAGGTGGTGAAAATATTGGTTACTCATGCAATTCAAAGGAGGATAACCTAAAATGGTAACCTTTGGATACTACAGAGCTTGGTTGTTAAGATAGGCCGAAAGAAGAAAATGGGGTTGGCATATGAAAGTCAGCATGGATTAGTTTGGTATTTAAAAATTAGACCCAAAGAGGTAAATATCCTCAAACATGATAGAGTGCTCTTGTCCATCATAATAATTTTCTTCCTCGTAACTAGGGCCATAAGAGACCCCATTGCAAGTGTACCTTTGCATCATACTTTTAAGGTTATTTTATTCATTTGCTAAGATGTGAAATGTGTTTTGAAAACATTCAAAGGTGTGTTTTGGATTTATTCAAACAAATGACAAGGTAAGATGAGACTATAATAAAATAAGTGGCATAGTGCCACACAATTGGAATAAATGGTTACAAATTTACTCAAATTTTACGGGTTGAAATCATCAAATTAGAAGAGGGTAAGATAATTTTGGAACCTAAAGTACATGCTGACACAATAAACTTAGGTCAAAGATATGTTAATACCATAAAATATAGATACAAATATGATGATTTATGACTAAATAATTAGAAGAGGGTCTTTCTAATTTAGGAATATAACAATGCAAACCAAAAAGCTCAAAACATGAATTAACAAAAGAAATCCTAAGTATAAAGCTAAAACCAAATGGGAGGAACAATGCTGCTACATGGTAATAGGACATAGAATGGTCCAATAAATTAGAGTGTGAGTGAATGAAAAATAATCTAATTCCATAGTGATAATAAAAAGGATGATAAGTCTATGTAATGACCTTCAATCCAAATGGGAAATTCTACCCAAGTTTTCTCAAACCAAGTGTGAATATAAAATTGATAGCACCTTGGCCTTGAACTTAGAAAGGTGAGATTTAAAATTTAGATAAAAATGAAGGGACTTAAGATTTTTCAAAGTGGGAAAATGATCTACAATTAAATGGAAAACATGACAATGTTGTTCAGAAAATACAAACACAATGTTCTAAATGATGTTTTAAATAAGGCAAAAAGTGATTTTAATTTATAAAGTGTAATGCATCTTTATTTAAATAGAATGGTGTATAAAAGAAGTGTTTTGGTTTTTAAATAATTTTATAATTGAAAATACCAAGAAAGTAAAGGATAAAATTACAAAGAACCTAAGTGTAATGTCCAAAGTCCTAAAACTGACAAGGTTGCATGATACTATCAAATTTTATCTATATACATGCTCTTTAGAGTATTTTAATTTTTAATCAAAAAATAAAATGCATGAAATATAATGGTTTTACACCCCCTCTTCTCTCAAGATTTTATGGTGACATGAAACTTTCGGTTACTTTCCCTACATCAATAGTATGTTTGTGGTAAGTGGGGTTCTTCTAAAACTAAATTTTTGCATGCTTAGATGGTACCAAGTGTGGTTAACACAAGAGATTATCACAATAATTGGATCCACATCAACTAGATTGTTTTGAAAATGTCTATTCCTTTTCACAACCACTATATCCACCAATTTTTTAGTGTAGTGTGATGTCTAATTTTCCCTTATCGTCTGAGGTGAAGTACCACTAATGGATTTTATTTAATCATTCAAACAAGCATCCCAATGGGTCACCCTAAATTTATATACCCCACCATATATTTGGGTTGAAATTATGTCAGGAGATGAATTCCTAGGTCAATGATTCCTTATATAACTCATGAGGAGGATATTAACTCTTGTTCATAGGCCAAAATACATAAAAATAAAGACAAGTGAAAAGACTTTACATTCATTTTAGGATCACCCAAACCATATGGATTTGAGGAGGGCCTTAACAACTTTATTTTCACACCTTTGGAATAAAGTGATAGAGGAAAAGAATGAGTGATTTTGGTCACCCAAGTTACCTAAATAGGACAAGGGAGAGCATACATGCATCAATTATTTTGCTTAAAACAAATAACTTTTGATAAGCAAACACAAAACAAACAACTCTTAAGAGTATGTAAGTAAGTGTGAGAGTTTATTTTAATCACCAAAATGAAAGGTGTTGTGAATTTTTATCCCTTGGGCATTAGTTTGTTGGAAAAACTTGTAAGAACTTCAAAAAAAACTAAGGCATAAAAAAATAAGTTCATTTTAAACTCCAAAGATAAAGTGTGCAAAATTTAACCTTGTTCAACTTGGCTTTTTCCACCTTAGAAGGTTTATTTGATTAGAAGCCCAAAAGTGAATAAGAAAATAAAATTTAAATATTTACTCTCAAGTTTTATATTTGATTAGAGGTTTTATTTGATTAGAATCCCAAAAGTTAATAATAAAATAAATTTCAATATTTACTCTCGAGTTTTCTATTTTTCTATCTTAAAAATCAATACCTATCCATGCAGGGATCAATGTCAGTTCATAAAAATTGTTGTCAATTAGTATATAGAGGGATCAACATCAATTGATAAAGATCAATGTTAGTTCCTATAAAAACATAGAAAAACACAATGGTTTTCACCTAAAATATTTTTATCAAAATAATCATAAAAACCAAATATCTCTTTGGATCCTGTAGGAAAATGGTCAAGTAAATAATATGCAAAATTTTAAACACAATAAAAACTATAAAAATCAAGAAAAACTCATTAATCATGCTTTTTGTCATGATTATTCTTCACATAGGTGTATATGTCTATTCTATAAGAATTGACATTGATATGAGAGAATTGACATTGATCTCTATGTAAATTATGTGTCACTTAAAAAACAAAAATACATTTAAACTGAAGTTAAAACTTGAATTTTAATGATTATTAAGCATCCATTAGAAAAAATAAGAGTTTCATAGTAATCTCCTTGGTTGTATGAGATGTGTTGTCCCATTGATCATGCCAAAATGTAGAGTAAGATTACAAAGCAAGTTAGTCCATGTGTTAGTAGAGAAAACACAAAATAAGCATATAAGACATAACGTGCTAAGAATACTCCATCAAGGGGTGTTGTTAAGGAAATTTAAGAGCTATTTAAGAAAGGAATACACCATCAAACCTTCCAAGTATCAACCCTCCTTTTAAGATCCATCAAGAAGCATGATTTCTCCATATTTAGTACTCCAATTATTTATCAATGAAGAGTAACATGCTCCTCCATCATTTCCTAGTGTACCAATGGCTTAAGATCACAAGATTTTTCAATTTGTGTAAATAAGTAAGCTTGTCTACTGAAATTATTGCATAATAAGTTTACATAAATGAAGCTTTAAAATGATGGTCTTGGCTCACTTATTTATATCTTTTTGAAAATGTTTAGAATCAACCATGACCATCCATCTTGAGATCAAGATGTGTGGCCATGGATTAATTAAATTTTAGAGGGACAATTCATAAATATTCCCATTAATATTTGGAAGAATAGGGAATTAATGAAGCATGCAAGAACTTAATCTTGATATTTGTTCCATTAATGGCTTATGGATGCCACCCAACTGATGATGTCATAGGGTGATGCATATTTGAGGAATGAATTTCCAATTAATAAACTTTTAATATCTTTCATGGATTTTTCACTTGGGATATTGGTTTAATTTAATTTGCTTAAATGGTTTTAATTAATTTTTTATAATTCTTTGGAAATTGGTTGTTCATTTAATCAAACTAGTTGAAATATCAATTTATTGAGTCATAATTTGAATAGAGTATACTTCGAAGAAGGTGTTAGTTACATATGAAATAATACCCCAATTTGGGCATTATGGATGCAAAATAACACATGCACATGATGTTTGCTACTTAATTAGAATAATTTAATAATCTAGATCATCATTTTTCATTGTCATAATTTGACTCAAAGTTATTTGAGATAAGATAATAATCACATAAAATGCATTTCCTCATTCAGCACCTATAAATGATAAGTTCAAACCATTTAATGTGTTTTAGTGAATTTGGCCCTGATTTTGCATTGTCATGGAATATTACTTAGATTGACAATTTTAGCACAATAGTGATAGGAATTGGATGTCTATAGGAAAAAGTCCATGAAGGATAAAATGGAGTCTCCAAACAAAGATGAGACTTTGGAATCAGTAAAGCTACCTTCTAGATGAAAACTTGTGGGTTATAAGTGGGGTTTCAAGAAGAAAAAATGTGCAAGGGAAATTGGATAAGTCTCTCCTAGTAGAAAAGGGACTCTCACAGGTAGATGGAATTGAATTTGGTGAGACCTTATCTCTTACTATCAAATTAAATTCAATTAGGATTATTTTATATATTGTTGCTACATTTGGAATTAAGACAAATAAAATGGATGTTAAGACAAAAAAAATTCATGGAGAGGCTGAATAATAATTATATATGTTGCAATTGGAAATATTTAAGGTAAAATGGAAAAATGACTTGGTATATAATCCAAATAAGTCCTTATACAGATTGAATAAATCACTTAGAATGTGGGATCACACGTTTAAAAATTGTGTAGTTGGACTTAGGTTTACAAATAGTAAAGTTGATCCTTGAGTTTACTACAAGAAAGAGGTTGATAAATCTAGAAACATATATCTTTGTGTGGATGAAATCTTGTTGATTAGAAATCACAAATGCATGATCAAATAGGTGAAGTCTTAACTATTTTCATATTTTGACTTGAAATATATTAGTGCAACAAGATTAATCTTGTAAATATAAATCAAATGGGATCGTGTAAATAAGAAACTCTGGATAAACTAGAGGAAGCATGTTGAAATAGTATTAGAAAGGTTCAAGATGTAGAACTAAAAACCTATGTGCACACCTTTTCTAGTTGGTTAGATTGTATCAACAACACAATGTATAAATACAAAGGAGAAATTAAAGGACATGATTTAGATTTTGTATAAAAGTGAAATGGGAAAATTGATGTATGTAGTGATCTATACAGGACTTGATATTACAAAAGTAGTGGGTGTAGTCATCATATCCATATTAAATCCAATAAGGAACATTAGGAAATAGTAAATATTATCTTCAAGAATATATACAAAACTTTTGAATATGCTATTTTATATTAGGATAAACTTGGTAAAATAAATACTTTGAATTGACATGGAATTGTGGTTTTTAGTTGGGCTAGAGATATTGATTTTTGTAGGTCTACTAGTGCATGTGTGTTGAGCATTATTCCTATTATTGAATTTTGGCATTGATGTTGTCATTGATGTCAAAGGTTCTTAAGAAATGTGTTCATGAGGTCATTTAAGTGTGTTCTTGTTTGATAGCATCATTTAGAGTTATGACATTATCTAAGGAGTGTAGACACCTAAAACTAGCCACCAATAACCTCTAACTAGGCTTTTGACCAATTTCTACCCAAAATGCACAATTTGGCCTAAAAACACTAAAACACATAAAATGATGTGAAAATGATGTATTCAAGTGCCAATTTTGGCCAAGGCATCCCTAAATGGGGAAATGCAATTTATGAGCTAGTTAACTTTGATTAGTTCATTCTGAATCAAAATGCTAAATTTGCATTTGCGTACTTTGGATTGTTCTTTCCTATCAAATATTTTGTAAAAGACTCTTGAATTTTTTATTTATTGTTGGAAACATCCTAAATGGGAATACACTTTAACACATTATATGTAGACTTTTAATTCCAATCCAGTCAAATTTAAGACCAATAATAAGGCATTTTAATCAATTTGAATAATTTGTGCACAAAGTGCTTAATCATGCTTAAGAGGTAATTAACCCAAATCAAGGCCTAATAAATAATTCCATGGAAACTTGTTGAATAATTAATTTTGAAAATGAATATGGAATATTTGCATCATTAAGTGACCTCATTTCATGGAAAAACATCCCTAGGCCATAAATACCACAAATATTAGGATTCATGCCCTCCATGCCTCACTAATGCCCTCCATGCCTCTTAATTGCCATTTCTTCCAATGCCATGATGAGGATAATTACAAAATTAATTCCAAAAATTAAATTAATCCTCGACCACACATCTCAATCTTGAGATGGATGGTTGAGTTTAATTTTGATCAAATCCAAATATCTATATATAGGAGGCCTCCCAACATCATTTCTAATCTTAATTAGTACAAAGTTATAATGCAAGATTGGTTCCAAAAAGCTTCAAGAAAATAGTGTTATAATGCCATATTTATTTCAATCCAAGCCAAGCCACAAGCCAAAGGTGCCAAGGAGAGATGGAGGTTGTCAAGATTCCATTACTAAGGACTTCATGAGCACAAGCTGATCAAGCCACCATTACAAAGGCATTTGGATCATCCAAGGAAGGTGAAAGGAATTCTTGCATTTTCATTCCTTGATTTTTAGTTGTGCTTGTCATTTTATTTTGTTAACTAAGCTCTCCCTAGTGTCTAGGCCTAGATATTTTATGCTATTAGTGTGTTTATTTCATTTTGTTTTCATTTTGGAACTAACACCATATTAATCATCCTCTCTTGAGTCAAATTCCTATATCACATAATGACATGCCTAGTGGGACTAGACACATCCTACACCTAAAAGATATCATTTTGCAACCTTAAATTTTTTATTTAAGCTTTTAAAACTCTTGTAAATTAGTTTTTTAACTTTTTTTTTGCCATTTTTGGTTGCCACAATTTTTACACAGTAACTGACATTGGTAGAAATACCGACATTAGTTACTTAGCAGTAACCAACATCAGCAAAAATATTGACATCAATTACTTAGTTTAATCGACGTCGGTCAGCAAAACCAATATCGGTTGGGTCTTGGTTTCCCATAACCAACGTCAATGGTATTGACCGACATCAGTCACTATGTATTTCCAAAAACACAGACCTGGGACCTACTTTTCCAAAGTTTCTTATTTCAAACTCAAAAGAGCTTCAAAGCTAAAAGACGTGCTAACAATTTTTTTATAAGACCAAGTGGGATATTTTCTCAAAACATGTTTAAATAACTTTTTCAAGCTTAAAGTTGGATTAGGAAGTTTATTTTGGCACTTAACAAGGAATTTTTAGATGTTTTTGGTGAATGTTTTTTAAAGTTTGTAAATAAGACCAAAGGGTCAAAAATAACATCACCAAACATTTCATTTGGGTTTAAAATTGAACACACTTGTCAATTTTGCTTGCAATAGTTGTTTAGATTAATCTTGTTTGGCAAAAAGAGGCATGTTGCATGTAGGATCTTCCATTTGTCCCCTATAGGGAAACCTTGGAATTAAAAGTTCCATTCCTATTACAAGTAGCCTAGTCTGAGGCTTAGAAAGAATTTCACCTAAAGAACTCCCCAAAAACTCACCAAAGTTTGGGTGACCTTGAAAATGACCCTAAAGTCTTTCTACTTTCATGATTTCTTTCTTTTTATGCATCTTGGATTGTGAGGGGGACTTCATCACCTCCCAAAAGTTCTTTAGGGAAGATTTGACCTAAGGTTTAATTTGTTGATATTGACTTCATTTGACTCTTTTAGAGTTAGATACGAAATGTAGTGGAACTTTGGACATCACACTACACTGAGCGAACAGTAAGATGTAGTAGTTACAAAAAAGACTAGACCTTTTTGCAACAAGTCAAGTGATATGGACCCAAAATGTATGATTTTATTTTGCATTTTTTGGTGTGAAAGTCATTGTGTAATTGATTCCCCTAGTGATGTTCAAAAATTTATAGTTTAGTCAACCCCACATGCCATACCCTTGCTAGGATTTGGATGATTATACTTAGTGTATTTTTGGGTCATTTTCTCATTTGGTGTGATTTAAGACTAAAACTTTTTTTTTTGTTTATAAAGCCATGTCAAAACCAATTTATCTATATGCCACTCTCTTGTCTAAAGAGGTGTTATGATGTATGTTTTACACCACACTTGTGCCTTTGATTTTTTCCTAAACTTGTTTGTGTGTGTGTTATTTAAGTTGTAGAGTGTAGCATTATGCTGCCCAAATTATGTCAAACCATTTTGCCTTTGATTCTTTGAAACATAGTATTGACCACATCATTCGAGCATGCTTACACTGTTAGGCTACTTAGTTTGTTTCAAGACTAGTTTACCACTATATCAAAACCATTTGTTTCAAACCACTTTATGTATACCATTTGCACCTTTGTCTTGTGCCATCATGTTGTCTAATCTTGTCTAGCTTGTTTGGTCAAATCCTAGATTTCAACATTGAGTTTTCAATTAACCTTGTCAAGTTTGGATCTTAAGATTGATTGATTTTTGTTTAGGCCTTAATTCATGAGGTTAATACATAGATATTTCTCTTTTTAGTTGCATAACTTTAGTTAATCGATTACCCAAATTTGAAAACTATTAATGGTTTTTTTGTTTAGCACCTATCATCATCATTGTTTGCACCTTTATTTGGGACAACACAACTTTTTTCAAAGATCCACACAACTTGTTTATGTTTGATTCTGTGTGTTGGGTCTATGCCAAATTTATTTCCAAATTTATTAGATCAAATCAAATCACATTAGCCTTTATTTAAAGTCTATATTTTAATGTTATTTAGCCAAAATTCCTAGCGCATGCCTATTTTGTTTAAGCCTAGCTTTTGACTCCATGTTTGGACAAAATACCTAGCAACTCAACTTTTTCCTTTCCTAGTTTAGACATTATTTGGAACACTTTGACCTAGACCTTTGACATGTTAGTTTTTATTTAGACACTTGACCTTTTGTGTATATGACATTTGACATTAGACATTTCATGTTAGGCTATTTTATGCCAAGTCTTAGAAAAAATAATTTTGAAGATACAAATCCACTTTCAGACCATATTGGATATATAGCTCCACCCCTTTAACCAAGTTAGACCAAGTTTGAACCATTTGTCCTTTGGACATAGTTTTTTAGAGTTTGTATAACTCTAAGTCTTTTTGTTTATAGAGATTTCATTATTTATGTAGATATGGCTCACTACACTTATGGTGGAATCACTTACAATTTGAGTTATGATAGAATGGCTACACAAAATGACTTTTATGTCTTTTGTCAAGACCCCAATGATGCTAATATGGTTTGTGAGATAGATTTCTATTTGCCTCATATTAATCATTCATGGGAATAAGTCATGAAGCAACTTTCAACCCAAATCAAGACCTTGAATGGTATGAAGAGTCATATGAAGAGGACTTTGAAGACCCAACTATAGATAATATTGTTTGGGATACAAATCTATACCCTCTTTACAATAATAGTATATGGAACACAGCCAAGAACTAGCTTATGATCCAACTCATGACAAGGATGATATGGTTTATGAGGAAGACTTGGATACTTTTGCTTGTGTAAGCAATCAAGTTTCACAACATCCTTTTCTTATCCGATCATCAACTACCCCTAACCCTCCTTTGGATTATATGAGCTATCAAGCTCTACAATATCCAAGGAATACCATTACCATACCAAGACCTTGTCCTTTGGATTATACGAGCCATCAAGATCTATAATATCCAAGGAATATCATTTCTATACTAGGACCTCATCCTTTGTTTGTGTGAGCAACCAAGCTCCATAACACCCCTTCATCATTCCAAGACTTAGTCTTTTGGCTTATGTGAGCAATCAAACTTTGCACCACCCTATCGTTACCATTTCCAGACTTTATCCTTTGGCTCGTGTGAGCAATCATGCTCCCCAATGCCCTACCATTATCTAACTGCAATTCATTCCTCATCTAGTACCAATCCTAACCAAACCTCAATTGATTGAATCATTCAAAGATTAAGCTATGTTCAAAATTAGTATTTTTTAACTCATTGGAAACTAAGGCCAAGAGAACCAACCAATCCAAGATGTTTCTATTGAATCAACAATTTTTGATAAGTTAACCTATGATGAATTACTTATTGATCCTATACTAGTTGTCAATGAGTCTCACTCTAATGATCTAGTCTTTGATGAGTCACTTCTTAATGATTATAACTGCCTTTAGGATAATCATTACCTTTACCATGTGCCTATTTTTCAAGAGCCTCATATTGATAAGCTAGTCTCTAAAGAGTTATCTCTTGACCTTTTTCCCATCCTATAGGAGTCCCACTTTGATAAAATAGTTTTTTTGGAGCCCATTGTGCCATAATAGGTTATTACTTGTCCAAAACCAAGAATTTAACAAGACATCATTGTAATAGAACACCCATTAGATGAAGAATTAGAGTTAGAGTCAGGTTCTATTCTTGAATCGACATCAGATTTAGCATTAGAATCAGAATCAACATCAGTTACAACATTGAATTGAGAGTCCCTTGAGTTAGAATTAGATCAGATGAAGAATATGTTCATGACTATTACAACATTGGTTATGCATGCCTCAAAGATCAATTTGAATACATTTGTGATCCTTCTATGGTTTTTTAGGATGAGTAATTCAACATTAACACAAGTTTTTATAGTATCTTCTATAAGTATTGTGCACCCTCTACCCATTCTATCACCATTCCATAGGCCATTACCATCAACCAAGATAGCCATATTATTGACATTCCATCTCCCACAAGTGTTTATTAGGATTGATAGAATCACACTTTGTTTAACTACATCCATGGTGACATAGTAGTTGAAGAAGAGTAAGGAGGCCAAAAAAACATTTTTGTAGCAAAAGAACACTCTCCTAGTGGGACCTTTTCAAAGGCACTAGGGGATAAGTAAATATCAAACTCAACATATTTTAGTGACACTTTTTTGGAAGAGCTAGAGGACAATCAAATTCAAAAGTCAATATTCATTAGTGAAACCTTCTCAAAGGTGCTACGGGATAATCAAGACAAATTCATTGGTGAAAACCTCATTGAGGAATAAATAGCTGAGCACAAAATTTCTTCACTACTTGATGAAGACAAAATCAAAGATCAAATCATAATAGCTTCCAATCTACAGCCTAATTAGATGGTAGATAGTCTTAAGATCAAATAACAAAAATATTTGGTGGTCCTATTGAGAGAACAAGTATTTGGCCCTACCATAACCAAAATTATGTTAAATCTGAAATCAACAACATTATGTGTGACTAAGAGTCCTGATCTTCATTTGTTTCCCCACCATTATACATTCCATTATCATTTACCATTCCATTTCACAATCAAACCTACCATCCATTATTTATCCTTGTTTACCATCCATGGTTGCACTTTACTTTGCAGAGGCTATAAAAATAGTTTGTCTCAACATTTAAAGGAATCAAAATCAGTGACCAATGAAGATCATGAAAGCATTCTTAGTAACCAAATCTGTAGGCCATTTTTGATAGAGTAGCTATTCAAATGAGTTGTAGGATAGCAATTAACATGATTGATTATTATGTTTGTTTCATTTCTTGATTATGATGTGCATCTCCCCATCAATAGGAACAATAGAATCAAAAACCAAACCTAGGCCAAAAACATGTACCATACCATTTCATTGCCATGTCATTACTATTGTTATAAATGCCTATTTACCATTATCATAGATCCTTTCATGTACCCCACCACTTGGGGGCAACCCTCTTACCATTTATCCAATTTATCTAGACCATAATTATCCTTAGCAATGCCATTCCATCCTATCATTCCATTCCTATCTAGACCAAAGCTTATTTTTAGTCACCCTACCCAATCCTATTTTGATCTTGGTTCATTTGGTTCTTTCCAAATCTTTTGTGAGATTTTTTTGATCAAGTTTCAACACTCAATCCAATCCATGTTTTCAATGATAGTATATGAAAGTAGTGTGATAGTTAATCTAGAAAGATATACATTCATCCTATATCCACATTTATTTATGTGAGCCTAATTATAACCACCTATGGGAAAATCAATGTCTCACTAGTCTTGCAAATAATTATAACCACCTATGGGAAAATTAGTATCATTGACCTATATAATTGTATCCTAGTTATAACTACCTATGGGAAAACTAGGGGAAACACTTGTTTATCATGCATTACTACATCAACATGCCATCATTGTTTTCATTTGACTGGCCATTTGATGGAGTCAAGAACTTGTTGGGACCTAGTTGGTTTTTCCACACCTTTTATGTGGATGGATTTAAGAATTGCCTATTTGTTTGCTTTCAACACTATTGCCTCGACTCAGTCTATATGTGTTCATTGGGTGATTCCTTGCACACATTATTCTTCAGTCTATCCATGTTCATTCATCAACATTGTTATCATGGTTTCTATCATTAATGCATTATTTTTTGAGTGTTTATTAGATCAGGAGTCAATCTTTATGCATATTTTGGCCAAGTCTTCATGGTGTTCTATCATGAAGCCTATCATCACATGCTACAATAAAAATCATCTTCAAGAAGGTCTATAATCAATAGAGCTACAAAAGTTTCTCCTTGGTACCTTGGTAAATCCTTCCATCTCACCCTTGATCAAAATAACCCAATGACCATTCTAGTTGTATCATTTCTAGTTAGGACATGCATCTCCTCATTGGTAGGTACATAAGAATCATTCACACTAATCAATCCTATTCTTCTATTCATCTATTTCATCACTTTGTACTTTCTCATCTTTAATCTATATTATAGGTTATATCCTTGAGTTATGCTTGCAAATCAGACTTAACTAGGGCAAACTCATCTTTATCCAATCTAGGTCCTCTTAATGATTATAACTACCTATGGAAAAATCATTATTTTAACTTTTATTCTTGATTATAACTACCTTTAGACAAATTAGCATCCTTTTTACATCAATACATGCAAGCATTTTTTCATTTAGATTAATCTCAACCATGGGTTAATTCTACCTTTCTTCTTATTTCTTTTTGAGGGACCATCCATCAATAAATGTGATGGCCACTCCCATGAAGGGGCATCATCATAGGCTTCCCAAAAACCATTTGGAGATTTGTTCTATAACCATCATCATCTTTTTGGCATACAGGCCATTTATCATTCTTTGAGAAGACATTTCTTTACCTATGGTTTACAACATCTTCCCAAATAGGGGAAAACTATAGACACCTAAAACTAGCTGTCGATAACTTCCAACTAGGCTTTTGACCAATTTCTACCCAAATTGCACAATTTGGCATACAAACACTAAAACACACAAAATGATGTGAAAAATATATATTCAAGTGCTTATTTTTGGCCAACGTATCCCTAAATGGGGCAATGTAGTTTATGGGCCAGCTAATTTTGATCAGTTCATTTCAATTCAGAATGCCAAATTTGCACCTATGTACTCTAGACTGCTCTTTCCTATCAAATATTTTGGATGAGACTTGTGCCTTTGTTATTTGTTTTTGAAAACATCCTAAATGAGAATATGCATCCAACACATTGGATGTGGATTTCCAATTCTAATCCAGTCAAATTTAGGACCAATAACAAGACATTCTGATCAATTTGAGTAATTTGTGCATAAAGTGCTTAATCATGCTTAAGAGCTAATTAACCCAAATCAAGGCTTAATAAATAATTCCATGGAATCTTGTTGAATACTTATTTTTGGAAATAAATATATAATATATGTATCATCAAGTGACCTCATTTCCTGGGAAGACATCCCTAGGCCATAAATGCCACAATTATTAGGATTCATTCCCTCCATGCCTCATCAATGCCATCCATGATTCCCTCCATGATTTTAATTTATTATTCTTCCAATTCCATGATTAGGATAATTACAAACTTAATTCAAAATATTGAATTAATCCTCAACCACACATCTCAATCTTGAGATGGATGGTTGAGGTTGATTCTGATCAAATCAAAAAATATATAAATATGAGGCCTCACAACATCATTTATAAGATTAATTAATGCAAATTTATAATGAAGGATTGGTTCCAAAAATATAAAAATAACTAGTGTTATAATTCCAAATTTATTCCAATCCAAGCCAAGTCACAAGCCAAAGGTGCCAAGAAGAGATGGAGGTTGTCAAGCTTCCATTGCCAAGAACTTCATGAGCACAAGTCGAGAAAACCACCATTTCAAAGGCATTTGGAGCATCCAAGGAAGGTGAAAGGAATTATTGTGTTTTAATTCCTCTATTTTTAGTTGTGTTTGTCATTTGATTTTTTTAACCAATCTCTCCCTAGTGTCTAGGCCTATAGATGTTATGTTATTAGTGTATTTATTTCATTTTGTTTTCATTTAAAAACTAACACCATACTAACCATCTTCTCTTGAGTCAAATTCCTAGATCATAAATAACATTTAAGACATGTGAGAAAGGTATAAGAGCATCAAGAAATGTTTTAAGTTTAGTTTTCAAGTTTTAAATGATTAAGAATCCTAGTCATGACACAAATCATAGCTTGTAAAGACCTAATGAGAAGGTTTGAGCATGTTGTCCTAGTGAGATGGATTCATAAAAGTATAAGAGGATTTATGAGCTTGATTGAGCATGTATTTAAAGTATTGAAGTACTCAGAAGAGTTTTAAGGTAAGCTTATAGGGGTAAGTCCTTAAGTCCAAGTCTACAACTAGACGAGTTTTAAACCCTGCATGACCTAATGAGGTGTTTTTTAGGCAAATAAAGGATATATATATATATATATATATATATATATATATATATATATTAGTTTTTTATCATAATAGAGGTTTTTTATAATTTTTTATATGAAGTGCTAAGAGCTTGAATGGTGGTTAGAAGGTCAGTTTCAAGGCCTAATGTGACTTATAGGTCAAATCTTATAGAGTAAAAAAGAGAGATCATGGCCTAATAGGGTATGAGGTTCTATTTCCAAGATAAGTGTGAGTATGTGAGAATTTATATAAGTTTTTCATGTTTTTTCAAGTATGTTTCCCAAATTTTAGGTCAAAATTTGAAGGTTAAGGCATGAAAAGTGGTTTTGTGTTTTCTTAATTGCACATAATGAAGGGTTCTCAACCCAAGAAGGAATTTCATGTGTTCATTGGCACATGTAAGCTTTAAATGGTAACCTAATATGTTGAGTATTTATGGGGAAGGGTCCTAACTAATAACTCTAGGCATTTTTTTGGAAATGAGGGGCAGTCCTTTATGAATAATCATTAACACTATAAATAGTGTTAACCCTCTTTAAAACCCTAACACTGACTTGATGTGAAAGATATTGTTCTAAAATGATAATAATGGATTGGTATGCCTATTTAAGTGATTGGAGGTTATATTAAACTCTCCCAAGAGCCTTTAGGAGTGATTGGTTTGTTAAATGAGTGAGTGATTTATTTTATGTCCATGGTGGTTTTTTATTAGGTTATATCCCTAATGTATTTTAAACTAGCCATACAAATTGACTAGTTGTTAATAGACCTAATGATGCAAATAATGAGAAACCCAGGAAAAAGTGAGAAGGTGATTAGGGATATGCTATCATAGATTAAGGATGAATCCAAGTACATGGATATGTTTTTTAAGACCTTTAATAAATTTTAATTGTGGATAGATGTTTTTAATATTAGTGAATATGATGAAAATGTTGCTTATAACTTGACCTATCTAATTCAGATAAGAGAATAAGGTACAAGACTATAAGATTGGTTTGCAAGACCAATATTTCCATTTGACCATATTATCTATCTATGTGTGTGTGTGTGTGCACATGTGTGCGCATGTGTGCACATGTGTTTGTGTGTGTGCATGCATGTGCGTGTGTGCCATTTGACCATATTATCTATGTGTGTGTGTGTGTGTGTGTGTGTGTGTGTGTATTATAATGTTATAATGACCTCTTATTATCATATGAATACATTGGAAGTCTCTGAAGTTGGTTCTATAGGTGTTTTAGGTCATCGTTTCCATGACTATGTTTTGAGGCTAGTTGGTTGTTCTAAGTAAGAAACTTGCAGAGAAGGGTTTGAGTCATTTTGACATGTTTAATGAATTATAATGAAATTGGTGAAGTTTTTTAGGTATTTAAGGCTATATTTATATTTTTTTCCATGTTTATTTGACAAATTTGTGTTTTTTCTTCAATTTTTCAAGACAAACTTTCTAGGTATGCATAGGCCTAATTATGAATAGTGTTAATGGCATGATTCAAGTGGTAGTTAGAGATAAAAGGTGTCATGGAAATAATATGATATTTTTAGGCATATATTTGAGTTATATTTGATATTTTCCTTTTATGTAATAATTTTTATAGTGTTACAAATATTTTCAAGGGTCACGTATGCTAATAAAAGCCTAATTGAAATAGGTCTCCTTAAGGCCTCAAAGAGGTTTTTGGTCCAATATGCTATGACCAAACTATTGTAATGTTTAACTAATTTTTTTTTCATTTCCTAAGGCCTATTTTATTGATAATATAATTTTGAGAGTGTGTATGTCTGACCAAGAGGTATATGAGCAAGGCCTAATAGGTTTAATTTGCTTGTTAGTTTGTGTGTGTGTGTGTGTGTGTGTGTGTGTGTGTGTGTGTGTGTGTGTTGAAACAAAATATATATCACTTTGAAGAGATAAATGAGGTATTATAAACCATAATAAAGGTGAATATAAACTATATTTAAGATATAAAATGGATACTATAGATTAAAATCAAGGTCATATGACCTAATCAAGTCAAGAAGTGGACTAGTTAAGTAAAGAAGCCTAGAAAGCAGTTTGAGAGGGTTTGAAGATAGAGAAGATCTAAATAAGGAGATCATATTATATTGTATGAGAAAAAAGTGTTATAAAAGTGATCAAAGGTTTTAATTTTATTGATTTGATGTTGAGTTATCTAGGGGGTTGGTGCCTCCTTGCAAGTAGGCACTTGTTAAAGCCTAGTCAAGTGGGTGTTTAACTAGTTGGGGTTGGTACTCCAAGTGATGTTGGTGTTTCACTAAATATTGATTTTTTCCTTATATTACTAGATTATATTTTCATCATTAGTGGTTTTTCTTTACCTTGAGGTTTTCCCACTCAAATAATTGTTTTATGTGTTATGCTCTTGTCTCATGCTCATAGCTCTTAATGTGTTGATAATTCACTATACTATTTTGATAGCTCATGAATGATAAAGTAGAGTTGTAAAATTTTTAAATATTTATTTACCCCCCTCTCCATTATTATTCTTTAAAATTTTGGTATCATATCCTAGTCCTTTGAGGCAAGCCTAAATAGTTTTAAGGTTATCCTAAAAAGCACAAGAATGTCTTATGATCAACATGAAGAAGACAAAATCTATGATGAAGAAGTATATTATGATAGTGCAGAAGGAGAATATGAATTATACCTTGAATCTAAGCTCATAATTTCCATTTATGATTTGAAACATCAAAATAAGATTATCAAAGATCTTATGAGTCAGTTAGGATGGGTCAAGACAATGTTTAAGTCAAAGGAAGTTGAGTATGACCAACTAAAGACAGAGCTAGATTCCTTTAAGGTTGAGCATGAGCCGCTCATAAAAAAAATGAGAAAGTTTGAGAGAGTGTGTGAGATGTTATAAAAATTCAAGAGTATCAACATGAAAAAACCAATCTGACAACCCAATGTAATAAAGGATAAGCCATCATGGAACCAAGGTAAGTACAAAAATATTATTTTCTACATCTATCATAATATAGGACACATTGCAATATTATATTACAAAAGAGATAGAAGGTTCACAATATTAAAGAATATATATGAAGCTCCTAAGATGAATAAGAAGGATTAAACACTTGTATAGAATCTAAAGCAAGTTAGGATGGATCATATTGAGGTCAAAACTCAAGATAGACTATTTTCCAAGAAGGAATAGAAGACCAAAAAGGATTCCATGTTGGCTCATACTACCTTTCACATTCAATATGAAGGCATGAAATCGTATATAGATAGTGTTTTCTCAAGCTACATGATAGGATGTATAAATAAGTTTATCTCATTAAAGAAGAATGTTGTAGGAATAGTAATGTTTGTAAATAACACAACTGCCAATATAGTTGGAAAAGGTGTCTTGAGTTTAGAAAAAGGAAAGAGCAAGACATGAAATGTGTTGTATGTGGAAGGTTTAAAACATAAACTACTTAGTGTAAGTCAAATGTGCAATCAAATAAACACACCAACCTTTCATGATAGAGGGTATGGGATAAGGAGAATCAAATTAGGTAGGGTAATTACCAATGCCAAGAGGATTGAGAAAAACCTATATGTATCAAATGAGATTAAGGAGAAATAACTCATGAGTAAGATATATTAAAGTTGGATATGGCAAAAAATGTTAGGTCATCTAAACTTTGACAACCTAGTCAATATTAGCTCTAAGAAGTCTATAAATAACATGCATAGGATCATCAAACATACTTTCTAAGGCATGTAAACATGGTTAGTAGACTATAAGAAGGTTTAATTCCAAGGATCACTCTACTTTAAGACCATTGGATTTAATACACACTGATATATATGGGCCTATAATGATTCAAATAATTTAAGTAGATAGATACTTCATGTTACTCATTGATGATTACATTCAAGGCTCTTATTGGGAATGAGAAGAATGACAAGATCAAGTGAATAATATTTGATAGATGAGGATAGTTTTTATCCTATGAGTTTTATGAATTATATGAGGTTCATGGAATAAGGAGACAATTCTCAGTAGCTAGGACACCTCAACAAAATGGGGTACTAGAAAGAAAGAATATGATAGTTCAAGAGATGGTTAGAATTATGCTAAATGAGTATACATTATCTAATGGACACTAGAGATAGGTAGTAAGAATTCATGTCTACATTTTTAATAGTGGATAGATAGGGAATAATAGAAACAAGAATCCTTATGAACTATGGAAGGGTAGACCTACCAATGTGAAACACTTTAGAGTGCTTGGGAGTAAATGTTTAATCAAAAGAGATGATGAAGACTTGTCAAAGTTTTATTATAAATCCAATGAAGGCATATTCTTAGGATAATAATAAATTAGCTTAGTATATATATGTTATAACAATAGACTACAAAATATAGTGGAAAGCACCAATGTGAAGATTAATGAGACAAGGAAATCTCACTCACAATCAAAGAACACTTTAGAGAGTCTGGACTTCAAGAATAAAGAGGAGAATATAAAGTTTTATTAGGAAGAAGTTGAAGATAGATATGAATCAAAAAGACCCTCAATATAGATTTAAAGAGATCACCCTAAATCTCAAATCATTGGCAACAAGAATGTAGGTAAGAAAATAAGGAGAAGACCAGTAAATAATCTACATCAAAATAATGTTACTCAATTATCCAAAATTAAACCTAAGAGTTTAATAGAAGAAAACAAAGACAAATTTTGGATAGGTTTTATGAATGAGGAGTTAGACCATATAGAGAAGAATGAGAATTTAGAACTAGTCTCTAGGCCTAAATAAAATAATGTCATTGGCACAAAATGCGTGTTTAGAAACAAGTTGAATGAAAATGGAGAAATCACTAGGAACAAGTCTATATTGGTATGCAAGGTATATGTGTAAGTTCAATGGGTAGACTTTGAAGAGACATTTACACTAGTAGAAAGATTGGATGCTATCATATTATTTCTAGCATATTTAGGATTCAAAGGATTCAATGTATACCAGATGGATGTCAAATTTACCTTTTTGAATGGGAATTTAGAAGAGGAAGTGTACATTAAGCAACTTGAAGGGTTCTTACTATCATATGACAAAGACTATGTTTTTAAATTGAAAAAGGCTTTCTATGGTCCAAATAAAGTTCCTAGAGCTTGGTATTTTAGGTTGGACAAGTATCTATTGGATCAAGGATTTAAAAGAGGAGTTGTAGATAATAATCTATACATCAAGATAGAAGATGACCATTAGCTAATAATAGTTATCTATGTGTATGACATCATATTTGGTGGAGATAATGAGAACATGATGAAGGAATTTACATAGGTGATAAAAAAAGAGTTTGAGATTTCCACGATAGGATAACTATCATTCCTTATTGGGTTGAAAATCACACAATTTGAAAAAAGGTATATTCATCTCACAAGCCAAGTACATAAGAGAGATGTTGAAGAAGTTTGAGATGGAAGATTATAAGGTAGTTAGTACACCCATGATCATAGGATGTAAGATAAGCAAGGAATATGAGTCTTTAAAGGTCAATCAAATGTCATATAGGTTAATTATTGAAAGTTTTTTGTACACCACAACCTATAGACCTAATATCATGCAAGTAGTAGGTCTTGTGGAAAGGTTTCAAGTAGATCTAAAGGAGAATCATCTACAATAACTTAAAAAGATACTTAGGTATCTCAAAGGGACCATGGAGTATGGATTATGGTATTAAAGAAGTAAGGAGTTCAACTTGATATCCTACACAGATGTAGATTAGGTAGAAAGTTTGATAGTAAGAGTACCAGTGGAAGAACCTACTTCCTAGGTGGATGCCTAGTTTCATGGATAAGTAAGTGACCATTATTAGCATTGTCCATTTGTGAATTTGAGTAAATTACAATATATTCATGTGGAACTCAGGTGATATGGATGAGATAGACCTTAAAATACTACAAGGTGGAGTATGATGGTCCTAGAGCTATCTATTATGATAATACAAGTACTATAAGTGTCTCAAAGAATCCTATTATGCACTCAAAGACCAAGCACATTCCAATCAGGTATCATTTTTTAAGAGATAAGGTAAGTGAAACAAAGTGTCAAACTTGAATATGTCTCTACATAAGATCATATTGTAGACATCTTGACCAAACCACTTCCAAAGGTAACTTTTGAACACTTAAGATAGGAATTGGATGTAATTATACCGGTAAAAATCATTGAAAAAGTCAAGTACTTAGGGGGATCTAATCATGATAATTATCTCCAAGAATAGGTGAGTTTTCCCAAGAATGTATGCATGGAGATAGGGGGAACACATTTTTTTGTCTCATAAACTTATAAGTCCTGTGTGTTAAGTGTTGTGTTTACGAGTGTGATCCAAGGAATTATAGACATCACTTTGTCATTTATGTCAAAGGGGGAGAAAGACAAGAATGGGGAGATATGAATAATTACTATATATTATGTTTTTCCATCAATGAAAAAGGGGATATTATTTATCATTATTCCTATTGCTGAAGATCAACATTAATGTTGTCATTGATGTCAAAGGTTCTTAATAAAGGTGTTAATGAGGTCATTGAAGTATGTTCTTGTTTGATATCATCATTTAGATATGTGAAATTATATCATCAAGAAGTGTTTTAAGGTATAATATCATCAAGAAGTGTTTTAAGGTTAGTTGTTAAGTTTCAAATGCTTGAGAAGCCTAGTCATGGCATAAGTCATAGCTTGTAAAGATGTAATGATAAGGTTTGAGCATGGTATCATAGTGAGATTGATGAAAATATGAATAAGAGGATAGCATGTAAGAAATGTGATCAAGGTATAATATCATCAAGAAGTGTTTTAAGGTCAGTTTTCAAGTTTCAAATGCTTGAAAAGCCTAGTCATGGCATAAGTCATAGCTTGTAAAGATGTAATGAGAAGGTTTGAGTATGGTGTCCTAGTGAGATGGATTAAAATATGAATAAGAGGATTTATGAGGTTGATTGATCATGAATTTGAGGCATTATATCACTCAAGAGAGTTTCAAAGTCAGCCTACATGGGTAAGACCTTAAGTCTAAGTTTGCAATTAGACTAGTTCTAAACCATGCCTAACCTAATGAGGTATCATGAGGTGTTATCAAGGAATATTAAGGATTTATAGTAGTTTTTTATAATTAGAGATGTTTATTTATTTTTTATATGAAGTTTTTATATCTTGGATAATGGTTAGATTGTTAGTTTCAAGGCCTAATGTGACTTGTAGGTTAAAGCCTAGAGAGCAAAAAAGAGAGAGCATGGCCTAATGGGGTATAAGGTTATGTTAACAAGGAAAGTGTGAGTATGTGAGAATTTAAATAAGTGTTTCATGTTTTTTTAAGTATTTTTTACCAAAGTTCAAGTCAAAATTTGAAGGTTAAGGCATGAAAAGTGGTTTTGAGGTCTCTTGAGTGCACAAAACAAAGGGTTCTAAACCCGAGAAGAATTTTCAAGTGTTCATTAGAATTTGTAACCTATACATGGTAACTTTAGATATTTAGGATATATGGGTAAGGGTTAAATATAAGATCTCTAGGCATTATTTTTGTAAATGAGGGGTAGTCCTTTATGAATAATCATTAACACCAAAAATAGTGTTAACCCTCTCTTAAACCCTAACACTAACCTAATGTGAAAAGTATTGTTATAATATAATAATAATGGATTGGTATTGATATTTAAGTGGTTATAGGTTTTATTAAACTCTCCCATGTGCCTCCAAGTTTGATTTGTTTGTTAGGTGAGTGAGTGGACCCTATAGGAAAGGCCTTATTTCTCAAAGATTTATTGTAGCAATCAAAGTTAACCAATTCAAAGTATGAAAATAATTAGATGGAAAATATTTATTATTTTATTTTATTTCCATGGTTTTTTATGATCAATTTATATCCCTTAGGTATGCTAAATTGGTCATACAATTTGACTAGTTGCTAACAGGGCTAATGATGAAAATAGCGAGAAACCCAGGCAGAAGTGAGAAGGTGAATAGGGATGTGCCATCATGGATTAAGGATGAATCCAAGTTCATGGATATATTTTTTAATACTTTTAATACATTTTAATGTTATATATATATATATATATATATATATATATATATATATATATATATATATATATATATATATATATATATATATATATATGTATATATATATATATATATATACATATATATCTATACATATATATATATATACATATACATACATATATATATATATATACATATACATATATATATATATATGTATATATATACATATATATATATACATATACATATATATATATACATATATATATACATATACATATATATCTATATCTGTATATATATATATATATATACATACATATATATCTATATATGTATGTGTGTGTGTGTGTGTGTGTGTGTGTGTGTGTGTGTGTATATACACACACACACACACACACACACACACACACACACACACACACACACATACATATATAGATATATATGTATGTATATATATATATATATATATATATATATATATATATATATATATATATATATATATATATATACATACATATATATATATATATATATATATATATATATACATACATACATATATATCTATATATGTATGTGTGTGTGTGTGTGTGTGTGTGTGTGTGTGTGTGTGTGTGTGTGTGTGTGTGTGTGTGTGTGTGTGTGTGTGTGTGTGTGTGTGTGTGTGTGTGTATATATATATATATATTAGTGAATATGATGAAAATGTCACTCATAAGTTGATCTATCTAGTTCATATAAGACAATGAGGTACAAGACTATGAGATTGGTCTACAAGATCAATATTGCCATTTGATCATATTATCTATGTATCTAAGAATGTTATAATGAAATAATAGGATAATATAAATTAATTTTAAGTCTATGAATTTGGTTCTACAAGTTTTTTAGGTCATTTTTTCCATGACAATGTTTTGAGGCTGGTTGGCAGTTCTGAGTAGGCAAATTACAGAGAAGGGTTTGAGTCATTTTACCCTATGTAATGAAGTATAATAAACTTGGTGAAGTATTTAAGTTCTTTAATGATATATTTATATGATTTTTTTCCATGTTATTTCAAGAAAATTATGTTTTTACTTTAGTTTTTCAAGACAAACTTTCTAGGTATGCACAAACTTAATTATTAATAGTGCTAATGACATGCTTCAAGTGGTGGTTGGAGCTAAAATGTGTCATCAACATAAGATGATATTTTTATGGGTATATTTGAGTAAAATATTATGTTTTATTTACATTTTATAATTTTTAAATTGTTCCAAATATTTCAAAAGGTAACATATGCTAATGAAGGCCTAATTGAAATAGGTCTCGTTAAGACCTAAAAGAGGTTTTTGGTCCTATATGCTATGACCAACATATTTCAATTTTTTATTAATATTTTTGGAATGATATAAGGCCTATTTTACTGAAAATATAAGTGTTAAAGTGTATATTCTAACCAAGAGGTGTATGAGCAAGATCCTATTATAAGAACAAGACCTAATAGGCATAATTTGCTTGTTAGAGAGTGTGTGTAGAAGTAGAAAATATAACACTTTGAAGAGATAAAGGAGGTATTTTATACCATAATAAGGGTGAATATAAAATATCATAAAGATATAATATGGGTAATTTATATGAAAATAGAGTTCATATGACCTAATCAAGTCAAGAAGATGATTAGTTGAGCAAAGAAGCCTAGAAGGCAGTTTGAAAGGGTTTGAAGAGAGAGAAGAGATGAAAAAGGAGATAATAATTTATTATATAAGAAACAAAGTTTTATGAAGGTGATAAAAGGTTTTAAGGTGGTTAATTTGGTTTTGATTCATCTAGGAGGTTGGTTCCTCTTTGAAAGTAGGTGCTTGTTAAATCCTAGTCAAGTTGGTGCTTGGTTAGTTGGGGTTGGTACTCCAAGTGAAGTTGGGTGATTCACTAAATATTTATGTTTGTCTTATAGGATTGTAGTCCATTTTCATCATCAATAATTTTTATTCCCATTGAAGGTTTCTCACTCAAATAATTGTTATATGTGTTATGATATTGTCTCATGGTCATATCTATTAATGTGTTGATAATTCACTATATTATTTTGATAGTTCATGAATGATAAAGTAGAGTTGTAAATTTTTTAAAGATTTATTCACCCCCCCTCTCAATCATTGTGATAAAAATAATATGTTTAACTTTTTTGGTGTATATATAAGTTTGGTAAATAAATAACATGATAGTGTTATGATATCTACTCTTGAAGTTGAATATATTACAGCTACTCATGCAAGTTAAGAAGTGGTGTGGCTTCAAATATTATTTTCTAAAATTGTGTTCACATAGAAAGTTTTAAGGATAGATTATTATATTCAAAGTGAAATATATACATAAAATAACCTTGAATATCATTCTTAGACAAAGCATGTTGATGTGCAATTCCACTTTGTAATAGAAATGGTGGAAGAAAAAAATATCATTTCTAGAAGATGGGCATGAAGGAAAACATTGTAAATTCATTAACCAAAGCATTGAGTACTAAAAATTATACTGGTGTAAGAAATATATTGATTTTTTTCTTAGAGACACTAAATTATAAATGCATTATCCCTTATGCAAAGTGTTAAAAAGTGTGAGTTTGATGGGAAATGTCTCAAATCTTCATGGATATGCCCAATGATAATTATGCACAAGGTAGATGTTGTGCAATGTGTTTGTGAAAGCAATAAGTGTAGATTAATTATTCTAATATATATGGGTGTAAATGTTTACAAGGAGACTACCTATGATAGTTACATAATAATTTTATCATGTAGTAATGATTATAGATTTGGGCAGGGATCTCTACATAATTTAATCACACTATGTAAGGTTTTAAAGTGGAGTGCAGTGGTTGAGTCATAGTAAGGTGTTATGAGGAGATATGTAACGTATCAATAAATGAAGGATATCAAGGCATTTTAATCAATTCTATAATTTCATTTTTTATAATAAATAAGATAGAATAATCTATTGGTGTCACTCTAATGTAAAGATATTGAGGATCATTACACATTGATTAGTTGGCTCATAGTTGGTGAATGTAGATTGCATTTCTCAATGGGTGTTACAAAGTGTTTATTTTATAAAGACACAATTATTACAAGGAATATGGGTGTGTTTAATTTTAAATATAGGTGGTCAAGTTTTTTCATTTTTATATATAGTAAAGTTTTGTCTAGATAGTAACTAAACCTTGTGACTTGGTGTACCATTACAAAATAATTATTTTTTTAATAATCAAGAATTTAATGTGCTGGGTTTTTTAACCCAAAAATATTTTTTAAGGTGAAATCATGCATATATTTATGTTTATATTTATAATTTTATGTGTAATGATTTCATATAATATCTCTCCTCTTAGCTATATTATTATGCATAGGCTTATTCCTAGTAGATTTCACATCTTACTCAAATAATCTTTTCCATGTCCAACCATTCTATGTGTCATGTCATAGATATCCCTATATATAAATAATTTATATCCATTTTAATAATTTTAAGCATAAATATTCTAATCATACCATATGCTTAAGTCTCCAAGTTTAGAGCCTTCACTTTTTACATCTATTGCTACACTTGCAACAGAGTCTTCCACCTTCATACTTAAATCTTATTTAAGTTAATGTGAAATCATCTACTTGTACCAAATGAGGTCTATGAAAATTTTCATTTATTTTAATCATCACTTTTATGAAAGAGGAGGTTGAAAACCTTTTTCAATATTCCATGTACACCACACAAGAACTATGTAGGGTCCGATTATACATGTAGGATACACAATTATAACACCCTAAAAGTTTCCCAACCCAACCACTTATATCCATTATGTTTACATGTTTTTAATTACAATTAATTCAAGAGAGGAATAATATATCAATTCAAGCATTCTACCCATAAATTAAAAAGAACAAAGGCACATGACTTTATGACATCAAGTGGTGAAATTGCACATAAAAATCCATAACCTTAAAATGTGTACAGTATAGATTCAAAGATACAAAAAACATTTACTAGTCACAATAAAGAGACAAATTTAGTGGTTGAATCTACCATTTATAAATTTATTGGTAAATGAGAAAGTGTCAAATCTATCCTTTGATAGTGATCAATCTAGATTCTACATAGAGGTAATCCCTCACTCTCAAACCACCATTGCACTTTAGAAACCTAAGATACTAGGTATGCATTTTTCATAAATTTCATTTTCATATTGTCTATTTCTTGTCAAAACTAATTCAATTTACCCTTATTTATTATTTTCATCCATTATGGAAAATTTGATTTACTATTTTAGATTGTTATATTATAGATCTCCCTTGTGTATTAGTTTTATCTAATTTCATAGTGTATCTCTAATTATGCACAATTTAGTTAAATATTTTTGGTGAACCCATCCATTATTCAAATTTTTATATATTCTAAGGTTCCCCTTAGGTTTCAATTTATTTTTTTTCTAATTTTTATTTAAAATCTAATATAATTCATTGACCATAACCCTATCTTTCATTTTCATTATGATTTACATCAACATCTCACATTTAGATCACCCAAAATAGTAAGTATTAATAACCTAAATGTTTATCAACATATTTTCATCTAGGGTTTCTCATGATGGTAATTTTTATTCTATTTTTTAGCACATCATTGGTTAATACTTACCTTGGTGTATTTCATTTTTTGTACTCTTGCTTATCTAGTTTCATGATATATAAACAAAATATATATCTTTAGTAAATAGATGAAATGTTTTTGAGTGATGAAAATGTTAATATTACATATGGTGATAGGAACAATAAGGATACACTTGATCAAATGGTACAATTCATTAGACAAAATCCTTCCTCTCTTCTTGGATATATGGGAATGTTGAATTAAGTAAATACCTTTCATAAAAATAATGATTTGTAGGAAATTATTGATGGGTGGTCACCTTATACCCCTATATTTTCTATCATTCACATGTTTGAAATGAATTATAATTTTTCCCTTTTTAATTAACCTCATAAACATTCTACTATACCTAAAAAATAGATAGTGACCATGATTCTTTCCATAGGTGAATTAAAAATACAAGTGTGTATTTATTCCTTATATTTATAGAATTATAATACAATGAGTATGGAGAGTGTTATATCTTACAATCTTATTATTAGATATGTACTTGATAAACCTCTCACATACCCTAATCATACCACACTTATAATTATTTTATGGTCATAGATATCCTTAATCATGTCTTAATTCTATATTTATTTCTATATGATACTATGAATAGTGTGGTTTAGTCATACTTAAGTTATTACTTAGCACGTTGATTGGTTATTCCTTAGACTGGTTCAATAATTTACATAGTGGATCTTTACATTATTTCCATTGCTTAGAAGATGTATTCCTTGATTGCATTATCACTAATAATGAACCTTATAATACATTAGATAGAATTCAATCTATTAATCTATGTCTTAAGAAAGATACATGGGATTACATATTTATATTATAATGCCATATACACTCATTGATTTATCAACCACGATCCTGAAAAGCAACATTTATTTTCCAAAAGTATTTTATCACCTATTAAAGATAAATTACTTGGAAAAAATGTAAATAATTCATTTATTTTTGTGTTAAGGTTAAAACACTTGTGAAACTAGGATGGCCTCAACTTAGGGTTCTTACATTAGTTCCTTAAAACTCAAACCTTGTCTAGTAACATCCCTACTATGGATACACTTATAATTCAAGCTAGGGAAATAAACTATCATCCAATCTGGTACCACTAAATCCTCCATTCAAAAAAAATACATTATAATAAAGATACTATTATACATGCACTTGATTAACTTACTCTCTATTCAACATTGTAAGTTATGATACATACCAAGAACTTACAAAGAAAACACCTTTTGTGATTACCATAACATCAATGAACACATGAAAAAAAGAGGCATTATTTTTAAAAAAAAAAATCAAATATATTATTTACCGTGATGATATAAATCTTGATATCCAATGCCTAAAACAATAAAAAAATTCAATAACAAATAAAATCAACTTCCTAAGAGAATAAGCCTTTATATCATGAGACTTTAGGGATTAATAGAATATGAGGTTAACACTTCACACATCATATATGAACTTTAACATATACATATTTTGATATTTGGACATCATGAATATTATGACACTTATTTATTATATTGGTTTATCACTTGTTCTAACATGTTTACCCTCATTTATAGTTACACTATCTCAAGTTGGCACTACATAATATTATTTATCATTCTATCAGAGTTCTAATGCATATGACATAACTAGAATTATAAATTAACATATTTTTATTAAGATTTGACATAGATTTTATCTCCTTCTCCATGGTGCTATCTGATCATCATTAGTTATTACTCCTAATACATTTATGTCTCTAACACCACCATCATCAAATTTTTCTTCTATTACATTTACATCTTCTATGCCACCATTATCTCTTACAATAATTCCTTAAGATCCATGTCATATAGTTTCACCTTTGATTCATAAAATGTATACTTATCCTTTTATCAATATTGGTTTTGAACCTATTACTATATATCAATTCCTAACACTTGTTAGAACATAACATATTCTTATGTATGCTTCTCTAAAGTTTATAATAACTCTTCCAACTCATTTTAAAAATATCTCTCGTGGTGATGATGATTGAAATTATTACATATTTTGTGACTAATTTTATAATAATTTTAACAGCACATCCAACTTTGATATTTAAATTCTTAAATTATACATTAGATCGATTGTATCCATGCTAGCATGTATCTTGCATTTTATCGATTTATCATTATTGTACTATAGTTTGTTTAGTGTACATATATTTTTTATTATATATGTCATATTCTTTGTGTGCCTTCCTCACTTAAGTTTATTTAATCCATTCCATCTCTTTTATATTTGACACCTTGGCAGTTACCTTCTATTTTACTTTGGCATTCTTATAGCCACTTGGTTTATGTTACTTTCTATGCTGCACTTACGCTTGCCCCGTGATTATTTATTCCATTCCAAAAACTTGCATAAATTTACCTATGATGACAACATATATATTGATGCCTTATGTCCTAACATGCATTGATTTATGAGGGAAGTTTTAGGTTATTTTTAATCTTCCTCTTCTTCTTTTTTATTATGCCCTTTGACTTTCTTATTTAAAATTTTCTCTTAATATTTCCCCTTGGATTTTATTTTATTTTATTAAGATTGAATTTTTTTAATCTTATGTACATCCATTGTATTTATTATCATGTCATATATTTATTTATTCTATAAAATAAAAAATAAAAAGATATATAAAATAAGATTTATTTTTCTTTGTCTTTGTAATTAGATAAATATTATGCTTATATGCCTACACTTGAGGGTTTTAACTTTCATGCTATACGAGTTATTCTCATGGTAATTATTTTAATGGTTGATATTTAGTATATAAATGTTATATATGAATATGTAATATTAGATGTTACATGGTTATTATCTTTCCCACACCCTAGGGGGCATGATCACAATGTTAGTATGCCCTACCTTAGGGCATCTCTATACAATAATTTTGTAGTGATAAATTTATTTATTTAAATTTACATATTGAGATACATAACATTTATTACATCACATATTTTTAGTAATTATATCTTTTATGTTACATGTATATTGATGTTTTTGGTTACATTTAGATAGTAACATTCTTATTTTTTGTGCATGCCTTATTTTGGTCAATTTATTCCATTTGTATGTTTGTACATATTTGAGAATGTTGTATTGTTTTTTATTTATTAAAAAAATATCATATATTTATCATGCCATTATTTTTTTTCATGGCTTTTTATTCATATGTCCTTGTGTGATGCCTTACTATATGTAGCTACATACTTGTGTATGAATTATGCTATATACTACGTGATATTATATACTTTTTTCATAATCTATATCATGCATTTAATGTGTTGGTTACCATGATATTATACATGCACATTATTATTTGTGATATTTATCATGCTTGATGTGTATATTTCCATGATCCTCACCATGCATCTATGGGGCACACTACTTATGCGTGTGCTTCATTGTTATATCTAGTCCTACTAGGGGCACACTTTCTACATTAGGTAAATATAATTATCCCTACATTTATTCATAATTGGTGGCATCATACCCTTTTATACCTCCTCAAGTTATTAATATGACACACATTTTATGTATATAGAGCAATCGTTGGGGCATACTATTTACCACCATCTATTTTATTCTCATGTGAGGTTACACTCTCCTAATTTGAGCATTACATGATTTTATACATAGTGTTGTATATTTTCCATGATTTGCACTATACTAGATTGTATAACTATAATTGGGCCTGCTCACCTTCATTAGGATGGGGAAATGGCCCCAAACTAATCCAACACTAGTTGATAGGCAAGTAGCCCCCATTTGGGGTAGTGCCCAATTTGTTTTAGAACTATATTAGTATATATTTGGGTGGTTTAGCCTATGTTTTATATATCCCATGGTTTTGGTACCTACTATATTATAATATCACTTTGATACTTACCTATTGATGTGACTATAAATACTGATAGATACAATAAGAGAAAATCATAACTTGGTAGTGAATTATTGTATTGTAAACGGTTAAATTAATACAATAAAGTAATTGTGATAGATTTTTAATCTATAAGGGGTTTCCTAAGTGAAATCATGTGTACTGTGTAATCTTGTATCTATTACATTTCTCTTATTTTGTTAGCTTAAATATTTTATTAATATTTCTTCTTTCATTTTTAGTTTATCAAATTCATTTTCTCTTCACATAGGACATGGTTCCATATGAACATATTAGTTTTCCATATCTTCTATTGGCCACTATAGAAGGAATGTTTTTGCCCCAATATCCTCCAATATTTCACCCTTATACAAGGATGCACACATTTATATTGAGATTTACATGATGATATTTTATGATGGTTACATTTTCTAGAGATTTATATAATTATAGTATATGATGGTTACATGCAATTTGTATATTTTTTAACATATTTTAAATGCTTCAGCTATATAAATTTTATAGAATAGGATGGATCTAATTCTTTATTTTTAGATGATTTATTACAACAAAGCTTTTTCCAATCCCACACCTTAAAAGTGGGGAATATATCCAAATAGGTTTATAAATATTTTTCATATTTAGAAAAAACATGATTGAGCAAATTTTGGGTGAATTGAGAGCACAAATAATGGTTCATTTGACTACTTTATTATTCAAGAATTTGATTAAGTTTCAATAAATACCAAAAAATGATAGTTATGTCCAAGATTTTTATAAGTTATTCTCATCAGATTAGCATTTGGTTTTGTAATAACATGGTTTGATTACCACTAGGTGTAAATTTTCTTATGCTCCTCTTTCAATTTATTCTTTTTGAATCATTAAATTTATCACATTGAATTGATAATGACTACTTATTTAATTAGAAATTATTTTTAGGTTTATTGGATTTATAGATACAACACATCCATGTAGATGAAGCCTATCTATATCATCATTTGACTCATCCTTCATTTCATAGGTAAGTCAAGGTCATGATTCAATTTGTAATTTTTTGTACTGTGACGCATGCATGCAATCACTCACATACACACATCAAATTAGGAACATTATGTAAACATCAAAATTAGGTATAAGTCCATTTTCCATAACATATTTTAACCATTTTTCACACTTATTCATTTATCTATATTTTACTATTTATAAGACACTTCCTATGCCACACTACTCTCAATCTAACACTCTCCCTTATATATGTCTTTGATATTCACCCATTTTAGATTTTGAGCCTTATTTACATATTTTATGAGTTGATTACACCCTTCCTAAACATTTTTCTCTCATGGGATAGGTTCAATAGCTATAGGTTTGTCATTGAAGATATTGTGTGTGGTCTTGTAGGGTACCAAATATGTCCCTTATGTTTTTGTGGGTCCTTCTACCTTTGCCTAATTTCATGTACCTTTCAATTCACATATTAATATTTTACATGGTCAACCATTGAATTTATCATGTTCTATATATCCATATATATATATGAATAATTCTTATTAATTTTACTAAGTTAAAATTATAAACCATATAAGCATATCCTATGCTTAAAATCTTCACGTTAGATCCTTCACTTTTTATATCTATTGTTACACTTATGGTGGAGTATTCCACCTTGGTACTTAAATATTATTCAATATATTATGGCATCATCCAATTGTAAAAAATGAGGGTTTAGGATAATGTTTAGGTAGTTACATCACCATTTATAGGAAGTGAAAGTTGAAATCCTTGTTCAATATTTCATTTACACTTTACAAGGACTAGGCGGGGGCTGATTATAAAATGCATGATATGTAGTTATAATCCCCTTGAGGTTTATTAACCCAAATTATTATATCCCTTATATTTTTAATGTTGGTTATTTAGGTCAAGAGAGGAAAAATACATCAATTTAGACATTCTTCTTGTAAATTTAGACAAGTACAAGCATAGGACTCCATGACAACAAAGGGTGAACTTGTATAGAAACATTCAACACATATAAAGTGTACAATAAAAAAAATGGTGATACAAAATGTAATCATTGATCACAACAAATAAACTATTTCAACAACCAAGTCTTCCCTAAAGAAATTATTCAATACCTAAGTAGGCACTGAATATTTTAGACTATCATTTGACAATGAGAGGTATAAGTTTTGCACAAAAGTAATCCATCACTTTCAGGCCACTATGATAATCTCAAAATCCCAAGATTTTTCCCAAGTGTGACTATTTTATAAATTTAATTTTCATATTTTATATTGATTATAAAATTAAATTACATTTACTTTTCCTTACTATTTGTAACCACTAGGGAAGATTTAATTTATTATTTTAGACTAATATATTATATATCTCCTTCGTGTATTATTCTCATCTATTATACATAGTGTATTTCCCATTCTCCAACATAATATGCTAGCCAAAAATATAAAAATACTCAATAAATTATTGTAGACAATATATTCTCTCTAGATGCTCTTATATAGTTCTTGTTTTACAAATTAACTCCTATGAATATTTATTTATAAAATATATTAAAATTAAATTAGATAAAATGCACACCCATGCTAAATTTTATAAAGTAGTGACCTAATCATAAGGAAATGGTAAATACAAGTGCTTTTTGACTAAAAGGGGCTAAATCACAAGTCATGTTATGAGTACAATGAGGATAACAAGGAATTTAGGAATAAATATGATATGAAGCACATATTTAGTCACATATTGTTGTGAAACATACATTATTTTTTATATTTCATGAGAGTGATTCATTATAGACTTTATAAAATGAGCATGAATACGTTGTATTTTATTAAAAAAAAATGGAGATAATTAAGACCATAAATAATGTTGCAAATTCCCAAATATTTATCATTCTTATCACAAGGCATATTATTAATTTTAGTATATGCTCGATTGTTCTACTTAGAATCCTTATGTATCATTTCATCATAATAATAACCAAGTACTTGTATATATATATGAGAAATATAAATGATAATATTTTTAATACCTTAATTAGTTTTTATAAGTTGATTACTAGTGTATCCCTTTGTTGTGCACACTTGAAGCCAAATCCATGTTGTTTCAATGACGTTTGAGTCAGACTTGAAGGTTTTATTTTATTAGTAGTATTTCAATAGTTATATATAATAGGAAATTTAACTTATCATCACAAGATGATATAATAATAGGTGTGAAATATTTACTAGGTATTTCATGGTATTAGGTTGTAAAATAGAATTGTTTGATATCAAATGCACTCATATTAACTCTATATTCCCAAAGGCTAGTTGGTATAAAATTTATCTTAAAGATAAATATTCATCTATATTATCATATTCATTATCATCCTCATTATTAAATTCCTAAGTACCATGATAATTACCAAATTGGTGTAACAATTTGTACATAATCCTATGTGTCATATGATAGTTTATCTTATTCTAATAAATTGAATTTTCATTCTTATAAGAATAAGAGGGTTCATTTTGGGAACGTGAAATGAACAATAATCTTGGATTATTTATCTGTAATGTTTTTCTCATTTTAAATTGAATTTTTAAGAAAATTTTGGCTTGCATAAAATATTGTTGCTTGTCATTCTGTCATTATTTTACCTACCCTGACATTAACATTAGAGTAGGATTTTTTTTGGTATAATTTTTATCATGTCCTCTTTCCTAGCCATATAGATTATTATAAATTTACTTGTAATTTTAACCTATTGGAGGGCATTTCAAATATGTGGAAGCTACATTGTATCTTATTTATTCTTGGTGTGTTCTGACAAGTCCAGGACTATATGGACATACTACTTATTAGAGGCATTAGAGTTGTTGAAAATGTCTTAGATAGACTATGTATTGCTTGATTCAGGGAGTTTTTTGTATTTCCAAACTTATGTGGCACATTTCTAGCTGAGTATATCAAACATGGTGTATGGGAGGCTTGTGTGGGAGTTTATATTCCACTTATTCTCTACTGAGGCTTACTTTTGGTGACCTACATGGGAATTATCTAAGACATATTGTTGGTATGAATAAATATGTGGCATGATCTAAGGTAATATATTTTCTAATTTTTTGAGGTGAATTATTTGACCTACATAGTGTATCACATTCTCAAGGAGTTGTATTGGCTATATTCTTTTTCCATCAAGCACTTCATAGCAAAGCATAAAGTTATTTTGAATTATAAAACAAATTTTTGAAGTTGGAATTTAATTTCAAATTGGTATTTCATTCCACTATTGGAATTTTATTTTCATGTGTTCCAAAGGAGGTATAATTTGATCTTTTTTATTTAAAAATCAAAATTAATTTTTAAGTGATTCTTCAAAATTTTGAAGCATTTTAAAATCAAATTGCAAGCAATTTTTCATTTAAAAATAGTAAATTTGAAAAATTGTGCAAGATAATCTATGAACATTTGGAAAAAAAACAACTAAATTTTAAAATAAAAGAGAAATAAAGAGATCTACTCTTTACCCATTCATTTCTATTAGAAGACATAAATATGTAAATGAATAAAAATTGAGTATATCATCGAGAATGAAGTTTTCTTGATAAGTTATTGCTAATTGTAGAGTGAATAATTTTCATGTGACACATAAGTACCACATACCATTTTGCATATGCCTTAATGTATCTTTCATAGACTTCCAAGTATACATAAACTTTAAGATTCTTCCACATACTGACAAGCAAATAGAAATGGTGGGTATATGGAGAGTTTTAATATATTAGTATGGTGGTATATAAAAAATAGGACCATTTAGAGTGATAAGGAACTAATTTTAGGGTTTTAAAAACTAAATAATAAAAATAAAACAATGAATTAATCAAATTAATTTTTAGCACAAAATTTTCAAAGATAACTAGTTAGAATGGTATAAAAAAATGGAGAACACATTCATCTTTAATGATCTATGGTTTGATATTTGTGATGAAGATACACAACCAGTTGAGAGAATAAATAATTCAAAATATATTCAAACATGAAAGCAAAAAAACAATAAAGCATTTGCCGTGATGAGGGCCTCAGTCAATGGAGATGTGTTTCATCATATATAAGGGTGTAGTACTCCGTGGGGAGCACTTAAAAAATTGAAAGGCTTGTATGATTCCCAATTAGATTTAGAATTAATTTAATTATATTTTAATTTGTTCAACATAAAGTTTGAATATGGTTATGTGATGAAATTGGATTCAGATGTAGACACTAGAAAACTGCATCAATGGTTCTAAATGTTGTAACAAACCTTTTCAACCCCTTGCCCCCCATTGGGTTAGAACATTTCTTAACCCCCTTAAACACTATTTTACCCCTTATACATATTTATATAAATTAATTAAGCTATTAAAAATATTTTTACACCTCACCCTAACCAAGCCCATGGCTAACATAGTTAAACCTTTCCTTAAGACTATTTCCTACCTTAGCATTTAAGTCTTAACCTCCTAGATTATTTATACCTACATTACCACACTTCATTAAACTAACTTAGACCATTTATAATGGTCTTAACTACCAAAATTAAGTAAAAAATAGTATTTTTGGTAAGTTAAACCATTTCTACCTTGACCAACATTAGTCATCCCTCGATCGACACCAGTTGACTAGAACCAACATCAATTACTTAAGGATGGCCCATGACCCTTGCTCAAGAGTTTGAATAATTTAATAAAGAACTAAACTCTTGTGTGAACTAGAGCTATCCAATAAACTAGAGAACTAGTTCAAAGACTAATAAGTACTTCATCACCTTGAGAATATGGATTCAAGCATTGTTACTCTACTCATTTTGTTATAGGCTTCCAATTAGATCTCACTCAATTTCAAATCATCTTCAAGCTATAAACTCCACAACAACTAAGTATCATGTGATTTTTATAAGTTTAATATTTAATTTTAGTTTTTTATTGATTTCACCCATTTAAATATCTCCCCACACTCCCTTTTGTGTTGGAGTTCTACAACTACAACAATCCCCTTTTCACCAAATTACCATTACCCATTCCTATCCTTTGGAGTGTTAAACCTTTGTGATTGATATCCCAAAGTCTTCATTTTTCCTTTATGACCATAAATTAACCTTAAAATAACCCACAAATCCCTTACCATTACCCTAAAATCCATTTATATACCAAAATCCAAAATGGTGACAATACATTATGACTGACATCAATCATCCTTGACCAACATAAAAAACCCAATGATTAGTATCAATCTCTATATAATTATATTTTCATAAAAATATAAAGTTAAAAGTACTTGATAGCCCCAACCCAAACACTTTTTTCTTAATGCCTATCACAACACAAAGTTAGAAACAACAATCTGAACTATACTTTAGCACTTTAGCATTTATTTTACATAAGTTAATGTAATTTTGTTAAAGTAATCATTTTCTTAAAAAGTATTTTATTACATTATCTTAAATTAATTTTCATTCCTATTGTTACTAAATATTTCACCCTAGAAGAATTTTTTCAATCCTAATCTAAGATTTGGGCAACATTAGAATACTTCTAGGTATGTGGGTTTACCTATAATAAAAGTAGACCTCTAGGTTTAAAGGTTAGCTCCCTAAATTTGTCTTAAAGTGCTTATCACCTATACTACTAATTGCTTATGGGAAAAAGGGTATAAGCATGCATGAAATAAATATAATCTAAGGGGGTGATACACCATGAAGATATATATTATGTTATCATACTTCTCTCACTAAGAACAAAACTTATAAACTAGCCTCAAGTTTCTAAAGTGTTCTAACATAAGTGTTTCAATATAGAGGTGATATGTATGAGACAACTCAAGGTAAGTAGACCAAATATCAGATTATTGAATCCAAAGACACTTTCACACTTGAAAGCAGCCTAAAATTTTTACTACACTCTATATACATGTTAGAATGATAATTTATTGCACAAAACATGAAAGGATGAGGAAAAGCAAGGGTAGAATCACTAGAATTAACCATTCATCACTTAAACACTTAATCAAGATGTTTATGAACTCAAAAAAAGATTTATTGTATTCTTAAAAGGAAAATTAAAACATCAAACTAGTATGAATTTACCATACCAAGTGTGGTATTAACTAATAAGATCCAAATGGCTAGTACTTATATAATTTACGAGAGGAGAGAAGAGAATGAAGTCTAAGAGTCACTAAACCACTTGTGAAGTTGAAAAGAGTTATATCTATAGGAGAAATTAATATGGGATAGACAATGCAAGGTCCACCTGGATAAATGTCTATCAAATCATTAAACTCCTTAAACTTAGTGTAGGACTCTTTAATTACTTTCTCAAAAACTACCTTCATCATTTAACCTTATTTGAACACTCCACACTAGACTAGGGATAGATAAGATAATTTCACTATGAGGAAGGGGTTATAAAAATGTTCCAACAAGTATTAGATGTGTCCCTAGTCATCAATATTATTTTGGCTAAGTGTTCTCACTATTTTTAATCATAATCACCTCTCTTTCACTCAGCTTTCACACTTGGCACCAAAGAGGTCTTCAATTTTCCAAACCATTATATATAATGGAGTTTATGACACTTTTAAAAGATATTCATGTCTATAGATTCATTAGGTAGACCTTAAAAGGCCTCCCACTTATAGTTTTCACCTTCTCACTTGGTGATCATTCCTTGTTCACTATGCTAGTTTGGATTGGTTGAGATGAATGTGTTAGCAGAGGCACTTGGTGTGCTTAGTTTAAGTAATAAATGAACATGAGGGGTTATATTAGGCCATATACTAACTCCAAAATTTATTTTCATATTTTTAAATCCTTATATATCTATACAACACACAAAGATTTCAATAAAATCCATTTTTCACCTTATTTTTACAAGTAGGGTATGACTCAACCTGATGGGAAAGATTCCTAGAGAGTCCTCTATGAGGTCCAATCACTTTATTTCTCATTCTATCTCTCTTAGATGCCTCTTCTTCCTCAAATTTCCAATTGAGTCCTTATCAAGGGTTTTATAGGGTTTTGACACTTATAATTTATTCATAAAGGTCTAACATTCAACCTATGAACAAATTCAAAAAAATAAAAATTCAAGACCCTCTCTAATATCTCCTAGATCCTCATGTTCCCATGCTAAGCCTCTATACAAGTGTGAGCTTCTCAAGTTTGTCTCTTGAGTTCTCCATGACATTATATGTACCTTGTTCTAATATTAATCCAAGAAATGGATTATTTATGGTCTTTTATATAAATCAAAGGATTTAAAAATCCCTATATCTCCCTATGTCTATGTTCAAATGCTTTTAAATTTTCATCTTGTGTTATAAAAAGAAATGAATCTCTTTTAGGCAATAGGCCTAGTCAAGACCTTATAGGTCTATTTACACACCTTTAGGTTTAGTTTATATCACTAATGGGGATTAATTCATGTTTTTCCATGCTCAATTCATATCTCTACACCTTCATGCAAGGTTTCAATACCTTTCAAGTCATTCTCATAACCTTACTTGCTAAACCTACAAGATTTCAACACTCTAAGAGTGCCCTCTATCTGATATAAAATAGAGGGAACTTACCCTATTATTCCAAATAATAAAATTTTATGAATGGATTATTCAAGTGATGATAATGTTTTTTATCAATTTATAGGATTAGATCACATTATTTTCCCTTCCAAATCTTCAAAATCCTCAAGGCAGACTTTTGGGATGTTCATTAATTATGTAGGGTTGATGAGTATGACTATAGGTTACATGTGGAACCTCCCCATGTTATATTATTAATTGATTATAATCAAGTATCATCATTATTAATTTTATTTCACACATTTTATCACTCACAACTTCACCCAACCCTTAATTGCATACCTTGAACTTACATAGACAAGACTGATAGACTATATTTGCTCACTTAAAAAATGCTTCATGTAGGCTTCTACTACATGGTTAGAACTTAATTTATTTCTTACTATGTTATTTATTTACTCAAGGCTATTATCATAGTTACATTTTATCATACCATGTCTTAGGTTATACTAACCTCAAGATTGGTTATGTTTATAGGTCACTGTCATGTCTTAGTCAACTATAGTTGACCATTTTTGGAGTAGTAGAGTCTTGTAGGTTGTATTTCATCTATTTAAACCTATGTCACATGGTTTAGGATATATTTTTAGTTATTTTTAGGAATTTATAACTCATAATTCTTATATCTACATTTTTCCATGTCTAAGTTCACACCATAGACCTATAAGACTCTATAGTCAATTGTAGGTAAGTTTTTTAAGGGCAAGGCACACCTATAAGTGGTGATGCATGTCACCACCTTATGATTTTACTCCTCTTGATGTTATTATAAATCTCAACCCAATAGGACCACTTAACATGGATGTATACTTATATACTTCTAATTTGGATTATAGACCACTTGAGAGTTCAAGATCCTGTAGTGAACACTAAAAAGTTGTAGTGAACAATTATGTGATTTGTAAGCCTCTTAATCATCACATATTGAAATCAAACATTCAAATATTTTTTAAATGTATCTCCCTTATATGAAGGAAACAAGATATGCTCATTAAAACTCATCTATGCTCCCTATTACCTCATCTTATGGTAGCATTAAAAGTGGATAGGCCTCTATTTTGGGGTTTTTAAGGAAACTTGTCCCTAAAACTCAAAACTCCTAACTTGAAGTGACTTATCAAGTCTGGAAACTAATCTATAGCCTTATTAAAGATTTTCATGGTATCCCCATCTTTCTAGGACCTTAAAAAAGGTCTAAAAATAGGTTCACACTCCTCCATGAAACATTTCCATGTCTCTGTGAGAGCCACCTGTAGGTGGGCATTTTAGTATGTAGGGAAGTGAGTAGAGGCATGAGAAATGTGTATATGATATGAACTTATAACTAGTCTTATACCCTCTCAAGTTATTTATATGAATGTTTACAACATTTAAGGGCTTGAAACCAATTCAATTACTTCATTTCAATGTGATTATCCCTTCTATGGCACCTATAGGTGCATATCACTAGTGTATGATTGTGTGTATAGTTTGCATTGATTGTCACAATCTCCCATGTGTCATTTAAAAGTTTTAATTGATTTATCATTTATTAATAATGTGTTAAACACCTTTTTGAATCTTCATAACATCTCCATGAACATACTCAAAACTTCACACACCATGACTATAAGTGAATGTAAGTAGAGAGCTAGCTATGTATCACATTCTTGACTACAACCTTCACGATGCTAGCTTGTGAGACTAAGATTGGAAGAATAGGGGTAAATAAGAAAATAGAGACTTTAAAAATAACTTATCACTCTCATTTAAAACCACTATAGGATCTAGGAACTCTGTAATTGGTAGAACATGCATGCAACTAGGAAATGGTGATCTCATCTTACAATCTAATATGTTTATCTCATCAAGTCACCTCAAAAAATTAAAAAAAATTTAAAACATGGAATAAATAATTTCACATTATTTGGAAGTAAATTCATCAATTTATTTGTACAGACTAGCTCAAACAAAATCAAAATCTATAGGGTGTGGGGATTGCTATGTAAAATGAGACTGTCAACTTCTTAAGAATGGTTAATAAATCATAGGAAAAAAATATTATAAATATTTCCATGAATTTTAATAATACCAAGTTTACTATCCACCATCAATATCATTTGACTTGAAACCTCCCCCATTGGATGTACCATTAGAAGACATGTTTACCAATTTTGCATGTCTAATGGAGTGATGGAGAAGTAGAATAGTTTTCAGCCATTTTTGATGATTATAAAGTATATAAATTATTTAAATATATTAAATTAAGTTTAATATCCATTACATAGGCTTTTCCCATGTGCCACTCTCTTTTATAGACCGTAAAACTACCAAAACCTCCTTCTTTGCACTTGTTTTCTTGATTTCAGTTAGGAACCTACAATTTTTATATGTTAATAACATTATTTACAAGGAATATAACATATGGAAATTTAAATAGAGTTTTAACCACTTTTTTAATTTTGAAAATTGTACTACCTTCATTGATGACCCAAATATGAACCTTAAATGACATAGAATGACTTAGGACCAAATGTGACCATGACCAAGGCTAAAAAAAAATTAAATGACATAAAAATGACCATGAAACACACTATAAAATGATAATATTCCCCTATATCAAGTTTTTTATTAAAGGGGGTTGACATATTTTGACTTGTGGTCAAAATAATCAACATTCTTAGCAATTCCCCAAGGGTGGCATGCTCGCTATGCTAAGACCAGTAGCCTAATCCTATCCATTGGGACATGGATTCACCTATACACAAGTTAAAAAAAAAAATTAATTTTAAATCACACCAAACAAAAATAAATTACACACAAAATAACACACACCAAAGGAAATGAACATGTGTTCACAAGAACACTTATGGAACACACGCATTATTGAAATAAACCACACACCTAATCTAATATTTATAAGACTAACTTTAATTTACTCAATATTAGGGATTAAAATGGATCCCATTCATAGAGATAGGCATCTCCTCTCCACTTATCCTTTCTAATTGGAAATATTTTCTTTGTTTGCACTTGATGATGACATATGGCCCACTCCATAAGGTATCAAATTTGGTATGTCTCCCTGGTTTTGCTCTATCTTCATCCCATTTTAACACTATGTCACCTTATTATAATTCTCTTGGATTTGAATTCTTATAAAAATATTTCTTCATTATTATTTGGTGATGTTATATAGCTTGGTAGGCATTGTTTCTTATTTATTTTAGTTTCATTAACTCTGTCAACCTTACCTTCATTGGTTCTCAAATAACTCTAGTTGATGTGCCAAATCCAAGGTAGGAAACTCTTGGGATATATATATAACCTATCTTCCCTTCCATAAACAAAAAAAAATAGAATTTTGTATTGACTTCTTGGGAGTTATTATATTAGCCCATAGGGTTGTCTTCAATTTGGTGTGGCAAGCCCTTTGATTATCCCCTAAAGTTTTCTTGATGATTTTGATCATATTATTATTAGTAGATTTTGATAACCCATTATCTTGAGGGTATTATTTAGATGAGGTGCTAAAATATATACCATTTCTATTTTCCCAATCATTTGTCCTAAAACCCATGAAAGAAAGTGCATTATCTTAAATGATAGTAGAATAAGTGCCAAACCTTATTATGATACTTTCATAGAACTCTAAGATATCATTTTCATTAGTTTCCTTCAATACCACTACTTCAACCCACCTTGTGAAGTAGTCAGTTTATATGAGTGTCCATTTGTGACTAGCACTTTATGGAGGGTTTATCATGTCAATAACATCAAGACCCCTATAGACAGTAAAAAACCACACATGATGGTTCTAGTTGTAAAATTAACCCCTTAGACCCCCTCAAGGCTATCCCATAACCTTTTAACCACAAAATTTAGTCAAGTTAGCTAACTAGATATATTGATTAGCTAACCTACCCTTGACTAAACTTAACCTTCACCTTAGACCACCAATAATCACCCTGACCACCAATGATTAGGGTTTCACCACCTGAACACTTAAACTCTAACTCAACTATAGATTGATTTTTTTTTTAAATTGTCTCTTCCATGTGTGTATTAATGCATGTTGGTGCTAAAAATAAACAACCACTTTGAACCTTTTTTTGAACTAATTGTTTCACCTCCCCTTTCTTCCTATAAAAAGAGAGGAGGAGGTGAAAGGGATCAGGATCATCAATCATCATTAGAAATTTTTAGTTAATAGATCAAAGATTCTTGTGTAGGTATTATTATAGATTATAGCATCCCAGCTCTAGTACTTCAAGCCATCAACTATCAACCAAAAGCTAAGTATATTATTCTTGTTTTAAGTTTCAATTATTTAGTTTTAATAGTTATGCAACTCTATATATTACCTCTTCCACCAGAACACTCTCTAAACATTTTCAACCACTTGAGTACTAAACCTTTACCCTTGATGCTTTTGGGGCTCTCTCTTTCCCCCATGACCATTAACCAACCTATAACAACCTACATAACCTTTTTATAACCAACCCATAACCTATTCTATCCAAAATCAATAACATGTCTAAACCCATAATAATCATTGATGGTCACCCTGACTGTCGATGATCATCCTAACTATCGATGGTTTTATACAACCATGATGGTCACTATGTAGATCACTTTTACTCAAAACAACAAGATCATACCACCTCTCAACCTCAACCAAAACCCTATTTTTTGACATCTATCACTACATAGACTAGAAACAATACATTGACCACACCTGCACCTATTTTTGATAGTTTAACATTTATTTTAATATTATTTTGTTAAATCATTTATATTATGCAACCTATTTTATTAGTAACTTTATCAGCATTAACTTATCTTAAAAGGTGGATTGGCAGCATCTAAAAAAGTCATGTACTTGTTAGATCTAATTTGCTAGGCAATCCACCCAACTAATCAACCATTTATTTGAGTGTTTTCTTATCTATAGGTCATTCCTCCCAAGATAAAGGGGTGTATCTACAACCATCTATATCATAGAGTGCAAACCAAATTTAGGTTTTACTAACCTCACCCTTCTTTCAAGTTTTACTCTTTCTTCTTGAGAAATAAGAAAATTTTTGGTAAAACATTATGGCACATTTGGTGGGACCTAGATACATCTAGGTTATTTTTATTCTCGCTTTATGCTCATTTAAATTAAATAAAAAATTATTTTAGGCTTAAAATTAACCTTTCATACATTTTTTGCTTGCATATTAGCTCACATAGCCTAATTAATCAATTAAATCAAATGTAGCCTCACTTCTTTATACACATATACCAAACCACTTACACCAAATAAAACATCATAACATTTGAAATAAGGCCCAACTAGGGTTTCATATCCTAATGATAACCTTTACCTATTAGCTATCCCATTTAGATGTCATTACCAAGGGGAGAAACCAAAACATATCTCTTTGGTTGACTATAATCTCTGGCAATGGGTATATCTTGGCTAAGCACTTGATACCCTTATCGATGTGATGTGTGAAGTGAAGGGGTAGGCCCAAATATCAAGCCACATACTAATTTACAATAAAAACCTCTTTGAGTGCCTAGCATAACTTGAAACCAACCATAGACTTCTTTTTTAGTACCTTCTTTGCAATCCAAGTTGAGTCACACAATTCTAACTTAAGGTGTAAGCCACAAGAGAGACAAAAATAACCTTAGGATTTAATTTTATTTAGTGTGTGTTTTATATTCTTTGAGTTTTTTCTTGTCTTCTCTTTGTTTGACTTTTGATAAATCTAACCCCCTTGGAAAAACCTTCTACCATCTTACCTTCACCCACCTTATCTCCATTGCCTTGTTCAATGAGGAGCACTGCTATATTTTATCCTACATATCATATTGGATAGATATTTTGTAAATTGATTTAAATTTATCTAGGAAGTCATGGTATAAAATCCCATTCATTTAATGGTGAATCTCTCGTATATTTATGTTTATCTTATTTCTAATTACTTACAACTTATATTTATTCATAGAATTAACAAGTTATGTGCAAGTTAGTTTTAATTAGGGGTATTACTTAAATAATTGTGTTCATGATCCATAAAAAAAGTAATTTGAATCAACTAAACAACTGATTTTAGGAATGTGGAAGAATTTATGAGTCATTTGCGAATAAGGAAAATATTATAATGCTTGAAAAAGAAGAAAAACATATAAAATGTGATAACCTTCCAACAAATGATTAATAAAAATATGAATTCAAATTAGATTAAATGATAATTAAAATTTTACCATTTTATCTTCATATAACATAAAAAATGATTTCTTCAGACACAAAGTTCTTTAGAAAAGCAAATTTTCTTCTTATTCACTTTTAGCACAATTCATACAAAATAGTCTGATTATCTTAAATACAAAGTTTCATATTTCTTAAACTTCTTATACAATTTATTTTTTCAAAAATTATCATCCCCTAACATGCAAGCTTGCACTTATATTTATACAATTTTACATGCAGAATCCCAAAAGGAGTCAACTTCCTTAGTTCCCATGTGTTATGCTAAAACTAGAAATTGTTGGATAACGTCTTCCTTCTAACTCTCCTTTGTGGCATGTAAAATCTAGTGACATGTATCACTTCTTTGATCTCCTTATTTAGATTGAATACAACCACTTTTCATGTAGTCCAAAGTTTGTTTAAGTAATTCACTTTCAACATATGACTATAAGTAATGGCATTTCAACCAAGTTACTCAAGTCTTTTAATTTTACAAAGTCATTTTAATATAAAAGTATATAATTCAATGAAATCATTATTCAAAGTAATTACATAAAATAAAATTGATTTTTATAGTATATCTATGAAAGTAAAGAAGGAAAATTAAGAAAAGGAAAGGGAAGTTTTCCCTTAAAACTCATAGCAAGATATTTAATCTACTTTATGAACCTAAGTTTTGAATTTTCCCCTATATTTGGTATGCTAAGACACTATTAATTGGATTGCTACATCATCATGTTTAGCAATTGACTGTCTTTATATTTTCAATCTTGACTCTCTCTTTAAATTCTTCTACAATGAGATTTAGTTTTCTCAAGCCTTGGCTCAAGTCTTTTTAGTTCTTCTTGACACTTAATCAACTCTTTGATAGATTTAGTTATAAAAGGATTTATGGACTTATCCATCTATTGCTTGAATTGTTCACTTAACTATTCAGTTGTTCTTGGAGCATCACTAGATCAGATACTAATAAGACCAAAAAGGGAGTCTTCAAGATTTACCATTACATAATGTGCATATTTTTATAAGTTTTTCATCTCCTCTTCTATGTCTAGTAAAATATTCAAATATAAAGATAGTATATATTATTACTGTTTTATCTTCTTCGCATATCCCTCAGGAGCAATATGTTCCTCAATCAAAATCTTCTCATCTAGATTAACCACTACTTTCAAACTTTCCTGTTAAATCTTAGAGATGAAATTTTCATTTTCTATTTCCTTCCTTACTACCCTTACTTATGATATCTTATTCAAAATATCAACATGAGCATTTAGAAAATTTAGGAAGAGGTTTTGGAATTTTTGCTTCATTTTATCAAACCACTTATCTATAGCTTTCACCTTGTCCCTAGTCTCTTCTACTTCAATAATCACTTGCTAAGAAATCACTACTTCTAGAAGTATTGTTTGTTGAGGAGTATACTTTACTACTTTGGCAATTATCTCAAATAATTTATCATTTTGCTCTTTTAATTTAGCCTTGGTAGTTTTTTCCTCATCAAGTTTCCTAAAGAGAGTATCTATTAGGGTTTGTGTATCTTTCTTAAGGACTTTTATGGTAAATTCCTTGAGAGATACTTTGGTTATTGCCAAGTTTTCCTTAGTAACTTTTCCCTTATTTAATCCCTATGGAGGAATTACTATCTCAACAAACTTTTGCCATAAAGGTTCAATTATCAATTTTGAAGTGAATTTTGCATTCTTGGGCTTCTTCCCTTTCTTATCTAAGCTTCTCAGTAGTTGTAAGTCTATTTCTTCAAGATTTATCACCTCTTTTGACTCTGGAGCCATCTAAAATACCAACTAGGATGAGAAATATATGTTCATGGAAGTTCTTGAATGAATAACCATTTGTTTCTAGTCATATTTAACTACCAGTTTGTGAGAAGGAACTTCTTATGCCAAAGTATCTTTCTAAATTTCTTTTGTTGACTCTTTCTTAGTTTGATTCTTAATTTATTTTATTGCCTTTTTTGTCACTATTTCTACCTCCTTTTCTTTCTTAGATTCTTTCCCTTCTATTGCCTTCATCTTATCCTTAGGGTCCTCAAAAATATTATCTACTACTATATTTTTTTATTTTTAGCTTCCTCTCCTATTTTAACTTCCTTCTCTTTTTTAGACATTAACTCTTTTACGGCTTCTTTCTCTATCTCTTTTTAAATGATGGGTTGATATTTTGGAGGAGGAGGTGGTGGTGATGTAGGTGGGGAAGATGGAGGAGGAGGATCTTCCTTTGGAATATATTTATTAGAAGATTTGGTGACATAAAACATAGGAGGAAGAAACAAATTTGATGAATCTATGATGGGTGTAGTGGGAGTGGGAATGGTAGAAATAATAGGAATAGTGGTAGTAGAAGAAGAATATTCTTATGGTGGGGTGGGAACAACTTACTGCGTTGGATCTTTATATTTTATTACTAAAAATGTATTATCAACATTTTTCCTCAACTTCAACTTCTTTATGGAACCTTGGCTACTTTCACCTTGTACTATTTATTTCCTCTTTTGACTTGTATGAATAGTCTCTTTCATTAATTACTTCATACAATAACCTTTATTTAGAATCCATGTGGGAGTCATAACTAAAATGTGTGAAGTCCTCTCCATGATAGTTATGACTTGATTTTTAACAAAAACAATTTCAAGAATTGGAACACTATCTCCTCTAGCAACATGAAAAGTATCACTAATGACAACCCCATCATCATCCATATCCTTAGGGATAGTAGCTAGATCAAATGCATGAATTTTTTCCATAGTCAATCTATTGTTGTCCCTTATCCTTACATAGAACTCATCTTTCCAATTAGTATAATAATATTTAAGTGTTGTAATATGCATGTATTCAAGGGAAACTATATTTTGAGCCACACATTTGCAATCAAAATTGGCTCTGGCATCAAAGTGTGTTTGAGTGTAATGATGATACATCTCCTTTTGTATATTCTTAGACTTATAAATGGTTGGACAATGATAGTGGCTAGTGACAATGGGAAAATTTATGGTTGCTTTTTGAGCCTTTGATTGTAAATCATGTAATTCAATAAGTTGTTTACATATTTCCATAAGAACCCACTTGTCACTTGGATACCTAGGTAGCTTGATAGGTGCACCTGATAAGCCTCCTACTTTGAGGTATGTGAAGTTAATAAATTAGATGAAAATTCAAACATATAGTGAAACTACATATCATGTTTCATTTGATACTCTTCTATGTTTTAGGGATGTATTCAACTTACAAAAGAGTCCATAAAAGAATCCATCATTTACTATAATATAATGTTTGTAATACTCTAAAAGGACTAGATGAGGTTAATAGTCATAAATTGGTTGACTTTCTAGTGTTTCTTTTATTCTTAGCTTTGGAAAGGCTCTACTTGAGGCTACTGCATACACAATGTATGAAGTCATCTTGAAATCAAATGTATACAACACATTCCTTAACTACTAATCCATATTATCACTTATCATTCTTTCCCATTCAATTTTTGTTGAACTTCTAGTGACATCAATAGTGCTAATATAAGTATACATCCATGGAGAGAAACACATGGAATTATTCTCATCATTTATTCTTCATAGTAATTAGATGATACCATCTACTTCCTCAATGAAATCTGACTTTGCTATCTTTCTAGGGAACCTAGAAGCCTATTTCACTTTATTTAAGTAGTAAGTATTCATTATCTTAATGCATTATGATGACTTAGTCTCTGATTTGATTTTGTATTTCTCCATAGTTATCTCAATCACTTTTGATGATGTTGGGATTTTTAGATAGTAATTGAGGTACTGCACATCTAGTCTTATAACTACATTCCCAATAGTATGATTGATAGTCTTGGTTAATGATTCATAGTATTTGGCACATGTCAAAACAAATTCAAGAAGTTTAGCTAAGTTTGGGAAAGTGGTAGCTTGCATAATTCCACTAGTAGTCATAGCATGTAGGAGTGTATTTTCTGCTATAGCCTTAGATCTATCTAATAATTTAGTTAGAAAAACATGCCCCATGTGTGTATCACTTATCTTAGTTAACTTGGAGGTTATTCTTGATTCAATTGGGTAACCCTTATACTCATACTTCATTTTGGGTTCTTTTGTCTTGGCTTTATTAGCTTTTGCTTTTCGCTTTCTACTTGGTTCTATAAACTCCTCTAATGCTAACTCTGGGACCTCTTTTATTGGCATTGCCTACACTTGTACCTTAGCTACTTCTTCTTCTGATCTCCCTAATCCTTCTGACCTAGACATTGGCTCTTAATAACTTTGAAGAGCTTGATAAGTGCTTTTAAACACTTATTGACTGCTCTAATTGGTTTAGAAAGTTTGAGAAAAGAGTTAATTCATTGCTCTTGAAGTACCTCTAAGCAAGTTCTAGGTTTTGAGTAAGGAAAAGTCTTGAAAAAATAAGCATATTTATTTTAATTAATAGGACCTTAGAACCTCAGGTAGGTCACTAGGATTATATAGACAAGTTTAGGTTTTTAGTGGTTGACAACTTTAGGTTTTTCCTAATCAAACTACTTAGACTCAAAAACCCAAAGTAATCAAGCATGAGGAAGAGTTATAAGTTAATCTTGAGTAGTATGGTGTAGGTTTATTTGGGCTCAAGACTTTGGGTTTTTGGGAGATAGTAACTGCATACAAGAAGCTTGAAGTAAGTAATGAGGAAAGGAAAGCCCAAGTAGATCTTAGATAATATTCTATGGATTTGTCCAAGATCAAGACTTGGGATTTTCTATGGCTCAAGACTTCATGTTTTCCTAATCAAGTTACTTGTGGTTAAAACCCTCAAGTAAGAAAGAGGAAGAGGAGGAAAACCCAAGTGGGTCAGCTTCTTTGAAGATCAGGGTTTCCTAGGTCAGTTACTTGGGATTGAAAACTCGAAGTAAATAGGTTTTGAAAGTCTAAATGACTAAGGCCTTTGGGATTTGATTTTTTTGAGGGTAACAACTTGGTCTCAAAAACTTGAGGAATCAATTAGGGTTGGGGGACCTGAGTGGGAAAGGAATCTTAACTACTAGGGTTTTCATAAAGGGCTAAATTTCATAAAGGTTTTTTGAGAAAATTCTATAGCATGATAAATGATTAAAAGTATGAGTGGATTATTTAAAACACTTAATCATGCTAAAAAATCAAAAGGAAAACTATAATAAATCAAACTTAATAGATAAAAAATCATGGTGGTGCAAAGAACATTTTTAGAGAATACACCAAGAAAGAGGTAAACAAAAGACATAAAAACCACAAGGAGATGATTTAATTACCTTAAGCACAAATGGATCAAAAAGGGATTCTCTCAAAAGTGCTCAAGAGGCTCAAATGGCATGGCTTAAGGTTTTCAAGCATGATTACTTGGTTGAAATATCTTTGATGCCAAGTGGAAATGATGTGGATTTTTCTCAATATATATAAAAGGCCAATGCATTAATGAAAAATGTGGCAAAGCCACATAAGCCTTCAACTTTTTTATCAAGTTTTATAAGTTATTTTACTTGATTTTGGATTTTGAAATAAAGGGTTCTCACAAACTTGATTAGGTCTTGATCAATTAGTAGCTTGGGTTTAATAACTCACATTAATTTTACTTGAGATTTTGTGCAAGTAAATCAATATCAAAAAATTTATTTTCTTTAGACAATGCTTGGTGGGTTTGTGGGATTACTTTACTTGGTTTTGGTAATGCAATAAAGTACTTCGATAACCCTGGTTTTAATTGAGAGGAATAGTTTGGGTTTTTGAGATAACTTTACTTATTATTAAATAAGTAAAGTAGTTTAGAGAACCCAATTATCCTTATAAATGAGATAAAGCACTTTATATTTCTTTATTTGTTGAAGGGAATGAGTAAATGGATTTTAGTGATGGCTTTAAGTAATTATTTTCAATCCTCTAGAGTAACTAAGAGCAACTAGGGAAAATAAGTAATCAAATACTACAACTAATAGAACCCAAGTTCTTTATTCAAGGGACTAGTTCAAAAAGTTCAACTAACTGACATAAGATGAAGAATTCAAATTTTCAATAGGGGTACCCCAAAATTTGAAGTGTGAAATTTTGGGGACACTAGCTAACTCTGATGGAGACATCTTTATTTTTATCTTAAAGAGAGGAACAAGGGTGAGATCTTAGAATCTCTAGTTTCACATCTTATCTATTAGGTATAGAGTCTTTGTATAAACTCAATCACAAAATAACTAAACAAAAAACCACCCCAAAAGCAAAATAAAATAAAAGCATAAAACTTTATTTATATACATACAGGGATTACCCCATTGCTCAATTCTTATAGAGCTTTAAATTCTGACCATTGAAAGGTAGTGGCAGTGCAATTCCATCTTGATAAGCTAAGATGAAGCTATCTTATCTAGAAATGCTTTATATAAAAAAGGGGCCTTTCCATAAGGAGTCAAATTTTCCATGCTTCCCTTTTTATTCATTCTATTTATCCCACAAGAGGACTAAATCACCAAATTTTAATTTTCTATCTTGGGAATTTTTATCAAAGATCTTCTTTACCTTTATTTGGTGATTAGTTAGCCTATCAAAAACTTAAACATGGACTTCTTGAAGTTCAGTGAGAAACATGATTCTCTTGTCCATTGATTCTTGGTAAGTACTATCTTCAAAAGCTTTAGATAATTGTAAAGTAGGAAACTCAAGAGTTATTGGTATCTTATCATCTATTTCATAGAGTAACTAAAAAGGAGACATACTTATATCTTTCTTTGATGTGATTCTATTAGCCCATAGTGCATCAAAAAACTTCTTGTGCCAAGTTCTTTGATTGTTGTCCACTAGCTTACAGATGATGTTCATCAAATTTTTATTACTTGAATTAGCTTGGCCATTACCCTAAGGATAATGATTTGAAGCATGAACCAAGTCTATCTCATATAAGTAACAAAAATTAGTCAATTCCATAGAAGAAAAGTTGGCTGCATTATCAGTTACAATTTTATGAGGGATGCAAACCTTACAATAATATTCTCTTTGATGAAGTCACATATTACTTCAGAAGTGGCATGTTTCATGAGAATAGCTTCAACCCACTTCCTAAAGTAGTCAATAGTGATTAAAATATAACAATTTCTAATACTTGAAGAAGGATTCAACATACCAATGAAATCCATGCCCCATTGAAAGAAAGGTTCATCAATAATTATTGGTTTTAGAGACAAGGCTAGCAACTTGATTCATCCTATAAAATTCTAACATGTTTGACATTTATCAACCCATTTTGAAGTATCTTGAAATAAAGTATGCCAAAATTACCTTGCTTATAATATCTTATGTGTAGTGACTCTTGCTAAGAAATGACCTCAATAGGCTTTATCATGAAATTTCTTGAGTATTCTTGCTTGTTTTTCTTTGTCCACATAGTGAAGGAAAATTCCATCAATTCCTTTCTTATACAACCCATTATCCCGAAAGACATAATCCTTTGATTTTATCTTGATGGTACATATTTATTTATATGCCAAATTAGTTGGACATTATCCATAAGTCAAAAAGTAAGAAATATTTCTATACCATTCATTTATAAGACTAATAAAAAGTAGCATAGGTAACTCTACATCTACTTCATCTTGTTGTGAAGGTGTCACCATGTCTAAATCTTTAGTTTCTCTCTCAATCATTAATTGGTATAGGCCTCTTCCTCTTACTAGTTTTTTAGGTTTGATATCTAGATCAAAATCATTTACCTATACCACCCAAGTGCCTCTCAGTAATCCCAATTCTTGATAAGTTATATTTGATTTGACTACAGTATTAAGTACATAAACTTTGGTATGTGAGGACAAAATGTAGTACCTAAAATTTTTGCATGATTTGACAATAACATAAGCATGATTATCCATCTATGAATACTTTATTTTAGAGGTCTTTAGAGGCTGACTCATTAATGCTATCAGGGATTCAACTATTTCATCATTATTATACATAAGTATAGCCAACATGGTATGCTCAAAAGAGTAACAGTAAAGATTGAATTCTTTACTGAAATTAGGGGGAAACTAACATTGGGGCTTCAACTATTTCTACCTTGATTCTTTAAAATGCTAATTTTCCTTCAGCATTCCATTTGAAATCTTGTTTATTTGTCATCATATCTAAGATTTGATGAGTCAATTTTGCAAAATCAAGAATAAATCTTCTAAGAAAATTTACCCTACCAAAGAATGAGTGCACCCATTTCTTGGATTTAGGCATAGGAAAACTTTGAATAGCTTTAACTCGCTCTAGGTCAGATTTGGTTCTTTATTTTGATACTATATGACCAAGGACCTTTCCATCAATCATAGAATATATTGATTTCTTTGGATTTAAATAAATCTCATGTCTTCTACATTAGATAAGGACTTCTTCAAGATCAACCAAATGATCAACTCTTTATTTTTAAAAGACTATTAAGTCATCTAAGTATACCATGATAATCTTGTTCTTCAAGTGGGAAAATGCTAGATCCATTTCCCACTAAAAGTTGTCTCCAACATTGACAAGCCCAAAAGTCATCTTTTGATAAGCAAATATTCCCCATGGTGTTGTAAAATTAGTTTTGTATTGATCTTCCTCAACTACTTTTATCTGATTGTATCTAGAAAATCCATCTAACATAGATAACATCTCTGAGCTAGTAACTACTTATAGGGTGTGATCCATGATGGGTAATGGGTAATTATCTTTTAGAGAGGCTTGATTCAAATTATAGAAATCAACACATAATTATATTTCCCCATTATTTTTTCTCACTAGAATAATATTTAATAAGCATTATGAGTGATGAATTGGATAAATAATCTTTACATACAGGAGTTTTTTATTTTAACATAAATTATACAATAAATAGTTGGGTTATGATGACATAGATTCTACTTAAAAGGCTTTACCTTTATCTGAAGTGGAATATAGTGTTGTACCTCATCTAGTTGGAAGGATTTGAGGTCTTTTTAGGACTAGGAAAACACATCAATGTACTTTGTGAGAAGCTTAATGAAAGTTTTCTTTTCTTCTTGTAAGTAGCACTTGCAAATGTTGACCATCTTGGGTTTTTCTACACTGCCTAAATTAATTTTTTCTACCTTTTGGGAAGAAGTATCATCATACTCTTTTTTTATCTTTATAAATTGATCATGTTTATCAAAAATTTATTCTAAGGAAACTAACCATTTAGGAATTTTATTTCATTTCAGCTAAATTATGTCTTGACTATGGGTAAGTTTAGATTAAATGATACTTATTTTTTTTTCATGAGGATGTGAGTCGATCCCTTTTAAGTACAGTCCTTTGAAATTATCTTACTACTCTATAAATGTAGCTATTTGATTATCATTTTTAAAAACTTTCCATTATTCAATGTTATCTAGGACCTTTAGATGGTAAACCATTTCTACTTTATAGTTATCTTCTTTAAATATTGTTGTTTGTTGTTCTAGCCTAAGAAAATATGTAGTAACAGTGAGCGAGTTAGCCCTAAAGTTTTGATCTTGAGGAACTGAGTTAATTGAGAAAGTAGAGAAGTCGAGTGTGGCAATCATAACTCTATCATGGTAGTGTTTTAGCTTATCTTTCTTTACCTAATACTACCCTCTAATCTATCTCACTATTAATTCAACATCCATGTGTACTCTAAAGAGTATTACTCCTTTCTCCTTTGCTTTCTCAAGTCTTAGTAAGAGTGCTTCATATTCGGCTATGTTATTCATGTTTTCAAACATAAACTTATATGAATAGGGAGAATTTTCACTATAAGGGGAGATTAATACTACTCTTACATCTTAACTAAGAAAATTATAGTTGCCATCAAATTCAAGTATCTATATCTTGTCTTCATTTTCTTCTTTTTCCTCTTTGGTTTATTTTCCTACTTCAAAGAAATAAGCTCCATGGTCTAATTCTTCAAAAAGAATATGTGACCTTGGATCTTCAGATTTAGAGACCATGTACTTTGACTTATCCTCATATTCTATCTTATGATTCACCCCTTTAATTAGGATGTGTGCACATGACCAGTCTATCTTCACCTCTCCTCCTAGATCTTTTCAAAACTTTCTACTTAATAGCATTCCATATGAAATAGGAATGTCTACTACTAGGATTTTAATTTTAAGTCTTTTATTTGGGAAAGCTGCTAGGATAGCTTGGGCATCTTTAATTTATCTGATCAGAGGGACTTGTCTCTTCATTGAGTAGCATTTTCCTATGGACTTAGTTAGGGTAAGGCCAAGGGCATAAGCTACTTTAGATAACATAGCATTATCAAAGGCTCCCAAATCTAGAATATAATTACTCAACTTATACCCATTAATTAAGAGAGACACATAAAAAGGTTCTATCCTTTTAGATGTGGAAGTGGCTATAGATGAAGAAATTACAAAGTTATTCTAAATAGAGGTTTGTCTAAGAATAGGTAAAATACCTTTTTAATAATTTGGTGCATTTCTCAATCCCTTTTTTTGAACATACTTGACTAGCCTATTCAGCTGATCCAGATAAGACCTTAAGTATTCAGCTTCTGACATTTGAATTTTCATTTTCTTTATATGATCAATTATGTCAAAATAAGGAATGGGTGAAGGCAAGATGGGATTAACTTCAATTTCATGAGAAATTCTCTTATAATTTTGAGAAGTAGAGGGAGCATAATTTTATTTAGGAGCAAGAGAAGAAGGTAGAGGACAACCTCTTTTAAGAATACACACATCAAAACTAGAGTGTTCCTTTCCTCTCTCTTGTTCTTTTGATGAATTTTCACCTGATTTTTGAGTTTGAGATCTTTTAAATACTACATAATATTGACTATGATCTTCATGAATAATTTCTTCATAGTTACTTTCTAATTCATATATTAGGTAAATTTTGGAGTCACCAACAAGATCTATAAAATCTTCTTCATTAATGCTTTGATCAATCCATCAGTTATTGAGTCCTCTTCACTCATCTCAACATGATTTCTAGGATCATCTTAAATTGATAATATTTGTTGAGGACAAGCAATACGATTCCTATTTTTTTATTAAAATTATGTGCGAGAACATTCCTAGCTGGAGTAGCATGAGTACCTTAAGTAATTTATCTTTTAACTTGAAAAAAGTCATTAGCCAATTTTTGAAATAAGGGATTTTTAGTCTGGGATGTGGTTCAAGTATAATACTCTCACTTAAATACTATTTTCTTGATCTTACCAGCCATTATCAAATCATCTTTAACCTCCGTAGTAATATTTTGGGTTGTTGCTAAATCAGCTAGTCATGCTCTTCATAGTTGGTAACTGACTTCTAAAAGTTGGGCATTAACAAAGACACACTTTTGATTATCCATGGTAGGCATTGTAGTTTGAGGAATATTATAAACTAATCTATTGAATCTAATAATAAAATCATGCATGTGATCATGTGATTCCTTTTTAAGCTAAATCAATTACATGAATAATATATGAGCATCTTCTGCAACTTTAAATCTCTTCTCAAACTATTCATGCATAACAACCTAATTTGTTATAGTACCCAAAGGTAGATGGTAAAACCATTCAGTAACTAAGTCATGTAGTGTATCCATAAAGAGTCTAATAGAGACATCTTCATTTTTTACTCTGATTACTTCACATGATATGAAGAAGGTAGTGCTCATCTAGATTTTGCTTTCCATCACCATAAAATTTAGGAAATTTTTTTCTTGATCCTTTAATCAAGTCATACAGAGGAGGATTTAAATTCAAAGGATCAATATCTGGTCCCCATGGGATAAGATATGGTAATGCCATTATTCTAGGAGAAAAAAACTATGGATTAACTAAATGGATTATCCTAGAGGAATTATGTTGAAGCTAATGTGCATGAGATGTCACTTGCCTAATAGGTGAAAGGCTAGCTCTTCTAGTCCTAGATTGAATAGAAAAATTGAATTTGAAATGATCTTGTAGATCAAATAACTCATCGACTTGCCCCTATACTCTCCTTGCTTTGGTGAAAGGTTGATTTTCCAATTTTATAAAGCAAAAACTCCTCTTCAATATTATGCTTAATAGTTATATTGATGGACAAAGACTTAGATGATAGTCTACATAACATCTAGTAATCTTGGTAAGTGAACTAAAAGTAAACTAGGTGTAGAAATAAGGATTATATAACATGCAACTAACTAATCAAAGGGACACATCTTCTCAAATTAAGAGAATTTAATCTCAACTAAGTGCTAAAAATAGACTAACAGATCATCTAGAACATGTAGCACTTTTAATCAGCATTCAAAATTTTGGAAATTGGGAAAACTTAGTGTAATGCTAGACTCATCTTAACTGGGCTGAGAAGGTAGAAATTTATTCTAGTAGTTAAACTTGTAGTCCTTAGTGGAGTCACCAAAAACTATTGGCAAGATAATTTGTAAATTGCTTTAAATGTATCTAGGAAGTCATGGGATTAAATCCCCTTCATTTAATAGTGAATCTCCTATATATATATATATATATATATATATATATATATATATATATATATATAAACAAGTTATGTGCAAGTTAGTTTTGATTGGGGGTATTACTTTAAACACTATGTTCATGAGCTATAACAAAGGGATTTTGCATCAAGCAACTGGTTTTGGGAATGTGGAAGAATTTATGAGTGATTGGGTAATAAGGAAAAGATTATGATGCTTGAGAAAGAAGAAAATTGAACTTCACAAAAATAGTTTTACAAAGTCTATTATATTCATGCAAGTAGATAAACATATAAAATGTGATAACCTTTCCAAAAAATGATTAAAAAAAATATGAATTCAACTTAGATTAAAAGATAACATAATGTTTACCATTTTATCTTCATAGAATGCATAGAATGATTCTCTCAAACAAAAAGTTCTTCAAAAAAGCAATTTTTTTTCTTATTCATGTTTAGCAAAATTCACACAAAATAATCTGATTATCTTAAACACAAAGTTTTAGATTTCTTAAACTTCTTGTATAATTACTAGAATTACTTGTTTTTAAAAACTATCATCCCCTAGCATGTAGGCTTGCACTTATATTTATACATTTTTAGATGCAGAATCCCAAAAGGAGTCAACTTTCTCAATTACCATGTGATACACTAAAACTAGAAACTATTGGATAACATCTTCCTTCTAATTATTTGTCGTGGCATGCAAAAACTAAAGACATGCAACTCTTCCTTTATCTCCTTGTTTGGATTGAATACAACCACTTTACATGCAACACAAAGTTTGTTTATGTAATTCACTTCAATATATGACTATAAGTAATGGCATTTCAGCCAAGTTACTCAAGTCTTTTAATATTAAAAAGTCATTTTACTCTACAATTATATGATTCAATGACATCATTATTCAAATTAATTACTTAAAACAAAATTGCTTTTATATTACATCTATGAAAGGAAATAAGGAAACTTAAGAAAAGGAAAGGGAAGTTTTCCATTGAAACTCATAGTAAGATGTTTAATCTACTTCATGAACCTAAGTCTTGTATTTTCCATGTATTTGGTATGCTGAAACATTATTAATTGGATTGCTACATCATCTAATTTATAAATTGACTATCTTTTTATTTCCAATCCTAACATCTCTTTTTCAATTCTTCTACAATGATATTAAGTTTTCTCAATCCTTGGCTCAAGTCTTTTTAGTTCTTCTCAACACTTACTTAACTCTTTGATAAACTTGGTTATGAAATGAGTTATGGCCTTATCCATCCACTGCTTGAATTGTTCACTTAACTATTCAGCTATTCTTGGAACATCACTAGATCAGATACTAGTAAGACCAAAAAGGGAGTATTCAAGATTTACCTTTGTACCATGTGCATATTATTCTAATTTCTTTGTCTCCTCTTCTATTTCTAGTAAAATAATCAAATGAAAAGATAGGAGATATTATTATTTTTTTATCTTCTTCACAAATCCTTTAGGAGTAATATGTTCCTTAATCTATATCTTCACATCTAGATTAACCATTGCTTTCAAAATTTCCTATTGAATCTTGGAGATGCCATTTAATTTTCTATTTCCTTCCTTACTACCCTTAATTTTTATATCTTATTCACAATATTATCATGAGCATTTGGAAAATTTGGGAAGAGTTTTTGGGCCTTTTTTCTTCATCCACTTATCTATAGATTTCACCTTATCCCCAGTCTTTTTTACTTCAATAATCACTTGTTGAGTAATCATTACTTCTAAAAGTAATGTCTAATGAGGAGAAAACTTTTCTACTTTGGTAATTATCTCAAATAATTTATCATTTTGCTCTTTTAATTTAGCCTTGGTAGCTTTCTCCTCATCAAGTTTCCTAAAGAGAGTATCTATTAGGGTTTGTCTATCTTGTTTAAGGCCTTCTATGGTAACTTCCATGATAGATAACTTGGTGATTACCAATTTTTACGTAGTAAATTTGTTGTCCCCCAAAAATATCACTCATTTTTGGGACAACATTTGAACGATTTTGGTCTTTCAAACCAAAATTGTCTCTTCCCTTTTTTAAAATTTGTCTTGGGCATTCAAATTCCTGATTTTTAAAGCTTCTCAGAAATCTACGGACTCTGCATGCTTAAATCTATAGACTCTACAGGCTTGAATCTATGGACTCTATAGGCTTGAATCTATGGACTCTATAGGAAAAGAAAAATATACAGACTCTGTAGGCCAAGTTCAATAGGCTTCACTGGTTGATTTCTACAGACTCTGTAGGAAAGAAGCAAGTTTTCAAAACTTAGGCGATCTCAAAGTTGGTTCAATGATCAGGTTCAACCAAAAGAGTTCATTGGCAAGCTTCTAAGCAAGGACTTAACTGTTGAACCTTGAACCATTTTGGTTCAATGGGCTCAACAAGTTTAAAGGTTCAACATCAATAGCAAGAGTTCAACTGCTTCTATGTTTAAAGGATTCTACAGTCAGGTTCAAAGGATTCTACAAGCAGGTTCAATCAAAAGAACAAGTTTCTGAGGCTTGAACAATTGAACCGTTAAACCATTAAACCACTTGGGTTCAAGGTTTAACAGGTTCAATGTATTTGGTTCAACGAGGATCAAAAGGACGTAACCAAATCAAAGAGAATGAACTGATGAACCATTGAAACAAAGTTGGTTCAATTTAGTTGGTTCAATGCTTCGATTAGTTCATCAAATGGTTTAATGAATTTTGGTTCAATCAAAGGTTTCATTAGCTTGAACCATTTTGGTTCAAAGCTTGTTTCAATGATTGGTTCAAAGCTTGGTTCAAAGCTTGGTTCAATGGTTGGTTCAAAGGAGCGGTTCAATGAAAAAATTTCAGAGAGCCTCCCAAAGGACAAGTGCCCTTATAGAGGGCACTTGGCTGACAAAAGCACCCTTTAGAAGGGTCTTTTTCAAGGAATCCACAAAGGTAAGTTCTTTCAAAATTTTGTTTAAGGCAGTCAAAAGACAAAGGCATAATTCCTTCAAACTTTTTGTCTGAAGGAATTCCTTTGGAAAAAAGTCTAAAGAAATTTGGGAAAGTCCACTGGAGAAAAGCCTGAAAGAATTTCTGAAGGCCAAAGACAAAGCCAGTTGAAACAATTCTTGCGGACTTTTTGTTTGTGGGAAAATGTCTGTGAGAAAGGTCTGAAGGAATTCAAGAACAAAAGGTCATCGAAGGACACCAAAGGGAAGGTGCCATTATAGGGGACTCTCAGCTATCAAATTAAAGGACACTTCCCTAAAGTCAAAGGGTCACCTTCCCTTCAGGAGGATGTAAAACAAGAAATCCAAAGTAAGCAAGTAGCAGAGAAAGCCGAAGAAATCCCAAGGGGTGACGTGCCTGAAGATGTCAAAGTCAAGAATAGCGAACTATCTATTGGAAATTTAAACGTAGTGATGGGTGCATGAACGTCAATTTCAAGGTTCATAAAATAGTTATTAATTTTGAAAAGCCTTAAAGAAGAGCCAAAGAACTTAGCAACCCACCAAAAGAAAGAAGCTCAAAGGCCATCCAAAGACCACCCAAAGGGCAGATACCCTTGCAGGGGGATCTTCCTGACCTAAAGCAGATCATTTCTCAAGACTTGAAGGGCAAGTCCCCTCTAGGAAAACTTAAATGACAAAGCTAAAGGAATTACTGAGGAAAGTGACGTGCTCATGCATGTCAAAGTCATGATGATGAAATAGCCATTGATCCTTATAGGTTTAAATCTATGGACTCAAATGCATTTAAAGGATTTAAGGCCAAGACTAGTAGGAAGTGACTAAGGAGTAGAGCATCGAATTGAATCAAGGACCTAATTCAATTAACTAAAAAAGGAGGAATGAGGAGGAAGGATCAGAAATATTTGCACATCAAATATGTTTCTAGAAGTATACCACCAGGTGGATATTGAAAGATGCAAACTTTCAATAGCATGACTTGTTTCTCTGCATTGAGAAAAGCAAATGGGTAGATGCCCCTAAATATTAGCCTATATTCTTAACAAAATTCAATGGAACATGATGTGTTACTATTCCCAAGTCCATCTTGAAGAGGCTATATAATGGACTCTCTTTTTAGTGTAAAAAGATCTCTCTCTAACAATTAGAAACAAAACTCTACCCAAATTAGAAGGCATTACTGAGACTTTGAGCTCAGATTGTTGATCATATTTTGTTATTGGAATAAGAAAGCAAGTGAGAGGAGGAAGGATTAGAAATATTTGCACATCAAATATATTTCTAGAAGTAGACCACCAGGTGGATATTGAAAGATGCAAACTTTCAATAGCATGACTTGTTTCTCTGCATTGAGAAAAGAAAATGGGTAGATGCCCCTAAATATTAGCCTATCTTCTTAACAAAATTCAATGGAACATGATGTGTTACTATTCCCAAGTCCATCTTGAAGAGGCTATATAAGGGACTCTCTTTTTAGTGTAAAAATATCTCTCTCTGACAATTAGAAACAAAACTCTGCCCAAATTAGAAGGCATTACTGAGACTTTGAGCTCAGATTGTTGATCATATTTTGTTATTGGAATAGGAAAGCAAGTGACTTTTTAGACTTTGTGCTGTGATATCTTTGTTGTTGGGGAAACTATTCTTATGTCTTTTTCCTTAATATATTTTTTGTTCCTTTAATTCAACAAGCAAAATTAGTGAAAGTAGTCAGGAAGGTGTCCTGAAGTCAACTATGGAGAGACTTTGTGCCCCCATAATTGCCTTTAGTGTGTTTTCTTTTTGTTTTTATGTAAAGGACCTTAGGATGACTTTGTGCCCTCATTGTCCTTCGTATCTCACTCTTGGGCAATTTAGGTGGAGACTTCGTGCTTCATCTCAATTTGTTGGTTACTACGTCCTTGGTTACATTTTTCAATTACTACTAGGAGTATTCTTGTGGTTTGTTGAATAGTACTTCTGAAAGAATAGGAGTGCTTTCTGTCATTTCCCTTGAGAATTTTCCTTTAATTTGCATGCATCATCTCTAAAGAAAGAGAGATGGATGGTTTATCCTACCATTGAGTGTTATTTTTTGGTTATATATGTACATAACATATCTATAGGGAACCTCCCCTTGATGAGAGGAGAGATTAGTCCCCTTTTGATGTGGTAAACCTACACATTTAGATGACCAATCTTCTTACTTTGGCTGATCAGACCTATTTCATTTATCAGTACATTGATCGACAAAATAATCAACCAATAAACTTCACCCTTATTTACTCATTATGGAGGAACTGCTATCTCAGCAAACTTTTACCCTAAAGGTTCAATTATCAATTTTCAAGTTACTTTTGCATGCTTGGGCTTCTTCCCTTTCTTATCTAAGACTCTATGTATTTTTAAGTCTATCTCTTCAAAATTTATCACCTCTTTTTACTTTGGATCCATCTATAATACCAACCAGGATGAGAAATCTCTACTCACAGAAGTGCTTGAATAAATAACCATTTGTTGCTAGTCATTTTGAACTACTAGTTTGTGAGAAGGAACTTCTTGTGCCAAAGTATCTTTATGAATTTATTTTCCTGATTCTTTCTCATCTTACTTCTCAATTTATTTTGTTGCCTTTTATGTCACTATTTCTACCTCATTTTCTTTCTCTAATTATTTCCCTTATGTCACCTTCATCTTCTCCTTAGGGTCCTCAATAATATTCTTTGCTACTATATTTTTTTTAGCTTCCTCTCTTATTTCAACTTCCTTCTCTTTTTTAGACATTAAATCTTTCAGGGATTCTTTCTCTAGTTCTTTTTTAATGATGGGTTGATATTTTGGAGGAGGTGGTGGTGGTGAAGTAGGTGGGGAAGATGGAGGAGGAGGAGGAGGAGGTTCATTTGGACTAGACTTCCTAGAATATGTGGTGATATAAAACTTAGGAGGAGGCAACAAAGTTGATTAATCTATGATGGGTGTAGTGTTAGTGAGAATGGTGGAAATAATAGGAATAGTAGTAGTAGTATTACTAGTATAAGATTCCAATGGTGGGGTGGAAACAACTATCTAGGTTGGATCTTTATCTTTTACTACTAAATATGTATCATCAACATTTTTCTTCAACTTCAACTTCTTTATGGGACCTTGGATACTTTCCCCTTGTACTATTTATTTCCTCTTCTAACTTGTATGATTAGTCTCTTTCATTAATTACTTCATAAAATAACCTTTATTCAGAAGCCATGTGGAAGTCATAGCTAAAATGTGTGAAGTCCTCTCCATGATATTTGTGACTTGGTTTTTAACAAAAATAATTTCAAGAATCAGAACACTGTCTCCTCTAGCAACATGAAAAGCATCACTAATGACAACCCCACATCATCCATATCCTCAGGGATAGTTGCTAGATAAAATGCTTGAATTTATTCCACAGTTAATCTATTATTGTCCCTTCTACTTACATCAAACTTGTCTCTACAATCAGTCCATTAATCTTTAAGTGTTGTAATATACTTGTATTAAAGGGAAACTATAATTTGAGCCATACCATTTTAATCAAAAATGGCTCTAGCATCAAAGTGTGTTTGAGTGTAATGATGATACATATCCTTTTGTGCATTCCTAACCTTATCAATGGTTGGGCAATGATAGTGGCTAGTGACAATGGGAAAATTGACGGTTGATTTATGAGCCTTTGACTATAAATCATGTAATTCAACAAGTTATCTACATATTTCCATAAGAACCCACTTGTCACTTGGATACCTAGGTAGCTTGATAGGTGCACCTGATAAACCTCCAACTCTGAGGTATGTGAAGTCAATAAATTGGATGAAAATGCAACCATATAGTGAAATTTCATCCCATGATTCATTTGATACTCTTTTATGTTTTAGGGATGTAATCAACTTACAAATGAGTTCATAAAATAATCCATCATTTTCTATAATATAATGTTTGTAATAATCTATAAGGATCAACTAATGGTAATACTCATAAATTGGTTCACTTTCTAGTGATTCTTTTTTTCTTACCATTGAAAAGGCTATACTTGAGGCTGTTGCATACACAAGGTATGAAGTCATCTTGAAATAAAAAGTATACAACACATTCCTTAACTACTGATCCATATTATCACTTATCATTCTTGCCCATTCAATTTTGGTTGAGCTTCTAGTGACATCAATAGTCATGCTATAAGTATACATCTAGGGAGAGAAATGTGTGGCATTATTTTGATCATTGATTATTCATAGTAATTAGATGATATCATCTACTTCCTCAACAAAATCTGACCTTACTATCTTGCTAGGGAACCCAGAAGCCTATTTCACTTTCTTTAAGTAGTAAGTATTCAATATCTTAATGCATTATGATGACTTAGTCTCTGATTGGATTTTGGCTTTCTCCATAGTTATCTCAATCACTTTTGATGATGTTTGGATTTTTAGATAGTAATTGAGGTACTAAACATCTATTCTTATAACTACATTCCCAACGGTATCTTTAATAGTCATATTCAATTAGTCATAGTATTTGGGACATGTCAAAACAAATTTAGGAAGTTGAGTTGAGCTTGGGAAAGTGGTAGCTATTAGAATTCCACTAGTAGTCATAACATGCAAGAATGGAGTTTTTTATATAGCCTTAGACCTCTTCAGTAATTTATTTAGAGACAAATTCCCCATGTCTATATCACTTATCTCAATTAACTTGGAGGTTAATCTTGATTCAATTGGGTAACCCTTATACTCATACTTTGTTTTGGGTTCTTATGGCTTGGCTTTCTTAGTTTTTACTTCTCCCTTTCTACTTGGTTCTAGAAACTCCTCTAATGATAACTCTAGGACCTCTTTTATTATTGTTTCCTTCACTTATACCTTAAATACTTCTTCTTTTGATCTCCTTGATCCCTCTGACCTAGACATTGGTTCTTAATAACTCTGAAGAGCTTGATAAGTGATTTTAAACATTTATTGACTGCTCCAACTAGTTTATAAAGTTTGAGAAAAGAGTTAAGTCATTGCTCTTGAAGTACCTCTAAGCAAGTTTTAGGTTTTGAGTAATGAAAAGTGTTGAAAAACTAAGCATCTTTATTTTTAGTAATAGGACTTCAGAACCCTGAGTAGGTCACTAGGATTATATAAACAAGTTTGGGTTTTTGATTGCTGATAATTGTAGGTTTTCTTAATCATGCTACTTGAACTTGAAAAATTGAAGTAAAAAAAGAATGGAGTTTTTTATATAGCCTTAGACCTCTTCAGTAATTTATTTAGAGACAAATTCCCCATGTCTATATCACTTATCTCAATTAACTTGGAGGTTAATCTTGATTCAATTGGGTAACCCTTATACTCATACTTTGTTTTGGGTTCTTATGGCTTGGCTTTCTTAGTTTTTACTTCTCCCTTTCTACTTGGTTCTAGAAACTCCTCTAATGATAACTCTAGGACCTCTTTTATTGTTGTTTCCTTCACTTATACCTTAACTACTTCTTCTTTTGATCTCCTTGATCCCTCTGACCTAGACATTGGTTCTTAATAACTCTGAAGAGCTTGATAAGTGATTTTAAACATTTATTGACTGCTCCAACTAGTTTATAAAGTTTGAGAAAAGAGTTAAGTCATTGCTCTTGAAGTACCTCTAAGCAAGTTTTAGGTTTTGAGTAATGAAAAGTGTTGAAAAACTAAGCATCTTTATTTTAAGTAATAGGACTTCAGAACCCTGAGTAGGTCACTAGGATTATATAGACAAGTTTGGGTTTTTGATTGCTGATAATTGTAGGTTTTCTTAATCATGCTACTTGAACTTGAAAAATTGAAGTAAAAAAGCATGAGGAATAATTCCAAGTTGGTCTTGAAAAGTATGGTGTGGATTTCTTTGGGCTCAAGACTTCAAGTTTTTGGGAGAAAGTAACTACATACAAGAAACCCAAAGTAAGTAATGAGGAAAGGAAAGCCCAATTAGATCTTATATAATGTTCCACAAGTTTGTCCAGGATCAAGACTTGGGGTTTTTGATGGCTTAAGACTTTAGGGTTTCCTAATCAAGTTAATTGTGGTCAAAACCTCAAAGTAAGAAAAGGAGGAAAACTAGAATGGCTTAGCTTCTTTGAAGATCAAGGTTTTCTAAGTTAGTTACTTGGTATTGAAAACCTAAATTAATCAAGGTTTGAATGTTTGGATGATTAGGACCTTTAGGAGTTAGGGTTTTTTATGGAAGCAACTTGGTATCTAAAACTTGAGGAAGAAATTAGGGTTGGGAAATCTGAGTGGGTAAGGAATCTTATATACTAGGGTTTTGATGAATGGCTCAATTTCTTAGAGTTTTTTTGAGAAAATTATATAGCATGATAAATTATTAAAAGTATGAGTGCATGATTTAAAACACGTAATCATGCTAATAAAGCAAAAGGAAAACTACAACAAATTAAACTTGATAGATAAAATAATCATGATGGTGCAAACAACATTTATAGATGAAAACACCAAGAAAGAGGTAAACAAAAGACATAAAAACCACAAGGAGATTATTTACTTACCTCAAGCATAAATGGGTCAAAAAAGGAATTTCTAAAAAGTGCTCAAGAGGCTCAAATGACATGGCTCGAGGTTTGCAAGTGTGATTATTTGGTTGAAATAGCTTGAATGCTAGGTGTAAATTATGTGTATTTTTCTCAATATACATAAAAAGCCAATGCATTAATGATAAGCATGACAAAGCCACATAAGCATTTGACTATTTTATTAGGTTTTATAGGTTACTTTACTTGATTTTGGCTTTTGAAGTAAATTTATCTCATAAAATTGAGTAGGTCTTGATCAATGAGTAGCTCAGGTTTGGGAACTCGCATTACTTTTAATTGAGATTTTGTGTAAGTAAATAAATATAAAAAACCCAATTTGTTTTAGACAATTCTTGGTGGGTTTGTGGGATTACTTTGCTTGGTTTTGGTAATGCAGTAAAGTAGTTCGATAACCTTGATTTGAACTGAGAGGAATAGTTTGGGTTTTTGAGACAACTTTACTTCTTAAATAAGTAAAGCAATTTAGATAACTTGATTAGCCTTGTAAATGAGCTAAATCACTTTATCTTTCTTGATATTCTGAAGGGAATGAGTAAATGGATTTTAGTGATGGATTTAAGCAATTATTTTCAATCCTCTATAGTGACTTGGAGAAACTAGGGAAAACAAGAAATCAAATACTACAACTAATATAACCCAAGTTCTTTATTTAGGGACTAGTTCAAATAACTCACATAAGATGAAGAATGTAAAATTTCAATAGGGGTACCCCAAAATTTAAAGTGTGAACTTTTGGGGACATTAGATCATATCTTTTTTAAAATCTTATAAGACAACCCTCTTATATTCGAGTGTTACCTTGCATCAAGAGCCACTTGTGCTCCCAACCTTACCTACAATCAATCCAACCACACCTATAACCAACCAAACCTTGCTTACAACCAATCCAACCTCATCTACAACCAATCAATAAACTCTCAACAACCATTTAATCATCATCATAACCAATTAACAACCTTTTAGCACCTATTTGACCATTGTTAAAACCTGCCTCAACCTCAACTATCTCAACCTCACCAATCTTTGGGATACCTATCTCAACCATCATATCAGCCACCTCAACCTCATCAAACTTTTGATTATCTACCCCAACTATCATATCAATTATCTAAACCCCCTTTATGGAAACCATATTTATCTCAAAACCAAGACTTAGTTTATCCACTCAAACATCAACCAAACTTTTTAAACCAACCTACCTTAACTACCTTATCAAATCCAACCAAAAACTATAAATCCACCTTATCAACCTTACCCAACCTCTCAAACCAACCTACCTTATCAATCTTACCTACATTATCAAACTTATCCAGCCACTCAAACTAACCTACATTATCAACCTCCCCACATCATATCAATAACTACAAACCAAACCTTTCAAAACCACCAATTTATTAAACCTACCCAAACTATCAAATTCATCAGCCATGTCAAACCAACCAACTTCATCAAATGAAATAATTAGCTCAAAACCCCAAGAGCCATGGGTGCACCCTCTTCTTAGGTAATATACCCCACTAGGGTAATCACATACCTCAATCTTTTCCAAACTCTTAGAGACTTCTCTCATTGGACTTCCTCTAATCAAACCCATTAATAATTCTATTGCAAAGCCCATTTGGTTTATAGAGAATGAGTTTCATGCTTATCATTGCATAAACATACATGTGGTAGATAGATGTGGGTCTTTTAAGATGTTTATCCAAAACCTTTTTTGATCAAAAGGAGGTTTTAAAGGATATTCTTGGTGTTCCCCCCAACTTAGCATTGAATATCATTATGAAATCTATCATTAAACCTCTTTATTCACTCAATATTATGCAAACCCATGAACAAAGCCCTCAACATAATGAGATCCTTTCATTAGATTTGGTCCTTAGTGAAACCATAACTAAAGAAACCATAAACAAAACCTTAGCCAATCCACTTGTTGACCAAGTGAAACCTTTTCAACTTCCTTTTCAAATCATCACTAAGGAAGAATCAACCCTAACCAATCCAATTTTTGACCAAGCAAGACCTTCTCAGCTTTCCTTTAAAACAAAAAATTAAGGAAATCAACTCACATCTTCAAATTACCCTTTCAGTGGAGCAAAAATCAAACCAACCCAACCTACCTCTTTCACCTCCCCTTTTTATATATCTAATCCAAAATACCTCGCATATAACTAATCCAACCTTGCCTTAAATCAACCAAACCCCAACCTCAAATAAAACCAAACCCATTTAATTCCTCTATAATTTTCTCATTTTCATCTATCTAATGGCATTGTCTTTGATTCCATTCCTTTTGAATAGGGTCAAATCTTTGTCACCTTACCTTACCAAAAAAATAAGAAAACCCAACCAACAAACCAAATCAACCACCCATCCTATCTCCCCCAACCAATCAAACCAACCTCTAAACCAACTAAATCAATAATTATCAACCCAACTTTTGATCCAACCATAACCAACTTATTTATCAACCCAAACCAACATCAACCCTTTAGTTTATATTTATTGAATTTTGGCTACCCTTTTATCCAAGCTATACCCACACCTCACCTAAGCTCCCTTATTAGGACAATCTGACACTCTTGTCTAGCCCACCTTTATTCCAAGATGATGTTCCCAACATCATCTATAGACCCCAACCCTACTCAAATATGACCCAATAATGTTTCCCTCACCATAACACCATAAGAGAAATCCCACCTAAACCACCACCTATAACTTAAACTCCATACTAATAACTAACAACCCTTAAGAGGCAAATGAGGTCATATTCATCCTTCCCAAACCCTCTTTACTAACCAATGTATTTACTTGGAAATATTTTTCCCACCTCAACATTCATGGAAATAATATCTAAATTCTCCCTCCAAAAATATTTGACCAAGAAAAAACCTAAAAATTAATCAATAACAAAACCAAACCTTAACCTTTTACCTACCAAATTTAACCAATGATCAAACCAAACCTTGACATTTATGCCTCAACCTACACCTAGCCTAACACCAAACCAACCTTAAATTTAAAAAAACCTTGACTTGGCCAACCTTTCATCAATAACCAACCTAGACCAAAACCTAAACCATAACCAATCACCATTAAGCCAAAAATCCAACTCAAAGCCTAACTATCATCACCTAATCAACCTTGTCTCTTTCTTTGTCAACCATCCATGGAAGGAGAAAACTAGGGGAGTTCTCTCTTTGAGATGATTTGTCCATTTATCAACTCAAAACCTTGCCTTAAACAAATGACCAAACAAACCCTTAGTATTTTCTTGCCTTAACCTACACCTAACCTTGACCTTAACCCAACATTTTAACTCCAACCTAAGCAAACCTTCAAATTCAACCATTCTCCTTAGGCCTCTTTTGATTTTTAAACCTCATAACCCTACCTTTTCACCCAACTACCTAGTCAACCAAGCAACCTAAACCTACCTAAAAATATCAACATTACAATCCAACTAATGCCTAATAGCTATCACCTAACCAACCTTACACTTGACCATTATTCATCCAAAATTCTCTTTTCCACATCTAATCTAGTGTCAAAAAGTAACTAGGGGACATCTTCACTCTTGAGTGGCTCAGATTATTTACATGTAAGTATGGATTTGGGGCATATCAGAACCTAAGCCCCTTAATGCTTTGCATTTGGGCCATGTTCTTTTATTAAAACAAGTTTTTAGTCATCTTATTTCTAACTTAATCTCATCCCTTGTTTTCAACCACCTTCATCTCCTTATTTTAAAGACAATCTATTAAAATAAGATCTTGTGATTATCCATCATAAACTTAGCCTAATCCTAAGTATGTGTATCATGGCTCTACCTCTGGCATGATTTCATGGTACTTTTTGACCTTTGTAGGATGGATCCCCATGGTCATTATTACTTAAAATTATTTTACCCATCATCAACCTTCTTATGCTATGGTTTTTAATCTATAAAGGAAAGCCTTCAAGCCAATATAGACTTGTCTATATCTAAACTAGCATAAAATTAATTTGGGATACCAAATATCACTTGGGTCAAATCTCTAGCATTCAGACTACTCCTTTAGAGGACAACTACCTAAAACTACTAAAAATTACTTAAAAAGGTAGACTACTCCCTCAAAGGATAACTATCTCACATAAACAAATCTAAAGATTAGACCACTCCCTTAAAGGATGGCTAAACCAAATACTTATCAAGCAAACAATCACTTAGAAGCTTCTTGCATCAATAAACTTCCCAAAACCACCAACATAAATCAATAAAATGACCTCAAGTCAAAATTAAAAAATAAAGTAATCCTAAATAAAATTTCCATTAGCTTTCACATAGCATTAGTAGACTTCCCACATCGATCAGTTTACCCCAAAATTAGAACATTGACTTGTGTATAATGGTTCATAGGTCACCTATAGAAGGGGAAAGCTATCCCCACAAGAAGGTTAAACTACCATCCATTCACCTATTTCATTTATCTCTCCTTATACCCTCCATAAATTAAGGGATTTTGAGCTTACTTGACACTACTTGATCAAGTTAATTATTTTAACCAATGAATTAACACAAATGCAATACATGAAATGGGATTATGGTCTTAAGCTCACCCATTTTGCCATTTTGGTCTATGATAATAGGTGCATTTTATCCTCCTACTTTCATGACCACTTGTGAAGGCATATGTCTTCCCCTCTTGGATTCATTGAATCCAAAAAAAACTTTACCAACTAAGTACACCAATTAACCTCAACTTGGTCATCTTATCCCACCTTTCATAATTTTTATGACCCAAATTTGCCTTGGTTACTTTGATCCCATCATTTACCTTTCCATTTTTGATGAAATTGTGATACTTTTATGCACTAACCATGTAGGTGCCTCAGAGCATGACCCTTTATGATCCTAACACCTTCACCCATTTTTATCTTCTCAAGATCACATCCTACTTCGGATACCTATGAATACATCAACCTTACCTAGGAGACTTGAGTTTATAAGAGTAACCCATATCAAATATGTCTAACATTATGGATTGGTTACCCTGTTACTTGTCCTCTTAATATCAACCTTATTTTACCACCTTAATCCAAATATTCAACCATTGGAGATTACCCTGATCCACCAACCTTATCGACCAATGATTCTAACCTTGCCATTGATCATTTTGGCCTGACTTTTGAATGTTTTTGTGATGACCTTGCCTTAGTTTTTTTTACTGCACCAACTAAATTGCCAAGTTGAAAAATTTTAACTTGCACTACCTTGTGCACACTTTACTAATTTATGTCTTCATGGGAGCACTTACTACCTTGGATACCAATGAAAACAGTGACCTTGTCTAGGAGACTTGAGTTTACTAGTGTAACCCAACCATCACATATGGTCATGTGGTCCACTTGTCACTTGTCCTTCTAGTAATGACCTATTTTTTACTACCTATGTCAACATATTCATTAGGTAATATTATATATCACACTTCATCATACTTTGTGCATGTATTTTCTATCAAGTTCCCAACCTATTACCCATTTCATCACTAACTTACCCACTTATCAAACCCATACCCAATTTTATTTAACCTTATTGATTCCTTGTTTGAGGGGGAACACCTCCTCCTATACTTTGGGTAACCTAACCTCTAATCCATAATCTATTTTTATTTTGTAGCTTATTGTTATAAATTACATAATAAAAAGGAGAAAATATAGACACTAAAAAACCAAATATGACAGTTCTAGTTATTGAATTAACCCCTTGGACCCCCTCAGGACTATCCCACAACCTTTTTACTATAAACTTTAATCAACTTAGTTGACTAAATAAACTAAATAACTAACGTACCCTTGACTAAACTTAACCTTCACCATCGACTACTGAAGGTCACCTTGACTATCAAATATTAGGCTTGACCATCGATGATTAGGTTTTCACCACATGAACACTTAAACTCCAACTTAAGTATAGCTTTCTTTTTTATTTTTAGTTGTTTATTGTACATGTAGATCAATGCATGTTGATGATATAAATAAATAACCACTTTGAACCTTTTCTTGAATTGATTGTTTCACCTCTCCTTTCTTCCTATAAAAAAGATAAGAAGAACAAGTGGAAGGGATCAGGATTAGCAATCATCATCAGAACTCCTTGGGTAAGAGATCAGAGCTTCTTATGTAGGTATTCTTCTAGATTATAAAATTATAACTCTAGGACTTCTTCAAGCCATCAAATATCAACTACAAGATAAATATACTATTCTTGTTTTAAGTTTTAGTTATTTAATTTCAATAGTTGTATAACTCTATATATTACCTCTTCCACTAGAACACCCTCTAACCATTCTCAACCACCTGAGTACCAAACCTTTACCCTTGATACTTTTGGGGATCTCTCTTATGCTCATGACCATTAACCAGCCTCCATTAGCTTATAAAACCTTTCTATAACTACCCCATAACCTATTATGGCCAAAACATATAACCTATTTAAACCCATAGTAATTGTTGATGGTCACCCTAACCACCAATGATCACATCTAATGACTGAAATTCACTATGTAGATCACTTCTAACCAAAACAAAAAGCTCATACCACCTCTCAACCTTAACCAAAACCATGTTTTCTTAACCTTTGTCACTACATAGACTAGAAACAATACCCTGACCACACCTAAACCTATTTTTGATAGTTTAACATTTATTTTAATAGTAGTTTATTAAAATAAGTATTTATTTTTAAAATAATTTATTTCCTTTGCTTAAGTATTTTCATTTATGCTTTGAAACCTCTTTTATAAACAACTTTATACACATTAAATTGTATTAAAAAGTGTATTGATAGCCTCTAAGGAAGCCATGTACTTCTTGGATCATTCTTGCTAGGCAATCCACCTACCTACCCAACCAATCAACCATTTCTTTGAGTGATTTCTTATCTTTAGGTCATTCTTCCCAACACAAATAGGAGTATCTACAACCATCTTGATCATGAAACACAAACCAAATCTATATTCTACTAACCTCACCCTTCTTTCAAGTTTTACTATTTCTTCTTGAGAAATAAGCAAAATTTTGGTGAAATAACACCATTACATGAAAGGTTGATCTACTTGAATAGGCCCCAAAGGGAGAGCTACAAGCTTCTATTTTCCTACAAAGAAATCAGATTTTACACACCTTCTCACCCAAACATAACAATTATTGAAGAGGCTAGGCCAATAATATACTTCCCTCATGATCTTAACATCTATGGCTCTTGGAGATAAATGACCTCCTATGTTCCATCATGAAACTTCTCAAGTAACACTCCAAATTGATCTTTGTCAATGTATCTCAATAACACACCATTAATGTCTCTTCTAAAAAGTACACAATATATAATACAATAAGTAATAACTTACATTATGAAGTATCTCCTTTTAGATCTACTCATACCATTAGGATACTCACCACTTTGAATAAATATGATGACATCTTGTGTCCAACTTTATATAGGTAAAGAACCAATTAGTTGGGAGAAATTATGATTGACTAAAGCCTCTTCTCTTAACTCCTAGAGGTTTGAAGGCAGATACATCATATTCCATTACTTTAGTAATCCAACCTACCATCTTATCACTAAGATCCTTGCTCAAAATAATCTCTTTGGTATTAAGATGAGAGACCATAATATGAATCATATTATTTAAAACCATATTCCTAAACCTCTTCAGTCCTTTTATGATAGAAAGCATTTGTTTCTCCACAAATGTGTAATTGACTTAATAATCTTCCAAACCTTGACTAAATAATGTAATTGGTTATTCCACACCTTCATCATTATTTAGCATTAGCATAGCTAAGATAGTATCAAGGTTAGAAAATGAATACAACATGAAGTCTTTAGCAAAATCAAGGTTTGAAAGAGTGGGAGTTTGTGCAATCACTTTCTTGATGGTCAAATTTTCTCTTGCCTTCCTTAGATCAAGAGAAAACTCAGTTCTTCTTGAGCATGGTTTTGATAGGTTTCACCAAAGATGAAAAACTAGGTATGAACCTCCTTAAAAAATTTATCTTTCATAAGAAAATTTGGAGTCCTTTCTTATGTAAGGGAAGTGATAGGCATATAATAGCCTCTATCCTTTCAGGATCAATAGTTAAACCATCTTTCAAAATAATATATCCTAAGAGCTTACCTTCATGGATAGAAAAGATGCATTTTTTGGGGTTGAGATATACTCCATACTACCTAACATTCCAAACACTTTCCTTAGGTGTTTCATATGCTGATTAGCATCCTTGGAAAACACTATTATGTCATCTAGATATTCCAACAACATTTCATTGATTAAACCTTTGAAATCTATGTCCAGTAACCTTTAAAAGGTGGCACCAACATTTGAAAAACTAAAGGGCATATTCATATAATCAAAATTCCCCCATTTTTTATTGAAAGTTGTCTTGAACCAATTATCTTCATTCACTAGAATTTTATTATAAATAGAATATCCATCTAGAAGAGAGAAAAATTAAGAACATAAAACCATTTACAAAATTTGATCCATTGATGGTAAAGGATGGTGATGTTTGAGTGACACTCTATTAATATATCTAAAATCCACATAAATCATTATATCCCCATTCTTATTTCTAACATGCTTAAGGTTAGCTACCCATGTTTAATGCTTGGTAAGAAAGATTATTTTAAATTCAATGAGTTTGCTAAGTTCTAAACTCATGAGTTATTTAACCTTAGGGTTGATGGGACTTTGTTTTTGCTAACTGGTTTAAATCCAACCTCTAATTTAATTATATGATGCACTATTATAGGATAAAATCCTTTTTGGTCTTTAAATTCACAAAAAACTATGTCATGAAACTCTCTACACAAATCAATGAATGCTTGCTTCTCTAATGTAGAACATACCTTACCTAGTTTGAGGAGTTTGTCTTTAAAGATAAAAACACTTTCATAATTCTCTCTTTTGTATACATACTAACTTGTTACTCCTTATTTTGTTCATATTAATTAAAAATAATTTCTAAGTTCACCAAGCCCTTAGGTATCTTGTTTGTTCTTAGCTGCATAATTTGATTATCAAATTGTTCTTAGAGTCTATTTTGGTTTCTTGAGGAAAATCATCTTTATTTTTCAATAAGTATGCCATGTGTTTATAACTTACCAAGACACCTCATTATCAAGTATAGAAGGTCTAAAAATAATCTTGATGTGAGATTATTTTTCAACCTCTTTTATGGAAGTACGTATATCAAATTATGCTCCTATGGCAGCTAGTCTATCAACATGATTATTCTTCTCCCTTGGGACTGATTGTATGTTGAATGAATTTAAATATTCAATAAAAACCCATAAAATATTATTATATTACTTGATAAAAGGATTCTTGGTAGCAACCACATTACTAACTTGATGCACAACCAATTCACTATCTCCATATAGTTGTAAATTCTTGATTCCTTTTCTCCTTGCCCATTGAAGGCCATGAATGAAACCTTCATACTCAAACACATTGAAAGTATAATGAAACTAGAACCTATATGAATAATAGTACTATTTTTTATTTGGAAACTAACATAACACTATATCCTATACCAATATTACTTATTGATCCATCAAAAAACATTTTCCACATTCCATCATTCTTACCTTATTCTTTGGCAAGTAGGGATGTTGGTATCCCTTTCTCATGTAGGAAATACACTCCTAAATAAATTTACATGAAATCATAATCATCATTATCATTATTTTTAATACCATAATCATTAATAAATAAATCATAAATGCCTTCAAGATTAGAAGAAACACCATCATCCACAATATGCTCCTCTTTGTCATTGATAACACAAGTTAGATTGGAACTTACTTCAACATAAGGTTCAATATGAAATTTAGAAAGGGGTTGAGTCTTAATTATTACCTTTGTTCCATATCTTATCCTAAAGGCTAATAATTTCCAATCAACTGATAGATATCCTCCTATCTTAGCTATAAATTATCTTGAAAGGCATATTACAAAATGAGTGGGCAAGTCCACAACAAGAATGCCTTGGAGGATAGGAAAAATAGGATAGTCATGGAGAAAAACCTTCAACCCTTTTATCAATAATATTTTATTAATATGTGTACCATCTATATAAATCACTCTTTTGCTATGTGGTTCATACTTTAGGCCCAATTTTTTAGCTACAACTTTGGGCATGACTAATGTAGAGGCACCACTATCAAGTATGCAATTATGTACTAGTTTGTCCCCCACTATGAGAGTGAGGTAAAATGGTGGAGGTTTATAATATTTGTTAAATGGTTCCATAATGTTGTTAGTGGAATTTTTAAGAGCTATATTACCATTAGTATTGCTTGGAGATGAAGGACTAGTAGAGATATTGGATAGTTATTTTTGTAAGAGATCTTTTTGGCTAGGCATATGAAGGACATCCCAAAGGGAAATGGATGTTTTGGTATTCTTAAATGAGTCCACAATATTTAGATCATAAATACCTAATTTTTATTGGTCCTTTTGAAGCAAGGAATGCTTAAAACATGAGGAGTTGAATTACTTTGAATAGGCCTTCCAAAAAATTTATTTGGAGGAGGTACAGGAGTGTTTGGGACTGGCATGCTTGTAACCATGTATTATTTACTTGTAATAGGATTAGTTTTACTCTTAGATATATTATTTTTTACAATAGGATTTACTTTATTGAGCACAAAAGTGTCCTCAACTAGGAAGTTGGTGAAAATTTCTCCTTAAGGTTGCCAACCTTCACTTACTTGTATCATGACTTCATCTTCAAATGATAGGAAAGGAGTGACTTCTCCTTGAGAAACTAAGGATTTATCTCCACCTTCATTAGTATTCATTAATTGTACTTATTTTTAATCTTCCCCTTGTATCAATTTACTATGCACCAGTACCATCTCTCATACATTGGTGGTGGAATTGAGATTGTACACATTGGCAGGCTTGTTGAAATTAGACTACCGTTGACCTCTCCCTCTCCCAAATTACTGACCATATTGATGTTGATATGGATATGGATTTTGATGATCGATTTGGTGTTTATTTTATTTCCTAAGTTGATCTCTTATCATTTGAATTTATGCATCTTTATACATGGCATTATCAACCTTCTTAGGAGTAGCTCTAGGCTTGGTTTTGGCATTAGGAACTTAGGCCACACTTGGAGTATTAACAATAATGTTAGGAAAAAAATATTTATAAACTTTAAGAGGTAGCTTAATATCTTTAATGAGGTCATTTTCAGCTCTAATGATAGGTTTATATGCTTTGGGAAGAGTGAAACCACCCATGGATTAAAGCATGATGGAAATATTAGTACCAATGGCTCTCAATTATGTAGGAAACACAAAGCTAGTAGGTGGTCTCATGGGAGGAGGAAATATATACCAAATATTTTAAAAACTCTCATTTAATTCATGCATTATTTCCTTGGGGGATATTTTTATCACATTGAGCTAATGCATAAGTGAAGTGTGGTCACTCTCATCCTCAAATCTTGAAGTTAGCAACACTCCAAAGTCATCCCATGTTGTGATGCATCGGGTAAAGTCCTATACCAATCAATGGATTTACCTCTAAAGGAAAAGACAAGGAGTCTAATGGAGATATTATCTTTAGTGACATTATGGAAACTACAAAAGTTGGAGACATCCCTAATGTGTTCACTAGGTGTGACATGTCCTTCACCATTAAATGTAGGGACACTCTTTGTGGCATTAAGGGGAATATCATCATAGGCATCAAGATGAATTAGATTATTAGTGATGAAGGATTGGAATTCATGTTGCCTATCCATTATTTCTATAGCTTCTTAACTTTCTTGGCTAGATAAATCATCTTGTTGTTCAAAGGGAAAATTATGTTGAGGGTGTTGAAATTCAAGAAGAAGTTCAGGATGAATAGGTGGATTGATGGGATTTAAAAATATACTATAAGATGACCTAGTAAGGACCATGAAGTATGAGATCAAATATATTACAAAATAATGGTATACAACTAGATTTTACCTTGAATGGAGTCACCAAATGCTGAGTATCACACCAATTTGCAGTTGATGTTGTCAAGAACAATATTCACCTTAACAAGTTGTCTTTAGAAGAATGGGTCCCATTAGGCATGCCATAGCTATTATAAAAAAATATTTCACCTTAAAGGATTATTTTCAATCCTAATCTAATATTTGGGAAAAAAATTATAATTATAGGTATGTGGGTTTACCTATAATAGAAGTAGACCTCTACCTTTAAGGGCTAGCTCCTTGAATTTGTCTTAAGGTGATTATCACCTATACTACTAATTAATCATGGAAAAAGGGGAAGAAGTATGCATTAAATAAATCTTCTCTAAGGGGGTGATACACCATGAAAATATCCACTATGTTATCATACTTATTTCACTAAGAACAAAAATTACAAACTAGTCTCAAATTTCTAAAGTGTTATAAGTGTTTCAATATATAGGTGATATACATGATACAACTCAAGGTAAGTAGACCAGAGATCATATTATTGAATCCAAAGACACTTTCACACTTTAATGGATTCTAGGACACTAAATACACTCTATATGACCTATTAAAATCAGAACTTCTTGTATAAGACATGAAAGGATAAGGAAAAGTAAGGATATAATCACTAGAATTAACCGTTCATCACTTTGCACACTTAAACAAGATATTTATGAACTCAAAAAAATATTGATTTTATTATTCAAAGGTAAATTAAATCATTAAACTAGTAGGGTATTTGAAATACTAGGTGTGGTATTAACCAACAAGAGCCAAAATGGCTAGTACTTATAGAATTTGAGAGAAGAGAGAAGAGAATAAAGTACAAGAGTCACTAAACCACTTGTCAAGCTAAGAGAAGGATTAAAATATGTAGGAAAAAGGAATGTGGAATAGAACATGAAATTTTTACCTAGACAATTATCTCTCAAAGCATGAAACTCCCTGAACTTAATATAGGAAACTTTAATTGCTTGCTCAAAAATTGCCTTCATCATTTGGTCTTATTTAAATACTCCACAATAGACTAGGGAAAAATGAGATCATTTCACTATTAGGGATGGGTTATAAACATGATCCAACATGGATGTGTCCCTAGTCATCAATTTGTTTTGGCCAAGTGTTATAACTACCTACATTCATAATCACCTCTCTTTCACTTACCCCTCACACTTGGCACCAAAGAGGTCTTTAGTTTTCAAAACCAGTCCATACAAGGGATTGTATGACACTTTTAAAAGGTTTTCATGTCTCTAGATTCATCAGGTAGACATTAAAATCCCTCTCAATTAGAGTTTTCACATTATCACTTGGTGATCATTCCTTGTTCATTATGCCAATTTGGACTGACTGAGATGAAGGTATTAGCATAAGCACTTATGTGCTTATTTTATGCATGAAATTAATATGAGGGGTTATATTAGGTCCTATACTAATTCCCAAAGTGATTTTCATCTTTTTAAATCCTTATATATATACAAAACACATAAAATTATCAATAAAATCCATTTTACACTGTGTTCATAAAAGTAGAGTAGGACTCCATCTAATGGAAAGGAGCCTTGGAGAGTCCTCTATAAGATCTAATCACTATCTTGCTCACTATATCCCTCCTAGATGCCTCTCCTTCCTCATCTTTCCAATCAAGTCCTTATCAAGGGTTTTAAATGGTTTTAGGTGGTCTTGATCCTTAGTATTTATTCATAAAGGTTTAACATTCAAACTATGAAAAAAATCCACAAAATTCAATTTAATGACCCTCCACAATATCTTCTAAATCCTCAATTTCCCATGCTAGTCCTCTATATAGGTACGAGCTTCTGAAGTTGGCCTCTCAAGTTCTCCATGGCATTCTGTGCACCCTATTATGATATTAAGCCAAGAAATGGATTATATATGGTCTTTTATAAAAACCAAAGGCTTTAAAAAACATTATATCTCCACATGTCTATGTTTAAATGCTTTGGATTGTTCATCTTGTGTTAGAAAAGGAAATTAATCTCTTTTAAGCAATAGACCTAGTCAAGACTTTATAGGTTTGTCTTCATACCTATAGGTTTAGGTCACCTTGTTTAGTTTCTATCACTTGTGGGGATTCATTGATGTTTTTCCATGCTCAATTCATCTCTCTACACCTTCTTATAAGTTTTCAACACATTTCAAGTCAATCTCTTAACCCTACTTATAGACACTAGAAAATTGGATACATGGTCCTAGTTGTTGAAATGCCTTGGGTTTCTCTTTTACCTCTTTTGACTATGTGAACTATGAATTTTACTAAGAATAGGAGATTAGTATTGTGTTAGTGACAAAAAGAACAAAGAAAATTGACAAACAACATACTTAACTAATACCTTCATGCCTAGTTACTAGGGTGAGCTTAATAACAAAAAACAAATGACAAACACAACTAAAAAGTAAGAAAAAACAAGAATCCTTCACCTTCCTTGGATGCTTCAAATGCTTCTATAGTGGCTTAATCGGCTTGTGCTCATGAAGTCTTCATCAAAGGAGGCTTGGCTATCTTATCTTTTTCTTGGCACCTTTGGCTTTGGCTTGGCTTGGAATCAATTTAACATGGTAACACTAATTGCAATAGATTTCGGAATTATTTTTTCATCATAGCTTTGCATTATCAATACTTAAAATTCATGTGGCAAGGCCTCATATTTATAAATTTTTGTAAATGGGTAGAATAAATTTGAACCATCCATCTCAAGATTAAGATGTGTGGCTAGGGATTAATCCAATTATGTAATTAAAATCCATAAATAGGCTCATTAATATTTGGGATAAAGGAGATATTAAGAGGCATGGAGGGCATTGATGAGGCATGGAGGGTCATTATGAGGCATGGGAGACCCATAATCCTGATATTTGTGGCATTTATGGCCTAAAGATGTCTTCCCAAGAAATAATGTCACTTGATGATACAGATATTCAATATTCATTTCTAAAAATAAGTATTCAACAAGTTTCCATGGAATTCTTAATTAGGCTCTAATTTGGTTTAATTATCTCTTAAGTATGATTAAGCACTTTGTGCATAAATTAATCAAATTGATTAGAATGCCTTGTTATTAGTTCAAAATTTGATTGGATTAGAATTAGAAGTCAATGTTAGATGCATTGGAACTGTTATCCCATTTAGGATGTTGTCAACATAAAATAACAAAGACATGTGTCTCATGCAAGATATTTGATAATAAAGACCAATCCAGAGTCCCTAGGTACAAAATTGGTATTTTGACTCAAAATGATCTAATCAAAGTTAGCTAGCCCATAAATTACATTACCCCATTTAATGATATTCTAGCCAAAATTGGCACTTGAATATATCAATTTCAACTCATTTAATTTATTTTAGTTTTTTTAGACTAAATTGTGCACTTTGGTGGAAATTGGTCAAAAACCTAGTTGGAGGTTATCAGTGGCTAGTTTTAGGTGTCTATAGTTTTCCCTTGTTAGGAAAGATGTTACAAAGCATAGGTAAAGCAATGCATTCTCAAATAATTAATAAAGCCCTATATGCCAAAAAATAAGATGATGACTAAAGAACAAAGCTCCAAATGGTGTTTGGGAAGCCTAAGATGATGCCCCATCAAGGGAGTGGGCATCACATATGTAGATGGATGGTCCCTTGAAAAGAAATAAGAAGAAAGGTGAGAATTAACTCATGGTTGAGATTAATCTAAATAAGAAAATGCTTGCATGCATTGATTTGTAAATATGACTGATTTGCCCAAAGGTGGTTATAATCAAGAATAAAAGTCAAATTAATGATTTTCTCATAGGTGATTATAATCATGAAGATGACTTGGATTATATAAAGATGATGGTGCTCCAGTTAGAGCTGATTAATAATCATAACTCAAGGATATAATCTGGAATATATATTAAAGATAAATAGGTGCAAAGTGATGAAATAAAAAAATAAGATTGGATTAATAGAAAAGATTTAGTTATACCTACCAATGAGGAGATGCTTACCCTTATTGACAATGATACAACTAAAATGGTCATTGGGTTGATTTTATCAAGAGTGGGATGAAAGGATTTTCCAAGGTACCAAGGAAAAACTTTTGTAGCTTTATTGATTGTAGACCTTCTTCAAGATAATTTTGGCTATAACATGTGATGGTAGGCATCATGATAGAATATTGTGAAGACTATCCCAAAATATGCATAAGGACTGACTCTCAATCTAATAAACACTCAAAAACAATGCACCAATGATAAAAACCATGATGATAATGTTGACATATGAAAATGGATAGACTCAAGAATAATGTGCATAAGGAATCATCTAATGAACACATATAGATTGAGTTGAGGCAACAGTACTAAAAGTAAATAAACAAGCAAGTGAACAAAAAATGAAACACACAAAAAACACACAAAAGATAAACAAATTAATAAATAAAAAAAATAGAAAGCTTGAAAAAAAAGTAAAATAAAGCATCCTAACAATGACTTTTCCCCATTAGGGTAGATTGAGGATAACTAACTAAGATTAGATAGAACAAATGTTTTTGTATTTTCAAAATTTTGAATATTTTTTGAATTTTAAGGTATCTCAACTCATTAGAGAATGACAAGATACCTATTCACAAAATGGTGAGAATATGGTCTAGGTTGCTCACACAATGGTGAGAATACATGGAAAGGGGGACTAAGGTGACCTCAATATGAAATGAGAATGTCCTACTTAGTCTTAGAATGACTTCAAATTAGATTAATTCTATCCACCCAAAAGGTGATGAAAAACCAAGTCCCAACAAGTTCTCATATCTAACAAATGGATAGGTAAATAAAAATAGTGATGGCAAGGTGATGCAGTAATGCATGATAAATAAGTGTTGCCCCTAATTTTCCCATAGGTAGTTATAACTAGGATACAATGACATATATTAATGATACTAATTTTCCCATAGGTAGTTATAATTAGTAGTAAGACCGATGAAACACTAATTTGCCCATAGGCAGTTATAATTAGGTTCACCTAAACAAACTTAATAGAAAATAAAAGATATATTTCCAGATCAACAGTAACACTATTTTCATAGACTATCATTGTAAACATAGATTTGATTGATTGTTGAAAATTGATCAATATCCCCTCACAATAGGTGTAGGAATAACCAAATGAACCAAGATCAAAATAGGATTAGGTAAGATGAAAAAATAGGCTTTGGTCTAGATAGGAATGGAATGATAGGATGATGTGGTATTTCTCTAGGATAATGATGGTTTGATAAATTAGATAAAATGGTAAGAGGGTTACCCCCAAGTGATGGGGTGAATGGTTTGGTATGTGATAATGAAAAATAGGCATATATAACAATGGAAATGGCATGGCAATGAAATGGTATGGTACATGTTTTTGGCCTAGGTGATTGTTGGTTTTTGATGTGTTTGGCCTGTGTATGGTAAAATGGCATATGATTTTATTGTTCCTACTAAGGTGGAGATACCATCTTAATTAGAGAATGATATAAATATAATACTTAATCATGTTAATTACTAACCCACATCTCTTTTGAATAGTTATTCTATCAAGAACTAGCTACATATTTGGTTGTCAAGAATGCTTTTGTGATCTTCGTTGGTCATTGATTTTGATTTTTTAAAACATTGAGACAAAGTATCTTTGTAGCCTCTTAAAAGGAAAGTGCAACCATAGATGTTAAATAAGGATGAATAATGGATGGTAGGTTTGATAATGAAATGGAATGATAGATGATAATGGAATGTATAATGGTGGGGAAACAAATGAAGATCAAGACTTTCAGTCACACGCAATGTTTCTAATGTTGGATTTGACATAATTTTGGTTGTGATAGGGCTGTAGACTTGTTCTCTTGATAGGACCACTAGATTTTTCTATTTTTTGATCTTGAGATTAGCTACCATCTGATTAGGCTATAGATTAGAATCTTTTATGATTTGATCTTTAATTTTGTCTTCATCAAGCAGTGAAGAACTTTGATGCTCAGCTATTGGTACCTCAAAGAGGTTTTCACCAATGAAGTTGTATTGATTATCTCATAGTGACTTTGAGAATGTTTCACTAAGGAATGTTGAATTTTTACTTTAATTGTCTTATAGTGCTTTTGCAAAAGTTTCACTAGAAGATGATGAGTTTTGACTTTCATTATCCCCTAGTGCCTATGAAAATGTTTCACTAGGAGAGTGTTCTTCTACTATATGAATGTGGTCTTGGCCTCCTTTCTCTTCTTCAACTACTATGTCACCATGGATGTAGTTCAATAAAGTGTGATTTTATTAATCCCAACCAACACTTTTTGGAGATGGAATGCCAACGATATGGCTATTTTGGTTGATGGTAATGGCCTATGAAATGGTAATAGAATGGGGAGAGGATACATAATCTTCATAGAAGATACTAAGATAACTTGTGTTGAAGCTAAATTACTCATCCTCAAAAATTATATAAGGATCATAAATTTATTCAAATTGATTTACAAGGTATGTATAACCAATGTTGTAACAGCTATAAACATATTATTATTCTGAATTTGATTCTAACTCAAGGGACTCTGAATCTGATGTTGAGACTAATGTTGATTTAGATTTTGATGGTAAATCTAATATGAATTTAAAAATATAACTTGAATCTAACTTTGATTATTCATCTAAAAGGTAATTTATTATAATGACATCTTGTTGAATATTTGGTTTTGGATAAGTAGTGACTTGTGATGGCATAATGGGCTCCAAAAAATTTGGTTTGTCAAAGTGGGACTCATCTAAGATGGGAAAAAGGTCAAGAGACAACTCTTTAGAGACTATCTTGTCAATAAGAGGCTCTTGAAAAATAAGCACATGATTAATCTAATGATTACCCAAAGGTGGTTATAATCATTAAGAAGTGACTCAACAAAGACTAGCTTGTCAATGTGAGACTCCTCGATAGCTAGTATAGGATCAATAGGTGATTCATCACAAGTTAACTTATCATAAGTGGTTAGTTTAACAAAAACATCTTGGATTAGTTGGTTGTCTTGGATTTGGTTTCAAATGAGTTGGAAAATACCAATTTTGAATACAGATTGGTCTTTAAAGGATTGGATCGATTGAGGTTTGGATGGGATTGGTTTTGGATGAGGAATGTCTTGTGGTCGGATAATGGTAGGGCATTGGGGAGCATGATTGCTTGCATGAGCCAAATAAAAAATTCCTAAGATGGTAACAATAGGGTAATGTGGAGCTTGATTGCTTGCATAATTCAAAGGATTAGGTCCTAAAATGATGAAAGGGTGTTGGGGAGCCTAGTTTCTCACACAAGCCAAAGGACTAGGTCTAGGAATGGTAATGGTATTCCTTGGATATTGTAGAGCTTGATAGCTCATATAATCCAAAGGAGGGTTAGGGGTAGTCAATGATCATATAAAAAAAGGATGTCATGGAACTTGATTACTTGCAAAATCCAAAGCATCTAAGTCTTCCTCATAAACCATATCATCCTAGTTGTGAGTTAGCTCATAAGCTAGTTCTTGACTATGTCCTATGTACCAAGTATTGTAAAGATGGTATGGATCCATATCCCAGACAACATTATCTATAGTTGGGTCTTTAAAGTCCTCTTCATAAGCCTCTTTATGCCAATCAAGGTCTCAATTTAGATTTTATGGATTTTGACTATGTTCCCCATATGGAGTATTATAAGGAGAATAATAAAACTCAAAAAATCTTTCTCTATAGGGGTTCTTGGTGGGATTTTGTGTGGCCATTCTATCATAAGTTCAAAACAAAAAGGCTTAGAGTTCTACACACTTTGAAAAACTATCCAAAGGAAAAATGGTTCAAACTTGGTCTAACTTAGTCGAAGGGTAAGAGTTGTATCTCCAATATGGTCTAAAAGTGGAGCTCTATCTCCAAAATGATTTATGATAAGACTTGGCATAAAATATTCTAACATCAAATGTCTAATTTCAAATGTCATATGCACAAAAGATTAAGCATCTGAATAAAAATTGGCATGTTAAAAGTCTAGGTCAAATTGTTCCAAACAAGGTCTAAATTAGGAAAGGGGAAAAGAGTCACTAGTTATTTTATCTAAATGCAAATTCAAAATATAGGCTCAAAAAAATAGGCATATGCTAAGATTTTTGGCCAAACAGCATAAAAATCTAGACTTGAAACAAAGGCTAATGTGATTTGATTTAATCTAACAAGTTTGGAAACAACTTTAGCATAGACCCAACACATAGAATTAGCATAAACATGATCAATTGGCATAAGGCATAAGATAAAAGGCTCTTTGAATAAATACTATGTTTTCCCAAATAAAGGTACAAATAATGATGAGGATAGGCTCTAGACAAAAAAAAACCATCAATAGGCTTCAAATTTGGGTAATCCATTAATCAAATTTATGCAACCCAAAAGATAAAGATCTATGTATCAGCTCTATGAATTAAGGCCTAAACAAAAATCAATCAATATTTAAATCCAATCTTGACAAGGTTAATTGAAAACTAATATTTGACCAAACAAGCTAGACAAGATTGGACAACATGATAACATAAGACAAAGGTATAAATGGTATTTATAACATGGTTTAAAAAAATGGTTTATGATACAAGGTAAGTTAGTCTTGAAAAAATTAAGTAACTTAATGGTGTAAGAATGCTCAAATGATGATATCTATGTTATGTTTCAAATACTCAAAATGTCTCAAAATGTTTTGACATTATTTGGGAAGCATAACACTACTCTCCTCAACTTAAATACATTTAGTCTAAAAATATACCAAGAAAAAATGACCAAAATACACTAAGTATAATCATCCAAATCCTAGCATGGGTATGGCAATGTGGGATTGACTAAACTAGAAAGATTTTAAACATTTATAGGATAATCAATTGCACAATGACTTTCATGTCAAACAAATGCAAAATACAAGCATAAAAATTAGGTAATTGTGGCATTGAATAGTTGTAAAAAGGTGTTCGTTAAGTGTAGTGTGATGTTTAAATATAGATACATCCCATGTGAAACTCAAAAGGAGTATGTGAATTCAATGTCAAGAGATGAAACCCTGGGTCAAATCCTCCCTACAAAACTCATGAGAGGTAATAACATCCCCCTTGCAAGTTAAGTTTACATGAAATAAAGATCTAATAGAAATACTTTAGGGTCATTTTCAAGGTCACCCAAACTTTGATGAGTTTTTGGGGAGTACTTTAGATGACATTCTTTCTAAGCCTTAGACTATGCCTTTTGTAATAAGGATGGTATTTTTGATTCCAAGGGTTACCTAAAGGGGACAAATGGAAGATAATACACATGACATGCTTGTCTTTGCCAATCAGAAAACAACTAAACTATTAAATATAAAAAAATAGATAAGTGAGTTCAATTTTAAGCACCAATTTGAAAAATTAGGTGGTGTTATTTTGACCCCTTGGTCTTAATTTGTAACTTTGAAAGCTAACTACAAGATTTAATTAATAACACCTTAAATGATTTTCCTTTAAGCACCAAAATGAAAAGTGTGATTCATTTTAAAACACTATAAAATATGTTTAAAAGGATTTATTTAATCATGCTTTGATTATTTTTCAAGTAAAACCTGAAAAAAAATGTTAGCAAGATGTTTAGCTTAGAATCACTTTTGAAGATAAAACAACTAACTTAGAAAAATAAGCTCTCAAGTTTGTGTAAAAAAAAACATAGTGACCATCATGCCAAGATGCCAGGATTTACCATTATGTGAACTAGGAATTTTACTAAGAAGAGGATATCAATATTGTGTTAGTGAAAAAATGAACAAAGCAAATTGAAAAACAACACACTAAACTAACACTTTCATGCCTAGTTACTAAGGTGAGCTTAATAACAAAAAAAATGATAGGCACAACTAAAACATAAGGAAAAAAAATCCTTCACCTTATTTAGATGGTTCAAATGATTTTGTAGTGGCTTGCTCAGCTTGTGTTGATGAAGTATTCATAAAATGAGGCTTGGCTATCTCCTCTTCTCCTTGGCACCTTTGGCTTTGGCTTGGCTTGGAATCAATCTAGCATGGTAACACTAATTGAAATAGCTTTTGGAATCATTTGTACATTATAAATTTACATTATAAATAATTTGAATATATTTGAACATAATAAATTTGCACCAAAATAGCTTAAAATTCATGTGGCAAAGCCTCCTATTTATAGATTTTTAGAAATGGGTAGAATCAACCTAAACCATCCATCTCAAGATTGAGATTTGTGGCAAAGGATTAATATAATTATGTAATTAAAATACATAAATAGGCTCATCAATATTTGGGATAAAGGAGAAACTAATATGGATGAAGGGCATTGATGAGGCATGGGAGGCATAAATCTTGATATTTGTGGCATTTATGGCCTAGGGATGTCTTCTCAAGAAATGGGGTCACCTGATGATGCAGATATTCAATATTCATTTCTAAAAATAATTATTAAACAAGTTTATATGGAATTATTAATTAGTATCTAATTTGGTTTTATTATCTCTTAAGCATGATTAAGCACTTTGTGCACAAATTACTTAAATTGATTAGAATGCCTTGTTATTGACTCAAAATTTGACTAGATTGAAATTAGAAGTTGATGTCAAATGCATTAGATCCATTATCCCATTTAAGATGTTACTAATACCAAATAACAAAGGCATGTGTCTCATGAAAGATATTTTATAGGAAAGAGCAATCTAGATCAACCAAGTGCAAAATTGGCATTTTGACTCAAAATGATCTGATTAAAGTTAGCTAGCCCATAAATTGCATTGCCCCATTTAATGATACTTTGGCCGAAATCAGCACTTGAATATATCAATTTCAACTCATTTAATGTGCTTTAGTGTTTTTAGGCCAAATTGTGCACTTTAGGTGGAAATTGGTCAAAATCTTGGTTGGAGGTTATTGGTGGCCAGATTTAGGTGTCTATAGTTTACCCCTATTTGGGAAGGCGCTACAAACTATAGGCAAAGCAATGTCTTCTCAAATAATGAGAAATGGCTTGTATATCAAAAAGAAGATGATGGTTGAAGAACAAAGATTCAAATGGTTTTGTGAAGCCTATGATGATGCCCCCTTGAGGAAGTGGTCATTACATTTATTAATGGATGGTCCCTCGAAAAGAAACAAGAAGAAAGGTGGAATTAACCCATGGTTGAGATTAATCCAAATGAGAAAATGATTGCATGCATTGATGTAAAAAGGATATTGATTTTCCCAAAAATAGTTATAATCAAGAATAAAATTCAAAATAATGATTTGCACATAGGCAGTTATAATCAGTAAGAGGACCTAGATTGGTTAAAGATGATTGTGCCCTAGTTAGGGATGATTAAAAAACATAACTCAAGGATATCACCTAGAATATAGATTAAATATGAGTGGGCACAAAGTGATGAAGGAGATGGATAGAGTAATTATATTGATCAATATAAAATGATTTAGTTGTACCTACCAACAAGGAGATGTTCATCCTTATTAACAATGATACAACTAGAATGGTTAATGGGTTGATTTGATCAAGGGTGGGATGGGAGGATTTTCCAAGGTGACAAAGAGAAACTTCTATGACTCCATTGATTATAGACCTTACTAAAGCTAATTTTTGTTGTAGTATGTGATGGTAGGCTTCATGATAGAACACCATGAAGACTATCCCAAAATATGCATAAGGACTGACTTCGGATCCAATAAACACTCAAAAATAATACAACAATGATAAAAACCATGATGATAATATTAACATATGAATATTGATATACTCAAGAATAATGTTATCAATGAATCACCCATGAATGCATATAGATTGAGTTGAGGTAACAATGCTAAAAGCAAATAAATAGGCAAATGAACAAACAAAAAAATAGAAAACCAAATAAACAAAATAAATAAACAAGCAACTTGAAATAAACAAATAAACATAAAGCCTAAAAATAAAAGAAAAAGAAAGCATCTTAGCAATGACCATGCCCCAATAATGTAGATCGAGGATAATTGACTAGGCTTAAACAAGACAAATGTTTTTGGATTTTGAAATATTATGAATGTTTTTAGAATTTTGAGGTATCTTAACTCATTATAGGATGACAATATACCTATTCATAAAATATAGAGAGAGCATATGGAAAGGGGGATTGAGATGATCTCAACATGAATTAAGCATGACCTACATAGTCCTAAAATGATCTCAAGTCATAGTAATTTCAACCACACAAAAGGTAGGGAGAAACCAACTAGGTCCCAACAAGTTTTCAAATCTAGTAAATGGCCAGGCAAATAAAAATAGTGATGGCAAGATGATGCAATGATGCATGGTAAACAAATGTTTCCCCTAGTTTGCCCATAGGTAGTTATAACTAGGATACAATAACATAGGTCAATGATACTATTTGCTCATAGGCAATTATAATTAGTATCAAGATTGGTGAGACACTAATTTGCCCATAAGTGGTTATAATCAGGCTCAAATAGACAAACTTGATAAGATGAAAGATATCTTGCCAGATCAATTATCACACTAATTTAATAGACTATCATTGTAAACATGAATTTGATAAGAGTTGAAATTTGATCTAAATCTCCTCATAAAAATTGTAGGAAGAACCAAAGTAGCCAAGATCAAAATAGGATTGGGTAGGATGACTAAAAATAGGCTTTGGTCTAGATAGGAATAGAATGATTAGATGGCACAGTCTTTCTAAGGATAATGATGGTTTGATAAATTGGACAAAAATGGTAAGAGGGTTACCCCCAAGTGAGAAGGTGATTAGCTGGGATATGTGATAATGGAAAAATGATATATAACAATGATGGCAATGAAATGGTATTCTACATGAAATGGTATGGTGCATGTTTTTGGCTTGGGTATGGTTTTTAATTTTATTATTTTTGTTGATGGTGAGTGCACATCCTAATAAACAAATGATACAGACATAATACTTGATCATGCTAATTTCTAGCCCACACCTCATCTGAATAGTTGCTCTATCAATAATTTCCTATAGATTTGGATGTTGAGAATGCTTTTATGATCTTCATTGGTAATTTATTTTGATTCCTTCAAATGTTGATACAAGGTATCTTTGTAGCCTCTACAAAGGAAAGTGTAGACATGGATGGTAAAAAAAGACAAATAATGGATGGTAGGTTTAATCATGAAATGGAATGGTAGATGATAATGGAATATATAATGGTGGGAAAACAAATCAAGATCAGTACTTTCATTCACACGTAATATTGTTGATGTTTGATTAAACATAACTTTGGTTGTGGCAGGGCTGAAGACTTGTTCTCTCAATCGGACCACTAGATTTTTCTATTGTTTGATCTTGAGATTAGATACCATCTAATTAGACTATACATTGGAAGCTATTTTTATTTGATCTTTGATTTTGTCTTCATCAAGTAGTGAAGAACTTTTATACTCAGCTACTGGTGCCTCAAAGAGGTTTTCACTAATGAAGTTGTCTTGATTGTCTTATAGCACCTTTGAGAAGGTTTCACTAAGGAATGTTGACTTTTGACTTTTATTTTATTCTAGAACTTCTAAAATAGTTTCACTAGAAGATGTTGAGTTGGAACTTTGATTGTATCCAAGTGCCTCTAAAAAGGTTTTACTAGGAGAGTGTTCTTCTACCATATGAATGTAGTTTTGGCCTTCTTGCTCTTCTTCAACTGCTATGCCACCATGGATGCAATTGAAAAAAGTGTGATTCTATCAATCCCAATCAACATTTATGAGAGATGGAATGTCAATGATATGGATATTTTTGTTTATGGTAATGGTTGGTAGAATGGTAATGGAATGGGGAGAGGTTACACAATCCTCATAAAAGATACTAGGATAACTTATGTCAAAGATGAAGTACTCATCTTTAAATTTTTTAGAAAGATCACAAATGTATTTAAATTGATCTATAAGGCATGTGTAACTAATGTTGTAATAGCCACACATATATTCTTCTTTTGAATATGATTCTAACTCAAGCCACTCCAAATCTGATGTTGAGACTGATTTTGATTCTGATTCTAATGTCAATTCATGAATAGTATAACTTAAATATAACTCTGATTATTCATCTTATAGTTACTCTATTATAATGATGTCTTGTTGAATATTTGGTTTTGGACAAGTAACGGCCTATGATGGCATAATGGGCTCCACAAAAACTAGTTTGTCAGAGTGGGACTCCTCTAGGATGGGAAAAAGATCAAGGGACAACTCCTCAGAGACTAGCTTATCAATAGGAGTCTCTTTAAAAATAGGCACATGGTTGACCATTGGGGCACCCCATAACCATTTTTGGTCAGGTCCATATTCCCCTTATTTTAAATTTTTATAGCATCTCACTTAGGTTCTTAACATTTTATCTACCTACACTGGAAGAACTACATTTGGACTAAAGTTTTTGTTGGATATTATGTCCAGAAAAACTATTTAGGTAGCATCTACATACCTCATGTATATGGAGTTAGCTCACCCACTCCCACCAACTTAACCACCTCATCACCTCACCATTGGTTTATTTTGGCCCATTTGGTGTGCACTTTTGTGACACTTTTTGCTTGGTCCTTTTTAACACAATGATAACATTGCCATGTTGACCTTTTAAATTTTATGTCCCCTCACACATACCGACATATTTATGTCTCATCAAGAGCACTTCCTACCTCAGATATCTGCAACACTTGACCCATTTGTGTTTTTCTTGATAACATTCCTTGCCTTAGATACCCACTAGAAATACAAACATCACTTAAGAAACTTGAATTTATGAGTATTACCATCTACCACACCTACAAGAAGTCACATGGTTCACTTGTCACTTGTCTTACTTAGCACTTGCCCTTATTTATACCAATGTTGGTAATTTTAGTCTTCACCTGATCTTGGTTATCACACCTTTTTGTCATATTTTTTATGTAAGTTTGTATCTCAAATACCTAACCATTATTTTTTCACATACCTCATGACCCACCACCTACCAATTATAAAACCAATACCTATCTCAGGGTATGTGCATGGAATTAGGGGATAATTTTATGGACATACCCTATGATGTGTACATGTTATAACATAATACATATGAATTTTTGTTATAATGTGTATGCATTATGGCTTGGTATTACCAAGCCATAACGTGTACACATTATAAAAATAGCATGTACATGTTATTAAAACATATAGGAATGTGCATGCATTATAAGAATGTATGCGTGTTCCTATATGTTTTAATAACATGTATGCATTATGTAAACTATACAAAAAAAAAAAACCCTCGTCCCATACTTTTTATCCATTTGTGTTTTCCTAATTTTCATTTGTGTTTTACCTACAAGATAACATTTTGGCTGCAAATTCACTTTTTGGCTTACAAGAATCACGTTTTCCCCTCCATTCACCAGATCAACAATGCCACCATGAAGAATAGGTATGTTTTTTGTAGATTAAATCAATTTTTTTGATTTTTTTTAATGTGAATTGTAAATTTATTTTTTATTTATTTTTCAATAGGTTTACATGCTCCATGTAACCCTCCACCTAATCCTCTACCTAACCTTCTACCCAACCCTCATAACCCTCTACCTAACCCTCCTATAGTTCCCCTAGATCCCCCAAGCATCTAGGAGGAATGAGTTACTTACATAGTGGAGAAAAAAATTGAAATTGAGAAAATAATTAGGAGAATGAGGGAGCCCACTTCCACAAGCACCCACCACACCTATTTGGCCAATAACCTAGATTTGGTATTAGGTTAAGTTGACTCAATAATGAGTCAAATTTATATATGGAGGTCATATAGGGATAGTTGTAGGGCTTACTATGATGATAAATTATTGGCATCTGAGATGAAGAACAAAAATATAACAAAAGATCAAATTTGTGCCTTATTTATTGACCCGACCACCAATGCCCCATTTCCCAGAACAACCAAACATTTCCCAATCCATCAATGCCATCATGATTTGATTAAGGCTAATTTTTGGGAGTGATGGTGGATGGTGTTTGACTATCCCCCTTGTAATAACCATGAGGTCCCTTTATACTTTTTGAGGAAACTCTATTGTGAGTTTATCCTCAATCAAATTCCAAATTACTTTGACTATGGTGACTTTCAGGGCCAAGAGAAAGGCTTTACATAGGACAGAGCAAGTGCATGTCATGCACCTAATCAACCTACAAGGATACCTACCCAAAATACACTTCATCTATAGATTCCCTCTATGGTGATAGAGGTTGTGAAGATATACACTTTTCATGTACTTAGTGCACTTACTAATACACTCATTCATCATAAGATTAGACTTTTAAAGATAGATGCTCAAAATACTCTAGCTAATGGTCATACCCAACCCCATCAATGTAATGTTATGGTCCTATATGCACTAGACCTTTAGATGATGATGGTGGTGCTTCAAGGGGCTTGGAAGATGTCATCTTGATTAATGAGTTGTTGGCACACACTTTTGGTTCAAATACATTGGGTGTCTCTACACACATATAGGTATCTTTTATATAAATTTAATGTTAAATTTTTAAGTTATATTTTCAATTTAAAAAGGTAATAACTAATTTACACACTTAAATTGAATAATATATATGCATTTTTTAATTCTCAAAGGAGATGTTTCCTTCGACATCACAACTAGGTAGTGGGCCAACCTAGGCTACTACATCTATCCATGTCAGTATGACACCATATACATTTATAGAGGTAAAATTTCAAGTGAATCTTATATACTCTAGATGCACATTCATACACCTTAATTTCATCCTTGATAGATTTTGTGTAATAATTTATATAAAATACCTAATATAATTTTTTTAGACCTTTTATTGTTTGATGTATTAACATGGATTGGCATAACTTGTTATAAACTCTTCCTAAATCTAAACTATTTTTTCAATAACAAAAATAACGAGTTAAAAATTTGTTTGATATCCCATTATATGTAGTTTCCATATAGGGTGAATCCCAATCAATAGGATTGGATGTACATATATATATATATATATATATATATATATATATATATATATATAATTCATTTGATAAAAGTTGTTTGGTATAATATATTTATATCAATTTACCAATTGACCTTAGCATGTCTTTGTCAGTATGCACATCACTCCTTTGTTTTAAATATTAGCCTCATATCTAGGCGCTTGATTCCTTTTTATCCTAATCACATATAGTGGTTCAATCTCTATGATCAATATCCAAAATGGTCATAACTAGTAATTTAATTCCCATCTTGATTCCATTTGAGCATAATAATTAATCTCTATAGAGTTATAAATTTATATGTCATATCCTCTTGATCCCATTATACCTAGTCAATTCCATTGGTTTGTTGGGAGAGTGTCCATTAGATCCCATTAGTTTGTTGGGAGAGCATCAACTATAAACTATAGCCTATATGTATATGGCATAGGCCTTACGACCATAGACAAATAGGGGACCTCAATGCCATATAGATAGATGAGGTTGAGTGGTTTGTTACCACCACCTAATTAGGGGACCTAAAGACATACTATATCTAGTTAGGGGATAGCTTCTATCTGTATCCATTAATGCAGATCTATATCAACTTCTATACTAAACTCTACCTATATCCCTTCCTTTCAAACTTCTCCTTCATCTATTCATAACTCATTCCCTTAGTCCTTTGGGTAATCAAATAACAATGATAGTATTATTCAAATCAATCCTTATATATTCTTATCACTCTCTCTCTCTACATCCTTGGGCATGTCACTATCTCAAACTCTCTGTCTACTTACCTCTCACATACACCTTTTTAGCTTTACCTTCCACTAGCCCTATTTTTGGGTAAAACTCCTTATTGGGAGCATCTGATATATCTTAAATATAAATTAATTACATATTTAAGGATCCATTTGGCCCATAAAACTCCCACATTGACCCTCTAAAACAACTCTCAAGGAAAATTGTACTTCCTTCTTTAGGCCTTTCATCAATTAGCCCTCCATTTATGTAAAACTCCTTAGTATGAAACATATATGAAATTTATCTATAATATATTGACCTTTCCAGATACCCATTTATCTCTTTCATCTGAATTAATCATTTTTTGACCCCTTTCTTTGGATAAATTCTCCTCTTTCTATAACACTCCTTCTCCCTTGACCCTTCTCTAGGCTTATCACTAGATAAAATCCTCATTTACATACTTTTCCCTACCTGAAAAGACTAAAACCATGTCCATTATTGAGAATACATCAAATAATTTAATATTACAAGTTTTTGGAATTTTTCAATAGTCAAATCTCATTTTATACACTAAACCCTAGAATTAAGGTTTTTAGGCCATTACCAAGGCTGAGAGCATACTAAAGGGGATAAACTTTGTCTTATTAAATTTAAAAACCCCAAACATTTTTCATTGGGTCTATACTGATCCTATACAACTTTCTCATTTAGATAAGATCTAAAATCCCATAATCAATTACAAACTCAAAACTCTCAGTTTACAACCCTACCTATGTACATAGGAAAATAGGGTACAGGGTTCCTTTTCCTTTCCTTCAACTCCAAATTTATTCAAAACATAATATGGAATTATATACACTTACATTGACTATCTTATACTATTTACAATCTCAATGGAATCCCAAACTAGTTTCAACATAATATAACTCAGTCCTTTGACTGTATGTTGCCCTTTAACAAATAGCGTACTCAGGGATTGTTTCCTCTTTCAATGTCAAAGAACTATAAACCTATATCAATATGATCTCCCACTTTCTATTATCATTCAACATCCTTCTTTAAACTCCTTATAATCCATAAAAAGTTACAAGACTAAACACAAGGCACATAATTTCTTAGTTTACAAACTATATGTTTTTCAAGAACAAGGACCGTGGACAAATAGGATTTTACCACTTTTTGACTAGTTAGATTCATAAAAATATTATTCTCAACACTCTTATGAATTTTACTTAGTTAACCTTCCACATAAATTTATACCAAAAGAATAAAATGCTTGGACTATAGTTTAATCTTGGACTATATACAAGACTAAGTTTGTTAGCAATTTGTTTAAACAATGAATTGCCCAAGTTATTAATTATTAGTTTGTTTGTTTAGTTGATGGCTAGGGTGGACACTCCTTCATCATTACAAGTCAAGATAGACTTAAGAATTTTTTTTGTAATGTCATCTTCACATGCACTCATCGAGGTATGTATATTCACTTGTAATTTTGAATTATAATTTAGTACTTTTGTTTTAATAATTTTACTATGAACTTTGGAAAATATAACTTATATGCACGAATGTATTGTGTATTCAAGGATATCATATGAAATTTTATAGTCTAATTCAAATGACTAATATGATATCTCCTAATGTTTCTTCATCATTGGGCACACCTATTCATGCAGCTAAACCTGACATTGACCTAGTCAAGTGTCAATGGTAAATTGAGGAGGACCATGAGATTGTGGTAAGTGCATGTTTAAATAAATTTTTTTATTATAGTTTAAAACATGAGTTTATTATCTCGGTTTCATGTATAATTTTTAATTTTATAATAATTTTTGTATTTGAATAGGTTCAGCTATAAGTGAGCTATGAGCGTAGTACCCACAATCGAACCATAAAGCAATCTAAGGCATTCAATATATCTCCATCTACAAGTAGGGCATCCTAAGGAGAGTCTTCTTAAAATAAGGAAAAGATAGAGAAACTATTTAAATATTAGGATGTTGTAGATGATGTACTTTTTTGTATGCTTATATGGCAATATACACATTTTTGGCAGTGTACATGCATATATGATGTATTCACCCAACATTAGATACTATGTTGTTATACATGATGTAGTTTTTTGTATGCCTATATGTCAATGCATGTATTATTGACATTATATGCCTATATATGGCATTCATACATGACATTATTATTTTGTACATGAATACTTAAGAAAACCAATGAAGTAAATCTTGTTTGAATCACTTGTGTCCAGAGTATTATAAATGCTTGGTTTTGAAGTATTCTTAAGGATTAAAAATGTTATGATATTGAGAACAAATTGTTAGGATAATGTTATAAATCAGACCCTTATAAGAAATTAAGACCCAATTGACATTCACTTGTTATGGTTTGCTATGATATGGTTTATTAGGATAATGTTTCAAATTAAACATTCACTTGTTATGGTTTGATTTGAATCTTCTTTCATAAGCTAGCTCCTTTTTGACTCTTTGGACTTAATTTAGCTTCTTACACCTAGTACTTATTCCTTATACTCTTAGTAACATCTCCTTGATGGAATTGATCTCTAATCATACATCTTTTACCTCATTCCATTCATGTCTCATTCACAAATTTCCTCTCAATATCTTTCTAGTTTCTTCCTAGGCACCTTCTTTGGGTCTCAAGGACCAAATCTTGGTCCATGTTTCAATAATTCAACCTATTGTCACATATGGTCTTATATGATCATAACAAAACTTATATAACCCCCTTTAAGTACTCAAACAATAGCATTATCTCATTACACACCTTATGGACATAATGCTCTATCAAGGCTATGTATAGGGGAGCAAGATTACAAAGTTTAATTAAATTCCCATGGTTAAATCTCTTAGAAATGCCTGAAGCTCACTAATATAGGATTTTCCATTCCCTATACATACTCCCTAAAGGACCAATTTGACCTTCCCACTGATCTTATTTTGTTGAAAACATACTCATGACTTCTAAAACATACCAATTTGATCTTTCATTGATCACCCCAAGTTTTCCTTGTACCTATTTTCCATTTTTTCCCAAGTAGGACTATAAGGCTTACTAGGCCAAATTCCTGTTCTTAAAAATTATTTTTCCCCTGTGACTCATTGTTCACTCTTGACCCCACTCTCACACATATAATACTAATGTTTCACCGTATCTCCTCCCATAGACTTAACCTAACCTCAAAACCACCTTCAATGCTTGAAGTAGGGAATCCATAAATTTATTTATCATAAATTTAATTTCATTATGTTAAATTTATATTTTATGTGCAAATAGGGTTTGTGGGTACAAGTTCAGTGGATTGGCATAATTAATCCATCTTTCCACTCCTCACTAAAATTTTTGTATAATATCCTCTACCTCCAACTAGCAACTTTTCCTCTAAAACTAACAATCACAAATCCACCATTTTGAGTACATATATATAATAAAATTACACATGTTCCAAGAACCTTGACACCCACTTCCACCCGTAAGTGAATTTTCACTACTATTTTGGAGCATGGAAACACTAACAATAAATGTTATCAAAGTTGAAGCTATGGTCTGAGAACCTAATTTTTGGTGCTTTTTGGATAAAACCTGACACTAACAACATGTCCAAAGGGGATAATAATGTATAATACTAGGTTATTGACCTCCTATCTAGCCCAGATGATAAACCTACCACCCATTATGGGCTCAAGAATGCCCTTCCCAATACAAGAAAGAGGTTGATTTTTAGCCTAACTTTAGGCATGCATAAAAAAAATATAAGTCATATGAAGGAAATTTAATATCCCTCATGTGTATTTAAAAGTCCTATAATTTCACTCAAAATATATTTTTAATTAACACTAAGAGTAATCCATGCCAGAAGTTGCAGTAAAGGGTCCTAAAATGCAAATTTTTGGTAGTGAAGAAACAACTTCTTGACCTCCAAATAGTAACTTTGCCTTCAAAATTGGCAAGTGAAAATCCATAACTTTGAAAACATATATATATTAAAATTACACATTTTAAAATAACCTTGACACCCACTTCCACCTGTAAGTGAATTTTCACTATTGTTCCAGAGCATGAAAACATTGACAATAAATGTTATCAAAGTTGAAGCTATGATCCAAGAACTCAATTTTTAGTGATTTTTTGCTAAAATATGGCACTTTCAACACATTTTAATGGGTAAATAACATCTATTACTAGGTTCTTAACCTCCCATCTAGCCTATATGACAAACCCACCACCCATTTCAGGCTCAAGAACACCCTTCCCAATACAAGAAAGAGGCTGATTTTTAGCCTAACTTCAGGCATGCATAAAACAAAAATTGTAATTTGTATCGATGAACCATAAGATCCCTTGTGTGTGTAGTAAATTCCTATAATTTCACCCCAAATCTATTCTAAATTCCCTTTAAGAGAAATCTATGCTAGAAGTTGCAGTAAAGGGTCCTAAAATGTAAATTTTTGGTAGTGAAGAGACAACTTTTTGACCTCCAACTAGCAAATTTACCTCCAAAACCAATAGGTGAAAACATACCACTTTGCACACATATGTATAATAAAATTACATGTTTTACAATAACCTTGACACCCACTTCCACTCATAATTGAATTTTCATTAATATTTTAGAGCATGGAAATATTGACAACAAATGTTGTCAAAGTTGAAGCTACGGTCTAAAAACTATATTTTTAGTGCTTATTGGCTGAAAAATGGCACTAAAAAGATTTTTTAATGGGTGAATAATTTTTAGGACTAGGTTCTTTCCCTCCCATCTAGCCCAGATGACAAACCCACCAGCTATTTTGGGCTCAAGAACGCCTTTCTCAATACAAGAAAGAGGTTGATTTTAGCCTAACTTTAGGCATGCATAAAACAAAAATTATAAGCCATATGGAGGAAACATAATATCCCTTTTGTGTATGTTAAATTCCTCTAATTTCACCTCAAATCTATTCTAAATCACATCTAAGATCAATCCATGCTAGAAGTTGCAATAAAGGGTCCTAAAATGTAAATTTTTGGTAGTGAAGAGGCAACTTCTTGACCTCTAACTAGCAACTTTGCCTTCAAGATAGGAAGGTTAAAATAAACCACTTTGAACACATATATATAGGAAAATTACACATTTTCCAATCACCTTGACACCCACTTTCACCCACAAGTGAATTTTCACTACTATATTGGAGCATGGAAACACTGACAATAAATGTTGTCAAAGTTGAAGCTATGGCCTGAGAACTCAATTTTTGGTGATTTTTGGATAAAAATTTCACTCCCAACACGTCCAAAGGTTTTAATAATGTCTAGGACCAATTTATTGACCTCCCATATGGCCTGAATGACAAATCCACCACCCATTTTGGGCTCAAGAACGCTCTTCCCAATACAAGAAAGAGGTTGATTTTTGGCCTAACTCAAACATGCATAAAATAAAAACTATAAGTCATATGGAGGAAGTATAATATCATTTGTGTGCATGGTAACATCCTCTAATTTCACCTTGAATCTAGTTTTAATCACCTCTAAGATAAATCTATGCCAGAAGTTGTAGTAAAGGGTCCTAAAATGCAAATTTTTGGTAGTGAAAAGACTTCTTGATGTCTAACTAGAAAATTTCCCTCTAGGACTGACAAGTGCAAATCCACCACTTTTATCATTTATATATAATAAAATTACACATTTTCCAAGAATTTTGACACCCACTTCCACCCGCAAGTGAATTTTCACTACTATTCTGGAGTACAATAACACTAACAACAAATGCATTTAGAAGGCTATAAGGATAAATAAACTTGTCATGAGTAATTATTTAGGAGTGAAAAAATTCCACATACTTTTACTAAGACTCTTTTAGCTTCAATAATATGAAATTATTTACTAACGGTGCCAACCACGTGAAGGTGGAATCTAATTTTTCACCACTAACCTACAAAAAAATGTTAGTATGTAATTAAAGATGAAATTTATGCATGTAGTACCTATAATATCAAAAACATTTGGTCAAATTGATTACGTATACATTTTACAAGTTAACATACCTAAGCATTTCAATCAATGAACCACTTGGATCTACTCTAATCTTGATAGTATCAAGAATAGCTTCATGGTCCGACTCACAAACTTTCTATAGATTCTTGTTTCTTGGCCTCCCATGATATTTTTGCAATTGAATATTCATTACAAGAACCAAATTTGAATAGTGTAGAATCTTCCTATGAGTTTCAAATTCTTCAAACAGCCATACATTTGCATCTTTTATAGGATTTCATCAAAGCCAAGTTTCAGTGACTAGTATAGACCCAATGGAATAATGAATATTTTCTCGATCTACAACCAGGGAAGTCAATTTTTTCTTTCCATATACACACTGACATAAGTATTAATTTATTCCCTCTTCATTTTCCTCATCTGTAATAACTACAAAAACATGGCCTGCATCATAAAAACAATTTGTAATGACTTTATGAAGATAGATTATGAGAATAAATAGTACATAAAGATTAATCTTCTACCTGGATATACTAGATTGTATATATGGTCAAAGTCATGTGAGGATGTCATGCCAATAAGTTACAATGCTAGTGGAACCTAATATGTGTTTATTGGAATTAGAGGCTTAGTACTCCAACCATCCATCCACTCTTGTGACTCACACTCATTCTAAATAAAGTCCATGCATGCAAAATAAAAGCATTCTGAATGCCAGATATGAATAGTCAAAGAACCTACCTTTAAATTAGGAAATGAGTGGAGCTCACTTAAACCTGTTAGAGTCATAAAATCCTCATCGTTTTCCAAGTCTTTTTCTTCCATTAACCAAAAATGTCTATGAATACTAGAATTTTCTTGAGCACCATGACATATGTTCTCATTACACTAATAAATCACAATTTTTGTATCAATCAAATTAGCAACATTATCATATTTTAACTTTTCCCTTGCAATGGCTATTTTTATACATGTTCCAGCACCATCATGCTCCCCTTTTCCATGGCTAGCCTCAGTGAAACTCTAAATATGTTTTACACTAGTGATAAGGTGGATCTTTCTCAGCCAATAAAACATCCATGCATTCTTGAATTGTTATGTGTAATTATTTGACCAAATGTAATGTCATTTGAAATTAATGTTCCTTTTAGTCAACTATCCATAGAACTTATCAAAACAACCTTGCACATACTCTATACAATGTGATCGATCATCATTGATATATAAATGGTACTCCCTTAATATTTTTTGATCTTCCTCTATACTATCAGGGGCATGCATGAATGTTATATGCATGAATATGGTAATTTGTGTTGAGTTGTAATACTGTGGTTGAACTTCCATTTGTGGTTTAAATGTGTAAATTTTTGAAAATTCAACTATTAAAATAATAAAATAAAGTGGGAATATGTCATTTCTTAGCTTTAAATGTTCATCCAACCATTTAGCCCTATGTATGTGCCTTGCATACTCATAAACAATTTTCTCCATGAATTCGACCAAAAAACCTAAAATAAGTATCCTTTTGTAACAATATCACACCTTTTATATTTCAGACCAACTAATTCTTGTCCAATTGCACTTGTAAACTCCTCATGGATACATTTTTTCAATTTTGGCAATCCATCATAAAATGTTGCAATTTCCATCCAAACATACTTTCTTATAAACAAACTGTCCATCTGATCTTTCACAAAAAAAAATAAAATAAATTCCCTAGATAATTTTGGTGGAACTTTTATGCCACACTCCTACAAAATATTATTAGTATGAAAAGTACAATGAATATGGTGAAAAACATCATAGTGCATTGAAAATTCAACATGTTGCCTACAACAAGTGGTGCAATAAGGCTCATATGATGCATAAATCCCTAATATGATGCATAAATATCTAATACATGATCAAATAAGACTATGAAGAAATAATAATAATGAATGATGAAATAGGGCTCAATATGTAATACAAAATGAGTTTATTTTGCCCAAAACCCCATCATAAGTCTTTACAAAACTAGTTGAATAATAGATTCACAAATTAACACTAATCACATTCATGAATTTATGATGAAATCAAGGAAATTAGGGGTTATGTTTGTTATAAAATTAGGATTTAGGTTAAGGAGTTTAGTGTAACAGGTTTGCACATGTGTATATGTCATAAAATTAGGGTTTAGGGGAACTACATACATGTTTAAATGATAAAATTAGGGTTTATGATCAACATGTCATGAAATGTGGCCTAATTTAGCCCTTTAAATCACATTTTAGACTCTAATTTAGGTTCAATGGGTTGAAATTGGCCACATTTACATTTGAATATGCATTTCTAATTAAATTAGGGTCAGTTAAGTCATATATGTTGCATATGGATTATACAATTGATTGGGTTATAAATTTGGTTTAGAGGCTCAATTTTGCCTAAATCACGTCCTTATTTGAACCAATCAACTAATTGGTTTAATTCATGATAGATAGAATCATAATTATTTTGACCCAAATCATATATATCATGACCTTATAGTTATGTCAAGAAGGGGTTCAAATTAGCCTCCCATGCCTCCTCAATTGAATTGCCCCTATAATTATAACTTGTTGTGCCATGTGTGTACCTCATACACCCAAACTTGTGTTAAATATATTAGAGATGCATCAAGTCCTAGAAGTTTTAGAGTTGACAATATCATAAGAGGCTAAATTCAATTACATATCACCATTTGTACCTTGTATGTACTCAAAAGTGTCAACACTATTAGAGGTATCAAGTCTTAGAAGCTTTAAAAAGCTAGCTATCAGATCCCTATGAGGCTCAATCCAATTAGATATGTTTGCATGTGTTTATCTTGTACACACATATATTTTTTTTAGAGATCTAATTATCACTTGTCATAGAAGCATTAGATTTGTTAAACCCTCAAGATGCCTAATCCAATCAAATATTTCCACATACATGTGTAGATATAGTACACCTAGAGAAGTGTTAGAGTTGTCAAATATGCATATCTTTGATACTTAGACATGTTCCATCACCAAGCCAACCAATCCAACTAAGGCCTTGTTGACATCATGGATTTTCACTCAGAGTAGGAGGCTAAGCTCCTACCTTTTCCACATGTAACAATGGAAACTCCCCTCTCACTTGTGGGACCAGCGAAGCTGGAGGGGAGAGTTTCTAGATAAGGGATAACTCCCTCTGATGTATCTTTTAGGCCCTAGTGTCTCCTACCGCTAACAAACAAATGTAAAAATGGGGGGATGAAAAGGGAGAGAGAGATGCTAAAAATAGAACCTAAGCCTAAAAATGAAAAAGATGATACACCAGAAAAGTGTGATCCACTCAGGCTCAAACATACACTTTCCACTAAGAACCAACTCCCATACACTTCATCTAACATGAGAGAACCTTCTTCATCAGTGGGTTATGGGTTTGTGGAGATATAGGGAGGAAATAACTGCTAGAGGCATTCTGAGACACACTGAAGCAACCTATCCACTTCACCTATACTCCTCTAGGGACACTTCTGACAGACCTATAAAAGGAAAATCAAAAATGCACACTGATATGCTGAAATCATTCTGCAAAAGCATTAAGAAAATGACTTAACAAAGAATCAAGGCATAAAAACATACTAAAGACATAAAACTCAGAATGGAGGTAAAAATGCTATGTTTCGATTCAAGGTAAAATTTTGGCAACTCTACCTTACAAGCTCGAGAGATTTTGGGTAGAGTTTTGCTTTAAGGCTGAGAGTCAATCCTTTCTCAGAATGAGAATTTTATAATTTATAGAGGAAGAAAGAGGCCATTTTGGCACCCTTTTTACAAGTGACCCATGTGTTTTTTGAGCATTGGGATGAGGAAGCTGCCTAAAGCTAATGTTGTGTTAGCTCCTGTCAGGATTCAAAATTATGAGCCACACCATTTGCCTACTCATCAATGCATAATGAAAAAAATGGGTTGTGCCATTCACTGTTTACACCTCTTGATGATCACATGGTAGGTACTATGTTAACCACTAGAATAAATCCTTGAGTCGACACTTTCCCGCACCACCTAGATCACTTTGTTTGAATCTGGATTTGGCTACTTTGCCTCCTCTGGCTCCTTCTGCTACTCTTTTGGATATTTCTACTAAGAGCACATCTGATTTTAACATGTGTCATAGTCCACTACTTGGACACTTAGAAAACACTTTAAAAGGTGGATGTTGACACATGGCAAATTTTGTCAAGCTGATAATGGGACATGGTAGCATCTGCTTACCTTAGAGGGTATTTTGAGAGTCAAGTAGAAGTTGACATGTGGCCACTTCCACCTACTCTTTCCACTTAACCTAGAGGCTTTGGAAGTATTTTTTGAGTTTTTTGTGGAAGGTGACATGTGGCCACTTTTACAGAGCCTTTAGCTGCCTTAGAAAAACTTTCAGACCCTTCTTTGGTGCTCATGGATGCTGACACTTGGCATGCTCTACATAGCTCTCAAAAATTCATTTAGGTGCACCAATCTTCTCTTTGAATAATGAAGCACAAGGAGAAACCTGTGGATGTTGACACTTGTCAGCTTCTACTGAGCCCTGTAGGGGACACATGGCATGTTCTGCTACTCCTAAAAAGCATGTTGAAGTCTTCCACTTTTGCCACTTGGTGCCTTCTGTGATTTGGATTTCATGGTGTAAAATTTGATGTTTTCACACCTATCATCACTTGAAAACCCAATGGCTCCCTTTGAAATGCTCCCTGCCCTCCACAAAGGCTTCTTTCCTTAGCACTTCCCTCTGGCTTTAGGACACACCCTTGAACCAAGCCATTAAACCAACTCGTTAAACCAAAAATGGTTCAACGGTTCAATTGGTTCAATAGTTTAACACTACATGCTGATTCGATTAAACCATTCACTTGAACCACTCACTGAACTGGTTCAATGGTTTAATGCTGCATGCCAAGCCCCTTGAAACAAGTCAATGAATTGATGGCATTAAACTTGAAGATGCTTGAACTAAGTGGTTGAACCAACATTGAACCAAGTGCTGATTGAACCAATGAATGAACTAGTTCATGAACCAAGGCCGATGAACTTGTGCAACCTAAAAATGATTGGCTCTAAATAGCAAGGGAAGAAGGGGACCAATTTTTGGCTTATTAGGCAAAAAATGGTCAACAAATTGGTGACTCCCAAGGGAAGCATGCCTGTTATGCTTAAATACCAATTGCCTTGAAGTCCATTAGGCATAAAGTCAGATGCAACTTGAACAAAGATCAGCAATATCCCTAAAAGATCTAATAATTTAACATGAAGCTTTTACCCCACACACAAAGGGAAACACACAAGACTAAAAACACCACCTGTGTAAACTACACTTAGGGAAAGCAAGAAAAGAAACTAAAAGCAAACTACTATATACAACTAACTAGGAATGTTTGCCTCCCTCTTGGATCAAAAGGGAAACTTCTTAAGTCTCCTTCCTGGTAAGAAGACTTATGGTGCCAGACAAGTAGCTGAATGAAAAGGAGATTTGGTGACCTGCTCCTCTTGCCTGTCACCTTGCTTGGCTTGTATCCAAGTGGATCAAATTTGAACATGATTATGACATATATGTACTTTACTTGTCCTTAGAATCTTGTTAAATAATGGTCCCTCATACTGGTGCTCTTCACCAAGAAATTAGTGGCTACTAGCTTATCACCGTTAGCCCTTTGATGTGCATAATCCCTTTGCAGCACATCATGGTTTGACTTGTTTCCTTCTTCTTCATTGAAGACCCTATCAAACTCATCCTTTGCTTCCTTCTAGCCTTCTTGAAGAAGGGTGATAGTTGTGATGTCTGAAATGGAATCACAAACTAATTGCTCATCCCATAGAACATCACCTCTCTATTCAAAAAACTCTTCTCCAAGGCTTTCCCCAAGGGAGACCAGCTTCTCCTTTTCCTTCTCAAAGATCAAGATCTCTAGATGTTCAAATATATCCTCCTAATCTTCCTCCAACTTAGGATCATCAGCATAGTCATCCTATTCATCAAAATAATAGGGAAGTTCATCAAACAAAGGGGAAGAGAGCTCACCATGCTTATGTTCCTCCTCATACTGCTGAAACATCCATATGTATGTATGCCCTATGTCTTCTCCATTGCTGACAAGGTCTTTGTAAGAAGCATCGATGATGATTTCTTCTTCATTGTTGCTCATGATAGCCTCTTGAAGAACTACATATTGGATCTTCTGTTCCTCACTCGCCTCCTGTAGAATAGGTTCCTCCTTGAGAAGGGATGAAGTGAGAAGTTGATGATTGAACCCATGTGGAAGAGGAGGCAGTCGTTGAGCTAGAATCAAATGATTCTCCTCTTTCCACTTGGTCATCACTTCATCAATATCAGGTGTGGCCTAATAGCTCTCTTGGAGATGTGTATATGGGGTGTGTTCAGACATGGAATGTGTCATTGGGTCTGAATCATCCATCACACACTGGCTAAGGAATCTCTCTTTAGATTCCAACTCTACAATTCTTCTAGCCATATCCTCTTGGAAGTACCTTTCTTGGAGATCATAGGAATAATGGGTAGGAGTAGATTTATCTTCCTTAAGGTCTTGAGCAAAACCTTGCTTCTCTTCTTTCCTATCCCATGATTCCATCATTTCCTTCCAAGTCAAGAGCGTACCATCAGGGTGAAAGATCTTAGAATTAGAATTTTCCCTTTTGGTTGAAGGGAAACTAAGAGGGCTACTTGGGCAGATGCCATAAAAAGGTTGAGCTTGATCAAAATTATAGGAAGGAAAACAAAGTCCATGATTTTGTGTAGAGGGATTATACATACGAAAGTATGATTTTTGATGGCACTATGTTGCTTAACTAGCTGATTGAACTTAGAGTCACCATTGGTGTTGATGCAAAAGCCTCCAAAGGCTGGTCAATTGAAAAACACACCAAAAATTATTCAACTCTTTGGACACAACTTGTCCTAGTTGGGCCCACCAGGCATGCCAAAAACTATTGACATCATGGATTTGTACCTAGAGCAGGAGGCTGAGCTCCTGCCTTTTCCACACACAACAATGGAAAATCCCCTCTCACCTATGGGACTGGTGAAGCTAGAGGGGAGAGTCTCTAGATAAGGGCTAGCTCCCTCTGATGTATCTTTTAGGCCCTAGTTTCTCCTATTGCTAACAAAAAAATGTAAAAAGGGGGGATGAAAAGGGAGAGAGAGATGTTGAAAATAGAACCTAAGCCTAAAAATGAAAAAGGTGATACACCAAAAAAGTGTGATCCACTTAGGCCCAAAAATACACTTTCAACTGAGAATTAGCTCCCATACACTTCATCTAACATGAGATAACCTTTTGCATCAGTGAGTCAGGGGTCTGTGGAGATACAGGGAGGAAATAACTACTAGAGGCATTCTGAGACACACTACAACAACCTATCCACTTCACCTATACTCCTCTAGGGATACTTCTGACAAACCTATAAAAGGAAACTCAAAAATGCACTAGATATGTTGAAATCATTCTACAAAAGTATTAAGAAAATGACACAGAATCAAGGCATAGACACATACAAAAGATGCAAAACTCAGAATGGAGGTAAAAATGCTATGTTTCGATTCAAGGTAAAATTTTGGTAGCTCTGCCTTACAAGCCTGAGAGATTTTGGGCATAGTTTTGCCTTAAGACTAAGAGTCGATCCTTTCTCAGAATGAGAAGTTTACAATTTATAGAGGAAGAAAGAGGCCATTTTGGTGCCCTTTTTACAAGTGACCCATGTACTTTTCAAGCATTGGGATGAGGAAGCCACCTGAAGATAATGTTGTGTTAGCTCCTGTCAAGATTCAAAATTATGAGTTGCACCATTTACCTGCTCATCAATGCATAATGAAAAAAATGGGTCACATCATTCACTATTTATGCCTCTTGATGATCGCATGGTAGGTACTGTGTCAACCACTAGAATAAATCCTTAAGTCGACACTTTCTTGTGCCACTTAGATTGCTTTATCTGTTTCTACATTTGGCTACTTTTCCTCCTTTGGCTCCTTCTGCTACTCCTTTGGCTCTTTCTACTGAGAGCACATCTACTTTTAACACGTGTCATAATTTATTGCTTAGACACTTAGAAAACACTTTGAAAGGTAGATGTTGAAATGTGGTGGCTTCTACTGAGCTGATAATGGGATGTGGCAACATCCACTTACCTTAGAGGGCCTTTTGAGAGTCAAGTAGAACTTGACATGTGGCCACTTCCACCTACTCTTTCCACTTAACTTAGAGGCTTTGGAAGTATTTTTTGAGATTTCTATGAAAGGTGATGCGTGGCCACTTTCATAAAGCCTTTAGCTGCCTTAGAAAAACTTTTGGGCCCTTCTCTGGTGCTCATAGATGTTGACACTTGGAATGCTCCACATAGCTCTTAGCAATTCATTCGGGTGCACCAGTCTTCTCTTTGAATAATGAAGCACAAGGAGAAACCTGCATATGTTGACACTTGTCAGCTTCCATCGAGCCCTACAAGGGACATGTGGCACATTCTGCTACTCCTAAAAAGCATGTTGAAGTCTTCCACAGTTACCACTTGGTGCCTTTCATGCTTTGGCTTTCATGGTGTAAAATTTTATGTTTACACACCTATTGTCGCTTGAAAACCCAATAACTCCCTTTAAAATGTTCCCTACCCTCTGTAAGGGCTTCTTGCCTTAGCACTGCCTCTATCTTTGAGACACACCCTTGAACCAAGCCGTTGAACCAACTCGTTGAACCAAAAATGGTTCAATTGGTTCAATGGTTCAACACTACACACCGATTGAACCATTCACTTGAACCACTCATTGAATCGGTTCAATGGTTAATGCTACATGTTGAGCCCCTTGAAATAAGCTGATAAACTTGCTGATGAACCGATGGCATTGAACTTGAAGCCACTTGAACTAAGTGGTTGAACCAACATTGAACCAAGTGATGATTGAACCAGCGAATGAACCAGTTCATGAACTAAGGCCGATGAACTTATGTAACCTAAAAATGACTGGCTCTGAATAGCAAAGGAAGAAGGGGACTAATTTTTGGCCTGTTGGGCAAAAAATGGTTAACAGGCCTATTCACAAATTTATCATATATACATAAAATCCAATAATTTTTAAATATTAACATTGATCCAATCAACTCATGTCTAGCAAATAATTCGCACATGTGGTGCGAGCCTCTGACTTGCCATTATTATACAAAAATTGTCATGTAGAGCCCTTTAAGGTCCCATATAAATTTCAATCAGGCACTGAACATTATCATTTCTCTGCATTTACACATATTCAAATTATTTATATCCCTTTGCTTTGAATTACCTCTAGTTATCCTAAAACTTACATTCATATTAAGTCCTACATACATGACAAAACACAATTCAGCAATGGATGAGCCTCAACCTCAAATCCTAATCTGGAGTAAGAATTATGAGAAACATACTACTTTATTACAATCCACATCATAAGGTCTAAGCTCATTATAATGAAATATGACCATGATGATTGAATATATGTGTACAATATATATATATATATATATATATATATTCTTAAAACCTTTGATGAGGGGGTACACACTAGTATTAATTTTTTATCAACCATCTATATGAGGCAAGTAATTCATCATCCACATGAATAATTATTAGGTCTCTCTACTTAACATCATCCTTGAGAGGAAGCAGGTCTCAAATTTAGGGGACATTGTCATAGGTTTAATGTATCTTGAATAATTTCAATATATTTTGAGTTGGGATAACTTATACATATGTTTTACTTGGTCAATTTTAGGTCTATTCTATCCCTTAATGGTTTTGAACAAATTCCCTAGTGCAAATAGATATTTTTAAAGCTATACATTCATCACTAGGCACGCCATCTTAAAATAACATCTTAATAAATTACCACATCATCACTAATGGATACATGTGACCATTTCAAGTTTATTGAGATCAAAACCACATCTTATACAAAATAAAACATGTACCCAAATTAATCAAAATATTTAATAATTTAACATGTAAATACATTCTAGGTCCAACATCCTACTTTCATATCTTACCACCCCAATTACATAGTAAGGTATAAAACTGTATGGTATCGATAAGCATCAAGTGTCATCTATCTTGTTTTTGAGCTTGGAATTGTTTCATCCATGGTCTAGCTAGGCTTAGTCCCATGTCAAAGACACACTCTTCAGATGACATGGGAATAGATGGAGTGGTTGATGGTTATCCCATGTGTGATGAAGTGATAGATAAAGGATGTGCACAGAATGGATGATTAACAATATTTTCACAAGAGATCTTAATTTTAGGAAAAAATTGAATAATTTATTTGAATACATTAGGGGAATCAAGTGAATAATTGTAACAATATAAGACTCTTTTTAGTCATTCAATTGGGACCTCAAAATGCACCTATTGAATTAGATACACTAAGTGATCTTGGAGGTAATTTAAGTGAATTTATTCACCATAATTTAGGAATGGTTTTTTGGATAATCCAAGCCATGATTCATAGGTATTAGGCTATATTATATATCATTCTTGAAATAGATATCAAATAGATGCACTATTACACCAAAGGCTCAATTTTTATTTCTACTTACACAAGTATTATCTATACTACATAGTCTAATTCAATGGGTTTGCCACTTAAACAAATTAGTTCAAAACTTATAAATAAAGGGGTCTGGTCAAAGATATCAAAGAAACAACAAAAGGGTAAGATATGATTTTAGGCAAGTAGGATAATATCAATAAGAAATACAAAATTTAAGGCCAAGTAGGATTTTAGGCAAGTAAAGTGGTAAGGTATATCCTTGCCCTACTAGGGGAAAGATCCCAAAAGCTATGCATGTTTCAATTATCAAACAAAGATTTTGTTAACATGTGTTCTATTGATGAAACATATTGGTGTATATATTTATATATTAAAGTGCACCAAAAGCTATACATGTAATATCTAATACTTTTTTAATATTTATTCTATAAAATTAAAAGTAACCAATCACATCTTAATAAGAGTCAAGCATTGATACTCTAATGCATAATGATTGGTAGACTAAAGGTTAAGTTTTGATCATAGGTTTTAAAAAATGCATTTTATGACCTCTTGTAATAAAATAAGTTATATTATCATATGTATAATGTGTTAGACCTTGAAACCTTAGTTATAAGTAGTTAAGATGACACATTGAAATGGGTAAATTTTTTGAATTCTAATGCGAGGTAATGGCACCTTAATTTACTATCTAGAGCTAATGGGACCTTTCCCCTATAAGAAACACAAAATTTAACATGTCCCCTATAAGGATGCATGGATAATGGGACCTTTCCCCCATAACAAACACAAAATTTGTTTGTTTCATTTTATGTCTCAGAAATGTGTATGTATTGTTTATTGCATTATATAACATGTACATATTATATAAAACATACACATTATTTAAATTTGAATTTCAAATTGATCTTTTAGGCTTAGAAATGGCTTGGATTTCTGAGCCAAAGGCTTGGGACTGTGCATCTACAACTGAGATTGAGAGTTTTAAAACCAAAAAAAACAACTTCAATCATCAAATATGCTATGGATTTCAATATCAAAATTGGAAAAAATATTATTGTTATGATGAGCATGTTTTCCTCTTTCTAAATGTATGATTTTTATAATTTTTGGGTTATTTTAAGGGTTCAGACTATATTTATTTCTAACAACACCTTTTTAGGCCACTACAAGCCTGACCCATATATGCTTATTCATGTTTATCTAATTTTTTTTTCATTTATCTAAGTGCAAAACAAATTATATGGTAACAAAATAGGCCTAATTCTACAAACATTCAAAAAAAATCATTTTTTAAGGTAGTTAGGGTGGGTCGCATAGATGGCTATCCATTTTTTTGTCAGTTTTCAAGATATACTTAATTATAAAATTAATAAAAAAATATTCATAAAAAAAAATGTTACTAACAAACTAGAATAGCTAATCTAAATATTCACTAAAGGGTTTTTAACAATATAAAATGATTCTCAAAAAATGGTGGGTCACACGAAATGGTATAATTTAATTTTTCTTAAACAAAAAGAGGTCCTATTCAAATTTTAGATATTTTACCTAATTATACTTAACCATTTTTTTAAAAAAAAAAGTTTTTGGAAACTAAACTCAAAATTCTACAATTCATGTTTTTATACCATCTTCAAATTTTGAGTGTAGCCATATCTAATTATTTGTAGAAGCTCACAATTCTAAAATTTCAAAAAAATCATGTCCATGGATAGGCCCTTTTTTCTCCTCCAAGTTGGTGCACTTACCCCTCAATCTCACCTCACCAAATCTTAGTTTGAGGAGGAACACCTTTTCCTACTCTTGGGGTATCCAAAACTTGATCCATTATTCATTTTTATTTTGCAACTCATTCACACAAGTTGCATAATAAAAAGGGGCAAAATGTAGACACTAAAAAACCACACACATGGTCTTAATTGTCAAAATGCCTTGGGTTTTCTCTTTTACCTCTTTTGAGTATACCTACAATGTTAACAAACCTACTTGACCTAGCCCACTTACCTAACCCAGAGTCAATTTAGACACTTGACTAACTTAATTCACCTTTTCACTATTTTAACCCACCTTTTCCCTAGGTCCTTGACTGATGATGGTCACCCTAACAAGCAAAGGTTAGGTTTCACTGCCTGGAGTTTTAGCATACAAATCACCATTTTGATTTTCTAAATATATTTCATATAAATCTTGTTTTGAGACTTTCTATGGACAAATTATATTTATGTGGCCTAATTACAACTTCACTTCCACCTCTTACTTATGCCTATAAGAGAGAGAGGCTTGGGATGCCTAATCCATCTATAATTTTTATCAAGAGCTTTGTGTATCTAAAATCTCTTTTTACAGGTCAATCAACATCATCATCATCAAGTGACATCAGCTATATTATTTGAATTTGACTCACCATCACCTCTCAACCAAAATTTTAGGTACTATTACTCTACTAGAATCAGCCCAGATTCTACTAACAAGAAATCGGTCTCAATCATCCACCCAATTGACTTTTGGTCTTCCTCCCAAGCCAAAGAATATCTCTTCACAATATTTTGATTCAATGGATGCAAAACCAAATAATATTTTCAACCATACCCATATCAAGTTTATTTTCTCTCTTTCTTATAACTTAAGTGAAATTTTACATGAAACACTACTTGTTAAACCTCTAGGATATCAACACTCCCAAAGTGCCCTCTATTTGAGACAACATATAGGGAACTTATCATGTTTTTCAAAAAAATTATATGAGGAGATTCCTCAATTTATGATAATGTTCTATACCAATTTATAGGCTTAGATCACATCAATTACCCTTCCAAATCTTCAAACTCCTCAAGGAAGACTTATGGGATGTTCATTAACTATGAAGGGTTGATGAGTATGACTGTAGGTTACACATGGAACCTATCCATAATTTTATTTTATTTTATGGGAATAATGAAGTGTATATCATCATTATAAACGTTATTTCACACATGTTATCACTCACAACTTTACCCAACCCTTGATTGCATACCTTGCACTTGCCTAGACAAGACTAACATACTATATTTTCTTACTTACAAAATGATACTTGTAGGCTTCTAATGTATTGTTAGACCTTAATTCATTTACTAAAAAAAATATTTAGTTCATCAAGGTTATTCTCATATTTTCATTTTCTCATACCATGCCTTATGTTATACCAACTTGAAGATTGGCTATGTTTATAGGTCACTGTCATGCCATAGTCAACTATAGTGGACCATTTTTGGAGTATTAGAGGTCCTATAGGGTTTATTTCATCTCTTGAAACATATGTCACATTGTCTAGGATATATTTTTAGGTTTCTTGAGTAATCTATAACCTAAAAGTGCTTATGTCTACATGTTTCAATGTCTAAGTTCACACCATAGACTTGTAGGAGTTTACAGTCAATTATAGGTAATATTTTTTAAGGGCAAGGCACACCTGTAGGTGGTGATGTAGTTCAACACCTTGAGATTTTATTCCTCCTTATGTTATTTGAAATTTTAGTATACATCTTAGCCCAATAAGACAACATAACATGGATGCATGCTTCTATACTTCTGCTTTGGATTGTAGACCACTTGAGAGTTCAAGATCCTATAGCACTAAAAAGTTGAAGTGAACAATTATGTGATTTGGAAGCCTCTTAATCATCACATATTAAAAAAAAACATCCACATCCTTTTTCAAGGTATATACCCTATATGAATGATACAAGATATGCTCATTCAAACTCATCTAGTCTTCCTATTACCTCATCATATGGCAACATCAAAAATGGATAGGGATCTATTTTGGGGTTATCAAGGAAATTTATCCCTAAAGCTTAGATTTTCTAAATTGAAGTGAATTCTCATGTTTTCCTACCAATCTATGTCCTCAATCATGATTTTCATGGTAAAGGTCTCAAATAGGTTCACACTCCTCCATGAAACATTTCCAAGTCTCTATGAGAGGCACCTATAGGTGGAAATTTTAGTATATAGGGCAGTGAGTAGAGGCATGAGCAATGTGCATATGATATGACCTTATATCTGGTTGTATACCCTCTCAAGGTATTCAAGTGAATGTTTAAAAGATTAAAGGGCTTGAAACCAATTCAAATACTTCATCTCAATGTGAATATCCCTTATATGACACGTTTAGGTGCATATCAATGGTGTATGACTATGTGTATAGTTTGCATTGATTATCAAAACCTATCATGTATCATTTAGAAGTTTGACTTGTTTTATCATGTAAAAAATAAGTGTTAAACACCTATTATACTCTTCATAACATCTCCATGAATATCCTCAGAACTTCACACACCATGATTGCAAGTAAATGTAAGCAGAGAGTTGATTGTGTATCACATTCTTAACTACAACCTTCATAATGCTATCTTTTGAGATTTATCTTAGAATAATATGGGATAAATAAGACATTAGATACATGAAACATAACATACCACTTTTATCTAAAACCACTATAGGAACTAGGACCTATGTAATTGGTGGAACATGCATACAACTAGGTAATGGTGATCTCATCTAACAATCAAATCTATTTAGCTCATCAAGTCACCTCTAAATATGAAACCAAATATGGAAAACATGAGAGAATTAATTTCACATAATTTTAAATCAAATTCATCAATTTATTTCTACAGACTAACTCAAACAAAAGCAAAAACTATAAGGTATAGGGATTGGTAAGCAAAATGAGATAGTCAACTTCTTATGAATGGTTAATAAATCATAGGAAACCATTATTCAAAATATTTGCATGAATTTTAAGCATATAAATTTTAATATCCACCATCAATATAATTTTATTTGAAACCTCCCCCACTGGGCATACCATCAGAAGACATGTTCATTAGTTTTACATGTCTAGTGGAGTGATGGAGAAGTGGAAGGGTTTTTAACCATTTATGATGATTCCAAAGTAGATCAAGAATGTAAATGGATTTAGGTAATTTTAATATCAATTTTATGGGCTTATCTCATGTGCCACTCTCTTTTATAGGCTGTACAACTGCTAAAACCTCCTTCTTTGCACTTGTTTTCTTGATTTTAGTTAGGAACCTATAATTTTCAAATAGGACTGACATTCATGACAAGGAAAATTATATATGTATGTTTATAGATATTTTTAAACACTTTTCTACTTTGTAAAACCATACCACCTATTAGTGCCCAAAATTTCACTAGAGTAATTGGGCCCTTGTCAGTAAGAAGCCCAAGTCCAAACTAGGCGAGTATCAATGTTTAAGTTGCTAGCCCTAGTCATGTCTCTATATATCCCTTCATGAGGTTAAATATCATGTTTATGAGTTTTAAAGTTTTTTTTTATAAGTTTAAACATTATATCCCTTTGAAATTTTGGTCCTTTTAAAGTGAACACAATGATTAAAAAAATATATCTTTAGGACTTTTATCTTAGACAAAATCCCTAAAGACTTATTTTCATCAGACATTTTGTCTGCTTCAAAAGTTTTTACAGAAATCCATACCTTATCTTTTGATATTAAATGTTTTTGGATCATTTTTATTGGACTTTTTTTGTGGAAAAAAGTTCAAAGGGAACTTTCCCTTTGAATGATTTGCTTACACAAAAGGCCCAAAGGATTTGTAGGATCACCTTACCCTTGCAAAATCTTTGAAGGAAATTTTCCTTTGGGCATTCTGCCTTCACAAGATTCTTGAAGGGTAACTTTAAAGGGCCATTTTTCCTCTATAAAATGTCCAAAGGATTATTTTCTTTGGGCACTTTTCCCTTACAAAATTCTTGAAGGATGTCTATAAAAGGTTCTAAGGCAATTTTCTAAAGATGAAGGATATTTTCAATAGTTCCAAAGGAATAACATGGTTTGACCAAAGGTTTCATGATGAGATGATTCATATTAATAAGATAAATGTATAATCCAAGCCTCTTTCTATGCATGTATTTGTTGCCTTATATTCGAAGAATAAATTCTGGGGCCCTAGATGAAATTATCAAGTTGCACCTTTGATGTGTTTTGATGACTGAGGTGAGGAATTTCCTAATGAACTAAATGAATAACATGTGTCAATCTCAGGGGACTCCTATGAATCTTTTCAAGGGTCAAGAGGATCTTGAACCCTTCCTTGAATGAATAAAGCTAGTGTAAAGGTAAAAAGTGGCTGAGAGTCTAAGTTTATGTCTAAGTTGGCCGCATGGTACCTCCTCAAGGTCTTTTAAATTTTGGTCCCTTTTTGAAATTTGATTCACTTACCTTCTATTGATCAAGGTTAAAAAGTTCCTTGAAGACCCAAAATATATTTTTTAAAGTTAAATAATGACATGTGTTATTCTTGCATCTTATGAAGAGTTCAGGGCATATTGCACCACTACACCAAAGGAAAATAATGAGAGAAAGATGTGAAAAAGTCCTTAAAGGACTAAAAAGGTATCATAATGTAATTTATATTTATATGGGTCTACATGTTGTAAGGAAAAGTTCTTGGCATGAAGGAAACATTTGCACCTTCCCTCTCTTCTTTTGAAATAAGCTTAAATGACTTAAAGAGGGTGGTTGGTAATTAGTCATTATGCTTTGAAGCATTAATGGAAACCCTAATTTTCAAAATGCAAAAGATTGTAATTAATTCATTGTCCTTTATTTGCATTCAGCCTTTGAATTTAGATATTCCATTTGTGCATTTGAGCTATTTGTGTGCCCTAGCTACATGTAACATGAGAAAGTGATTGCAATGAATTCTTCACAAATTTTCAACTTCCATTATTGCAACCCTATAGATTAATAGTAAGTGTTCTTTTATCTCCTTGTGTTGTGTTATCTGAGAGGATTTGAGAGGTATTTTGAGGGTTTCCTAAGTGAAGGGTTTATTTAAATTCAAAATATTGTACTATAAAGTTAGGTAAAAATGGCAACATCCTTGACTACTGTGAAGAGTAACATTATCTATGTTTGGATGGGATTAAGGATATAGATGTATTAAGGTTAAATTTTGTGGACCTATTGAATGTGTTATGGTTTCAAAAGCCCCTCCTAGTAGTTTCCAATGTTGGCATGAGTTACATCACCCCTATGGTAGCATTCCCCCTAGCTGTTGCATACCTAGAATTGATCATTGCATGTGTTCAAGTGTACTAACCAGACACCAGGACCATCATAAATGGTATCCATTTTATTATTTTATCTTTCAACTATGTGGCCCTTAGCACCATGTTAAAAATTATTCCCTAGCTTGAAATCATTACACCCTCCCTAAAGGAGTGCTAAGAGTACATGGAGAAAAATGATAAGGTAATTTGGGACATTGTCAACTCTTATTGGCTGGCCAAGAGAAGACAAAAGGTCTCTAAAATATCAAAAAGTTTTTAGATGATGGAATTTAATGAATTATCTAGTACATCATCACCATGGATATTAATATTTATAAGATTCCCACCATAGATAAATTTGATCCCTATATGTTCTTAATCCTAATCTGCATGTTGGAGAGATAAATGAAGCTAGATAAGGAAACCATTCTAAGTGACAATCTGTAGAAGCATCTAAGCTATAATTTTTCAAAAGAGGCATTAATAGGTACATTTTACATATCCTCTTATTTAATGTATATCCTCATAGACAAAAAGACATTATAGGTGCTCACTAGGAACCCCAATGGAATGAGAATTTATGATATATACCCCAAAATCACCATGGATGGCTTCAAAAAGAAATTTTATAAGGTCTATAATTAATTCTTCAATATTATGATGAGTTTCTTATTTATTTAAAAAAGCCTCAATATAATTTCCAAGACAACCAAGGAGATAATTAAGAAATCTGGTGCCTCTTACATTCAATTCAAGAAATTCACATATATTAGGGTAAGTGGTTACTTAGGGTGCCCACATAAATTACCAAGATACTTTGATGACAAGTTAGCAGTAATAGAGATAAGATGATAGATGGTTCCCTTACATGAAATGATAAAGTCCAAAAATATAAATAATCCCTTCAAATTTCCAATTGTAATTAGATATTATTCATGCCTTTCATTTGCTAAAGTGAAGGGATTAGAACAAGAGATGGGCCAGTATGTGATTGATAAGATACCACCTAGGCCCAACTATGATATAAAGGAGTTGGTGAATATGGAAACCAATGTGATTCTACACCAATCACATTATGAAGATATATGATCTGATTGTACCATCGAGAAGGATTTTAAAAATTTGGATTACATGAGGCTGATGGTGCAAAAGGCTATTATTTATAATATCAATCCCATCCCCAAGGACATGATGGATGATAAGATGACACTATATTCAATGTATAATGACACCAATATTTAATTCTAGACCATATCATAGGTAGACTTTAGTGTTAAAGAGAATGATTTCATCCCTTAGAGAGCCTTTTTAATTATGTGGATAACCTTCATGTGGTTGAAGGAACATGGGGCTGATCTTGGTGTGTATGATACACCTAACCTCTAGGAGATAAGTTTGGGAGCTAAGAGGCTTTCTCTTAGAATATAGTGGTGATCCTTTAGCTACACCACTGGTAGTGAAGGGAAAGTAGAAATTCAAGCTTGGTGATGTTGATTTTACTAAGCCAGTTGATGTGGATTTAATAAAAGTAACATAATCTAAAGATAGATTATCATTCTTAAAGATAAAACTCCTAGTAGAAAATTGGGATAAAATTATTACTAGTGAGGTTACATTGGCCAGTGCCACCCCCATATCCATTTTGGGAGAGGGAGCCCTAATAATGCTAGTTATTATATAAGACATCCCCATGGCAAATCCAGTAACTATTCCACCTTCTCCACTAGCATGAAAACCAATAGTTTACCTTCATCCAAGAAGAAAATCAACCCAATAAAAAGAGAGTTAAGAGGGCTCTATAATCTCTAAGTGGATTTCTTATAAAGAAGAATGAGATTGTGTTTAAAGACCTACATTTCAAGGAACTCCCTATAAAAAAGGAGGACTAGGCCTCATATGCCCAGAGGGTGAGGGATATGAGTGATGAAGAAGATTTGGATGAAGGAAGGCCTATTATCTAGGTGATCAATAAGCAATGTGCTTTCACTCATCTACATGTACAGAGTAGGTAAATAACTCTAAGTGAGAAACCTCAAACCCTAGTGAAGGCCCTAATGATGGGATTATCTATAGAAGAGGGTCCCTCATAAGAAGAAAGCAAAGGTAATGAGGAAGACATCCTAACCTCAAATAATCCTTTATATTTTGATGATATTATGCAATTTGATGTTAAGGCATCGATGCAAACTCAGTCCCCTTAGGAAAAGGAAACCATATCATTAGATACAGAGACATTTATTAATAATCTCATCACCCAACCATCAGGTCAAGGTGATCAATATGTAATTAATGAGTTGGATAAATTTGATGAGAAATCTGAAGAAAATATGGAGTAAAACATTTAAGGCACCACCAATTTTGAGGTGGTGGTTGAGTAAGAAGGCTTACACATGATTTTAGAGGCACCACAAGACACCCCTTCACCTCTAAAGGTGTCAAGTTTAGCACCAAAAGAGAAGGTGAGTGTAGAATAAGGTGGGGGAGCAAACCTATAAATGGGTACCCCCACCCATATAAAAATAAATAAAGAATTGGATCTTACCAATAAATATGTTAAGGAGGGTGCCTCAAGAAGTGTTACTTTAATTAAAGTACCATGAAGTCTTCTCCCTCACATCAAGGTCTATGACCTAGTACATAATAAAGGTCTTGAGGCCATAACTGGTGAAGAGATTCCTAAAAGTAGGAAGGACATCACCATAGTCTCATCCATGCCTGAGGCCTAACTAAATAAATAAGGTGAAGCATCTATGTATCCTTCTAGATAGTCAACAACATAGGGAAGTTCAATTTAATTGTTACTCAAAGGGTCTCATCTACTCGAGTCAGAGTGTGGAGTTTTGGAGTAGATAAAGTCAGACCTATAAAAAAACATGGAGTGAATATAGGTGATAAGGAACAAGAGAGTGATGAAGAGATTGAGTTGTTTATGTTAAGCCTATAGCCCATTTCTATGGTATTCCTTACATCAAGCACTCCAATGACACCACCTTTGACTATCTCAAGGCCAGCATCAATGTCCACCACTTTAATGGGATTCTAGACTAGAACCCTCCTCTAGGTTAAATAATAGGTCAAGGAGAAAAGGGTCATTATGAGAAAAATAGGGGAGATCAATGTAATGAAGATCACTCTAGCACACAAGGTCAAGCCCCCTAAAAAGGACAAGACACATCCTAAGACCACCTTCACCATTACAAGAGAAAGTAATGTGGATATAGCCATCCCTCCACTAGGTGCATTGAAAAAGGATTCTCCCCTTGAAATTTACACCATCTATAGCTATAGTCTAGGGGAGCCATCTAGGAATGAGTTAAAACATAGCTCACAAGTCTTGGCTAACATGGTGGCACATAGGATGGATAAAGACAAAGCCACCATGGAGGAGTTGAAGGTGGAAAATTAGGCTATGATCTAGTGCTTAAAAAATGTATTGAGTGAGCCTAAGGTGTTGACTTCAATAGCTAGAAAGGCTCTAGTTCCTCTCTATCTCACATTTTCATTATTTGACTCTAGATGGATTGATGATTTAAAGACCAAAAGATGAGCAACCAAAAAATGGAAAGAATACTTGGGCACTCAGGTAGAAAAAATAATCCATTCAGTATTTAAATTCTTGAACAATAAAAGGGAATGTGATGCCCAGATGTTTTCCTATGAGGTAGATACTAAGAAGTGGGAAGAAGCTTAGTGGAAGATGGATGATATCTATAATATGGGAACAAATACTTTGATTGTAGAGAAGATCATTACTCAAAATGATCATAAAAGGCCCAAGGAATATCAATTGGCAATCAAGCATCATCTGATGATGATCAAAGATGGCATCTTTGATTTGAAATGAGAAGAGAACTCTATCAAGACTATGATAAAAGAGATAGATGTTGTGCTGAAAAAGATGGTGAACATTGACAGTATAAATTATTTAAGGGAGGATGCATCGTGCACTACTATGAAGAACCTCATTAATGCACCACAAGAGTCCTTTGATGTTAATAAGATAAATCAATTGGTGTCACTTTAGAAATCTTATGACCATCTTAAAGAACTCATTAGACAAAAGATAACCATGCTTTAGAGGATTATCACCTAGCTTGAGGAGTATAGATTCAAATTCAAATATCAAGTAAGCCCAGACCAAGGGAGTCTCAACCCCATGCTTGAATAATATAACAAATACAAGAATAGGGTGATGAAGGATTATATCATTCAAATCAACTCTAAGATATGACTGGACATTTTAGTTTCTTCTAATCTAGCATCACCTCCCTCTTCTTTTCTCTCCCTTCATCTTCTTTTCTTTCATTTCCTATTGGGAAACTATTGTAATCTAGTTATTAATGGCACATCCCTTTCAAGGTAGTTTTTTGTAATCATGTGCATAGGAAAGGTATATTTTTTGTTTGTTATATAAGAGGACAAAGGTTTGTTTTGTCCCTAATGGGATATTCCTCCATGTAGATGACTAAAAATATTCTAATGAGGTGGAGAATTAGTTTGTCCATCATCATAGTAGTACATGCTTAATCTAAGGAATCATGTTTGTTACAAAGTCTAATAGACTCTAGGCACGTGAAGGAATCTTCTATTTGGAGCATCTTTAGTAATATGGTAGGCTTATCTTAGTTGTATAAGTAAATTGGTTATGTCTCTTTACAAGGGTTAGTTAAATTTTGATTCAAGAGCTATAGCCTCAAAGCTTTCTCCCTGTGTGATATTCCTAATGCCAAATTGATTTTTGATGTAAAATCATTGGTAAGCTTTAAGAGCATAATACATGTCTCCCTTATCACAAGGTTTTATTACATGGTGTTAAGCTATTATATTATTTAGTACACATTGTACTCATTTCCAATTCAATTGATAAATGAAATTTTGCTTGTGGTTTCCATTCTCCTTTCATTGTTGAAGTAAAATACCATGTTATACGTGATTAGTTTATTGGTGATCTGATGTATTCATCTTTATGGTGTTCATTTAGGATGTATATATAGATTATAAAATCCTTTATACTTTAATATTTGAGAATAAGGTGTTGATATCCTTTTTAAGGGTAGTCCAAGGCTTACATATTCAATTAGAAGGGGTTCTTAAAGGATATCATTTGTGCATGATTTTAGTTTCATTTGTTTCAAACCTATGGTACATTTATTGGTAAAGGTGGCATAGCAGTTTGTTTGAGCTTCTTTATTCTCATCTATTAACCCTTCACTTTGATTTATATTGAATGACAATTTTATCCTACCCTATTTTACCCTACATATAATACATCCTCTGCATATCCTAAGTGTTATTTACCTACGAGTGCATAAATATTGTATACTTAACATGTGTTTGAATTTTGTGTATTAAAGATTAGCATTGCAATCTCTTATTCAACCATCTATTTTTGAAAAATATTTAGAATGGAAGTTGTAATCATGTTCATATCCATTTTTAATAGCTTGTGTTTAGCCTAGAACATTTTCTCACTTTATGTGACAACCCTTGTTAGGTGGATTAAGCAATTTTGGTTGTGTTTCAATCATATTTATATTCCTTTATGCCAATAATCCCCATGAAGATTGAGTTGTAAAATCCTTTCATGTGATTGAGATACCCCTTAGGTCATCTCACCTTAGTTTAGGTAGAGCCAAAAGTAACAAGTAACTGACTATACCCTTTTTAGGTGTCTCCCCGTCATTTTCTATGTTTATTCTAGTCATGATGTTATACGCTTCCCTAGCTACAACATACTAAATGGGTTATTCATATTTGGTTTCCACCTTCTTCAAGTGTGCAAGACTGAGTGACAGAGGTGTACAAATAGGAACCAACATCCTTCTAGTGTCATTTTTAGGGAGATCTATTATTACTCATGTTATCAAGAATGCTTACAGAGAACTATAGGTGTTATGTTTATTTCATTCTTTGTTTTTAATATATTGAGTTGTTTATCTTTAGTTCATTAATATATTTTCACCCTTTATTAATGAATCCATTGGGGATGTCTATCTATGTGTTGTAATAATTTTTACAACATTCTTGGAGTTGTTTTAGTGTCTAAAATTTTACATTCTATCAGTTGTTATGTATAGTTTTATTTGTTCTAGTCTAGAAGTTTTGCTTCTAGTGGTAACTCCATTACATCAAGGTTTAAATATTAGTGCCTAATATATGTAATCTTATCTATCTTTAATAATTTTCTTTAAATTTGGAAATCTAGAGGGTACTCAGACTTCCTTTCAAAAAAATCCATCTAAAGAGCTTGTCCCTAAGTTAAAAACTCCATTCAGAAGGAGACAAGTGTGGAAACCTATTATAGGCCAACATTCAAGAAATAAAGTAAGACCTAATTAGTTTATCCCCCATTATATTTACCCCCTTTTTTCTAATATCCCTTTGGTTGAAGGATATCAGATTGCCTTAGAGAAATCTAAGTTCCTTACAACTCAAGTTCCTTCTCTGCAAAGAAGCCTCTCTCTTCCTACTCAGCCATTAAGGATCCATTCTAATTCTCCTCCTTCAAGTCATCCCCATAGTATTCATTCTCAATCATCCCCTAGTTAATCTTCATCCTTCATATTTAGATATGGGAGACCATGATTTGAGAATAAGGGTTTTTAATGCAACAATGACAATGATGAAGAAGAAGATCAAGGTTTGGCTAATAGCCGCAGACCTATTATTTTCCAAAGGTTTAGACCTATAAACTTTAATGGTATCCCTAGTTTTCCCAATGATGTTCGTATAAATATTATAAATGTATTGCCCAAGTTTCAAGGTAACAATGTGGTGTATGGGGAAAAACATTTGAAATTCTTCTTAAATGTCATTGAACATTATGAAATAGACCTAGAAGATGTGTGTATAAATCTCTTTGTGAAAACACTTGAAGATAAGGCTTGGGAGTGGTTTAAATCCCTCCCCTATGTATCCATAGAGACATAGAAAGCCATGATTGAGGCATTTAAGATGTAATTTAGTGATAGTGTTTATCCCAAATTCTTGTTTTCCAGATTTGAGAGCCTCAAGAATAATCCTAACGAGTGTGTGAAGGACTTCAATTATAGATTCAATAAGGTGTTAATAAGGCTACCAAAGGACATTAGACCTAGTAGGGCTACCTTTTTAATTAAATACTATGATGCATTTGATAAGAAAATAGCCTATTATCTTAGAGTTAGGCTCCCAAAATATGAGGATGGCATTTAATTTGGCTATCCAAATAGAAAATAACATCAAATTTATGGGTAAGACTTTAAACAAGAGAGCTAATATTAAGCTAGTAAATCCTAAAAATCCTCAAGCCTCCCATAAGAGTGTGGCTCTGAGGGAAACTATGAATACTCTAGCCACTACTATGAAAGAGATCTCTTACAAGTTGGCTAGAGTAGAGAAGGGGTTGTCTCAAGGTTATTCTAACCATGATGATAGGAGGGATCATAAGAGAGAGGAAAGAAATCATCCTAGAGACTAGGGGTAAGGCAAACTAACTTTCCAAGATATAAATAATGACAAGGGAGAGGGGCCTATAAGGGATGAAAAACATGAAATAAACTAGAACTAGGGAGGAGGAAGAGAAGTACCTGATCCTTTAACCATAAAGGCTAATTTAGTTAAATTTGATATCAATTAGTATGACAAGTGCTTCCTCATTCATCCTTATGTAACACAATTGATGATGATGGTCAAGGTGTAGAAAGTTTTGAATCTAAATTTGATGAAGATGATATATACATTTTTGAATTCCAAGATATGGATAGTTACACCTTCTAAGAGGAAGCTACGAGTTCCTCAAATGTTCCTAATTATGAAGACACTCTAGCATATGAATGTCTCACTTTCTAATTTTCTAAACCATATGCGATGGTTATTTCTCCATCTACAGAGTTGATGAGTACTACTAATGCTCAATATTTTTGTAGAGCATGTGAAAAGGTAAGGGTCCCAACCCTAGATTTCATTTATAAAATAAACATGGTGCATGAATATGAATTATCTATTCATGAATTTGAGTTTCTAAATTCAATAATGAAAGATAAGTATGGAGATTCACCTCCATTAGTTGAGGACTAGAAATTGATGATCCACATAGCAATTTCCAAAGAGAATAAGGAGTATAATTTAAGAAGTAAAGATCATAATATTATTTTGAAAGATAAAGACTATGTTGCTCCTAAAGAAAAGACTAAAGAGAGAGACCAAAGGAAATAAGGAGGTTCAAAATTCCACCAAGCCTAGTTCTACACCTTATAATGTCAAGCCAAAACATACCCAGGCCAAGAATAGAACTCCCTTGTTGTCTAGCATTCCCAAGAAGGACGAACCTAGGTAGCCTACTTTGTAAAGTGCAGTTAAGATTGTTGGTTCTCCTACTTCTATTCCCCTAACTCTTGAAGGGTTATCCCAAGTGAGAATGTTACAAGTTTACCTGCTAACACTCTTTTTCCCAAATATAGTATTTATGACATGGCCCATGTATTAAGTCAATTGAAGCTCATAGTGCCTTTTGTGGAATTTCTTATAATTCTAGAGCATAAGAGAAGAGATTTTTAGTATTTAGTATTCGCCAAGAAAGTTACTACCAATGAGATTATTGAAGTTAAACCTTCTCTCACTTTCCCTGTGGAAAGTGAAAACACCTCAGAGTCCCTTTAGCATTACTTGGAGGTGTATCTAGGAACAACATTTGTGGAGAGTCAGATGGATGTCAACCCATTCTATAGCACCTTATTGATTAATGGACTAATTGTTTATAACTACATGTTTAACTTTAGTGCATCTTATAACATTATGCCACTAGTTATGATGAATAAACTTTGTAGAAGGATAACTATAGAATATGGATGATGCATCTCCATGGATTCTATAGAAGTACCTAATGTTGGTGCGGTTAAAGGACTAGTTGTGTAACTTATACAATACCTTGATAAGTTCTTAATCATGGACATTGTTATTGTAGACTATCTACCAAAGTGGGGTATGTTGCTATCTAAAAAATGTGTTGGTAATATTAGGAGTAGGGTTCAGATGGACCTATATTATACCACTATACCACTAGATGGGAAGATGGTTTTCCTGAACTAGGAGACAAAAATGTTCCATGTCTTGGAAGATCCCAAATACCAATTAAATGAATTATTTGATGTGGATATAGACATTGGAATTTTTTAAGGGTGTTGAATATGTGGAAATACCTCCTAAATCTGTTATTATAGATGAAGACTCCATCTAAACCATGAATTATGTTGGAACATGTTCAAATATTGGAAATGGAGCTGGGGTTGTCTGTTATGCCCTTGATGACCAAGATTATAATACCCCCTCCAATTATATTTTGAGTACACAAATAATAATATAGAATATGAAGCATTCCTAATTGGCCTTCAGATTGGCCATGAATATGGATTCAAAAGGTTGTTGGTGAAGGTCAATTTAGAACTAGTGGTGAAGTACGTCCAAGTTGTTTACACCATGAAATAAAAAATATTGAAGAAGTACTAAAATGCTGTCTAGGACTGGTTGGAATGGTTCAATACTTTTAATATTTAATATCATGCTTTAGATATTAATCATGTAGTAGATATGCTTGTGAAGAGGGATATAGAGTTCAAATTTGAACATAGAAATCCCTCTTGTGAGTATGAGGTTGATGTACTGGTAAGGCCTTCTGTCCTAAACAACATTGATCATAGATAAGTATTTGATAATGATGATCAAATAAGAAGGATTATATGTTATATAGATGATTTTGAAGGAACCATTATGGACTTGCACTCCATGGTATAGTTTTGTGATGGAAAAGAAACCTTATATGGAAAGGAAATTATTTAGTTGAAGACTAACACTATCCCTAGAGGATTGGTTAGTCTAGAAGTATATTTTGATGGATAAAATAGAGTCAAATATATAAATATTTATATATAAAAAGATGTAACTAAAATTAACATTGGGATAGAGGAAAATCCAAGGAAAATTTGGATCAGTACTCACCTAAGCACGAAGGAGAAGGAAACATTAATCAAGATATTGAGAAATTACTATGAATATTTAGCATGGTCATATTTAGAGATAAAGGCTTATAGGGATGAATTTTTCCAACATGTTATCCCCCTCCAACTTGGTACAAAACCATATGGCTAAAAATAGAGGCCTATCAATCCCATCTTGGCCACCAAGATGTAGGAAGAATTAAACAAACTTAGGGATAGTGGGATCATCCAAACCATCAAGTATTCATTGTGGGTGGCAAATATAATCCTTATTATAAAAAATAATGAAGACATCCATCTCTATGTTGGCTTTCAAAACTTTAATAAGGCTTCACTAAAGGACAATTATCCATTTCCTTATATGGACAACATGATCCAAGATGTTACCAAGTCTGAGATGCTATCAACTTTGGATGTCTTTTTTGGATATAACTAGGTAGTAGTGAAAGATTTTGAAAGGTCTAAGACTAATTTCACTACCCCTTGGGGTACTTATGTATATGTTTGAATGCCTTTTGGCTTAATAAATATAGGTGACACCTTATAGAGAGAAACGGATGTAGAGTTCACTAGGTTAATCAACCAATTTATTATTATTTATTAGGATGATGTTACAATGTACCCCAAGAAAAGAGTTGGCCACTTGGTGCATTTGAAACAAATTCTTATCAAATGTAAGGATTTTGAAATCTCCCTCAATCTTAAGAAGTGCCAATTTGGAGTAAAAAATGCAAAGCTAGTTGGGTACATTGTGTCTCATCAAGGTGTCATGATAGATCTAGAAAGGGTAGAGGCCATTGACAAGAAACCCATTCCACAAACCAAGAAAGGTATCCAATCTTTATTTTAGCAAATCAATTTTGTTATACAATTTGTTTCCAACTTTGTAGAGATTAATATGTCTATCACTTCAATGTTGAAAAAGGATCAAACTATAAAGTGGGAGGAGAAGGCTACCCAATCATTCTAGGACATCAAGGTAACTTTTAAAATTTACCTAATTCTTCTTAGTCATGATTATATAAAAAATTTCCATATCTTTTCATTTTCCTCTAAACATACTATCACTACAGTGCTACTACAAAACAATGATGAGGGTCATGAGTAGATAATTGCCTTTTTAGCAAGGCATTACAAGGATCTGAACTAAATTATACCATAATGTAGAAACAAGATTTTGCTCTCTTAAAGGCTATTAAATAGTTCATATCTTATATTTTGAGTTCAAATATTCTAGCCTATGTTCTTCACACTATGGTGAAGGACATATTAACTCAGAATGAGACTACTAATAAGAGATGTTGATGGGTCAAAAAACTTTGAGGATATGACCTAGAGATATAGACTACTAAGTTGGTCAAAAGCATGGGTCTCACCAAGCTTATGACTATAACTAACTTATGAGATGTATAAATGAGTAATGTGGAAGGGGTTATTGATAGCCTTGAATATAAGTACAACCAATCTCCATGGTACAAAGACATAGTCTATTATTTACAGAATCTAAATTATCCTCCCCATTTAGATAAAAATCAAAGGAGGATTTTGAATTTGGTATCCCAAAAGTATATTTTGTTATAATATGATCTAGCTTAGAGGAACCTAGATGGTGTCCTCTTGAGATGCTTAGTGGAAAGTGAGATTTTTAAACTTGTTAGATAGTTTCATAGTGGTGTGTGGGGTGATCACTTTGTTTCTAAAGTCACTACACATAATATTATGAGGGATAGGTATTGGTGGCCCACACTATTCAAATATGTTGTTTCCATGGTAAGGAGATGTGAAGAGTGCCAACATTTCTCTAGGAGAATGAAATCATACAGATCAGTTCCCTTACAGTCAATTTCTATTAAGGAACCTTTTAGGTAGTGGGGAATGGACTTCATGGGTGAAATATCAGATTCTTCAAGTGTTGGTCATAATTTCATCCTAGTGGCTACTGATTACTTCATAAAATGGGTTGAAACAATCCCCACCGGAAGATCAACCCATGAGGTAATCATTGATTTCCTTTTGAATAATATGATTTGTTGATTTAAAGTGATAATTAAAATTGTATGTGAAAATGCCATGTGATTTAGATCCAAATAGTTAGTTGAATTATGTAAATACTATGGTATTGATCTAACATATTCCTTTAATCATAATCTACAAGGAAATAGGTAGGCCAAGTCTAGTAATAAAAATTTATTGAAAATCATTAGGACTCTAGATGCCAACAAAAGGAAATGGGGTGAGTAGTTGAAGTTTGTTGTATGGTCTGACATGTTGACTCCAAATAGTTCTAATATAAAAAACCCATTTGAGTTTGTTTATGTAGCTCAAGATATTTTACCCTTGAATCTATAGTTACCTACTTACCAATTCATGCAATAGATAACTAAGGATGAAGAAGAAATAAACCACTATGAGGTAAGGATCAAATAGATCATTGAGATTGATGAATATCATAGACAAGCTCATGAAAAGAATTTAAATTTCAAAGAAAGGCTCAAAACTATTTTTAACAAGAAGGTCACCACAAGAGCCTTTCAAGTTGGTGATTTGGTCTTACTCTAGGATAGCAGGCATGAAGACAAGGGAAAACATGGAAATTTTGATTCCCTATGGATGGGTCCCTACACCATTGATTATCAGATAGAGAACCATAAATTTTATCTAAGAGATATTGATGGAGAAATCCTAAAGCTACCAGTTAATGGTACACACCTCAAGTATTTTATAAATTGAGTTCATGCTAGCTTTTGTAAATATGTACATGTTGTATAGTCTCTTTTGTTTTTGTGGTCCTATTTTGGTTTTATTTTATACAATTTGTGTCCTTTCTTTCCTTTGTTGTTGTCTTTAGATGCCTTGTTATAACTCTAATCACACATGGTATGTTTTTCCTTGCCTCTATGGCAAAATTCCATGGCCCAATGGATAGGCATCTAGTTTGGTGTTCTTTATGTACCTATTAGGGTTACCCATCCCTGAGAAAGAGACTATGTTAGTTCCAAAAATTTCATTGGATTAATTGGGCCCTTATTAGTAAGAATCCTGAGTCCAAACTAGGTGAGTATCAGTGTTTAAGTCACTAGCCCTAGTCATGTCTCTGTATATCCCTTCAAGAGGTAAAAGCTCATGTTCGTGAGTTGCCAAGTCTTTTTTTTTTCTTCTTCCAAGTGAAAAAATTATATCCCTTCAACCTTTCAAGAATTTTAAAGTGAACACAATGCCCAATATAAATAGATCTTCAAGACTTTTATCTTGGATAAAAGCCCTGAAGACTTATTTTTGTTAGATATTTTGTCCACTTCAAAAGTTTTGAAAGAATTCCATACCTTATCTTTTGATCTTAAATGTTTTTGGATCATTTGTCTCAAAATTTTTATCCATGAAAAAAATTCTGAAGGGCACTTGCCCTTCAAATGATTCACCCACAAAAAAGGCTCAAAAGATTTGTCGGATCATCTTGCCCTTGTAAAAGCTCTGAAGGAAATTTTCCTTCAAGCATTCTACCTTTGAAAGTATTTTAAAGGGTACCTTTAAAGGTTTATTTTGCCTCTACAAAATGTGTGAAGGTTTATTTTCTTTGGGCACTTTTCCATTGCAAAATTCCCAATGGATGTCTATAAAAGGTTTTAAGGGAAATTTATGAAGATGAAGGACATTTTTAATAGTTTTAAATGAATAAAATGGTTCAATCGAAGGTTTCATGGTGGGAAAATTCATAGTGAGAAGATAAAATAATAATCCAAGACTCTTTCTGTGCATGGATTTGTTGCCTTATGTTTGAAGAAGAAATTCTAGGGCCCCAGATGAAATTGCCAAGTTGCACCTTTGATGTGTTTTAATGACTAAGGTGAGGAATTTCTTGATGAACTAAATTAAGGACATTTATCTATCTCAGGGGATTATTATAAATCTTTTTAGGGGTCAGGAGGATCTTGTACCCTTCCCCAAATGAAGAATCTAGTGCAAAGGTAAAGAGTGGTCGAGAGTCTAAACTTATGTTTAAATTGGCCACATGGTAGCTCCTTGAGTTCTTTTAGATTTCATTACCTTTATGAAATTTTCCTCACTTACCTTTGGTGGGTAAGCTTCAAAAGGTCTCTAAAAACCTAAATTCCTATATTTTAAAGTTAAATAATGATAGGTGGTATTCTTACAGCCTGTGAAGAGTTTGGGGCATATTACACCACTACACCAAAAGAAAACAATGAGAAAAAGAGGTGTAGAAGTCCATGAAGGCCCAAAAAGGTATCATAATGTAATTTATAATTATATGGTTCCACATGTTGCAAGTAAATTTTATTGACATGAAGGAAACATTTTCACCTTCCCTCTTTTTTTTCAAAACAAGCTTAAATGACTTAAAGAGGGTGGTTGGTAATTAGTTATTATGCATTGAAGCATTAATGAAAACCCTAATTTTTAAAATTTAAAGGATTATAAATAATTAATTTTCTTTCATTTACATTTATGATTTATATTTAGAGATTCTATTTATGTATTCAATATATTTGTGTGCCATAGTTATGTGCAGTGTGAGAAAGTGATTGTAGTAAATTCGTCATGGATTTTTAGCTTCCATTATGTGCAACCCTTTAGATTAACGGTAAGTGTTATTTTATCTCCTTGTTTTATGTTATTTGAGAGGATTTAAGAGGTATTTCTAGGGTTTCCTAAGTGAAGGGTTTGTTCAAATTCAAAATATTACACTAGAAAGCTAGGTAAAAATGGTAGCATCCTCGACTACTATGAAGAGCAACATTATCTCTGTTTTGGATGGGATTAAAGATACAGATGTCCTAAGGTTAGATTTTGAATCTATACCCCCTCCTATTAATTTCTAATGTTTTCATGAGTTACATCGCCTTGTAGTAGCATTCCCCCTAGCTACCTCATACTTAGAATTGATCATTACATGTACTCAGGCATACCCACCAGACACTAGGACCATCATTGATGGTATTAATTTAGTTATTTTGTATTTCACCCCTATGGCCCTTAACACCATGCTAAAAATTCCTCTCCAACCCAAAATCATTACACCCTCCCTAGAAGAGTGCTAGGAGTACATGGAGAAAAATAATAAGGTAATTTGGGATATTATCAAATCTTATTGGTTGGCCAAGAGAAGACTAAATCTCTCTAGAATGTCCAAAAGTTTGAATCTAGTGGAATTTAATGAATTAACCTAGTACATCATTGCCATAGCTTCCATGATTTATAGGATGCCCATCATAGAAGAATTTGAGCCTTGGATGTTCTTTATCCTAATTTACATGTTGGAGAGAAAGAATAAGCAGGACTAGGCCACCACTTTGAGTAATAATCTACATAGGTAGATGATGCAAATCTAGGATACACTTATTTAAAAATAGGCATTCACATATACATCATGTCCTCTTATTTCATGTATAGCCTAGTGCACAAGAATACATTCCACAAGCTCACCAAGAACCCCAATGGAATAAGAATTTATGAGATATACCAAAAAAATCACCATGGATGGCTTTAAGAAGAAATTTTGTAGGGTCTATAATTGATTCTTCAACATTATGGTGAGTGTCTTATTTCCTTTAAGGAGCCTCAACATAATTTCTAAGGCAACCAAAGAGATAATTAATAAATATGGTGCTTCTTACATTCAATTTAGGACATTCACATATATCAGGGTAAGTGGTTAAGTAGGGTGCCCACAAAAATCATAAATATACCTTGATGACAAGTTAGAAGTAATGGAGCTAAGCTGATAGATGGTGCCCCTACATGAAATGATAATAGCCAAATAGATAAATAATCCCTTAAAATTTCTAGTTATAATTATATACTATTCATGCCCTTTAATTACTAAAGTGAAGGAATTGAAACAAGAAATGGGCTAGTATGCAATTAATAAAATGTTTCCCAGGCCCAATTATGATATCATGTGGTTGGTGAACATGGTGACCAATGTGATTATACACCAATCACATGATGAAGATATCTAGTCTGACTACACCATCGAGGAGGTTGTCAAAAATTGTATTACATGAGGCTGATGGTGAAGGAGGTTATTTCTTATAATCTCACTCCCATCCCCAAGGACATGACAAATGATAATATTATAGATACCAAAATTATGTCACACACATGTGCATAACTCCCTATGTCAAATCCCCCTTAAGCCCCATTTCAATAATAACAATTAGCCTCCCTAACCCATGTTTTTACCCCTCACACATTTAATTAATTTAAAATACTTAATTAAGTTAATTAAAAACCCTTTATGCTACCTTACCTAGCCACCTCATCCTAAGATTGATTCTCACTTGATGAGTCACCTCAAGATTTAGTCCCCTCACCCTAACTACCCAAGACTTATTCTCACCTTAGAACTAAATTCCTAATCAACTACCTCCTTAACCTCTTATTTTTACCATTTTTTAATGGGTACCACACTTGGCATGAAAAGCAACAAAAATAGGCTAAAAATAGTATGTTTTACCTATTCTAGAGTTGTCAACATTGGTCAACCCATGATCAACATCAGTGGGATCACCAACATTGATGATATAAGTCAAACTCCAGCCTAAATTTTAGGTCAGTAGAAACCAAGAAATATCATTCTTATTTACATCCAATCTCTCAACATTCAATTTTTGACATCTTGGCTTATTGTTATCGTGCATAAGTCAATCTAGATCAAGAACCAATCTCTTGAGGACCAGCAAAACCCACTTGTTTTCTCTATTCAAGACATCAGTTTAGACTCCCTAATATGAGCCATCCATCCAACACTTATCATTTAGTCACCACTAAAGCTAAGTACATCACTTATTCTATAGGTCTTTTAAGCATTTACTCTATTTTAAATTTATATCTACTATTTACTACTTTACACATTTCTGACCAAACCCCCATGAGGGAGTTATATGATTTCCTTACTTATTTCTCCTTGACCCGACATACCAAACCTATGACCAGATCCATCTAAATCATACTCTATCTCTCACAACTCTCTCCAACCTCCCAGACCTAACCAAAACCATTTCCTAAACCTAGAAAAGCCTTCTGTAAGCTCATAAGCAATTATTATTCCTACTGATCTTGACAACCTAACCGGCATCGATCACCTTCACCTATTGACCTTGAAAACATAATTGATATTGGTCACTTCCATACTGACATCAACAACTATGGAATCCCTAACCTTTCAAAAAACCTACCTAAACAACTTCTAAAATATAAACAAAATACACCACCTGCACCCTATCACTCTTTGTTGCACTCAGGTTATGAATAATGGTAACATTATTTTTATTTCACTCTCTCTTTACCTCTCTTTTAGTTATTTATTACTCTTTTATCTCTCAAAAGTGGACTGTCATCTCTAAGGAAGTTACACTTCCTAGAATAAGCACGTAGCTTGGTAGCCCACTCATTTATCTACTAACAAACATTTTTTGGTAGTGCTTTATTACTTGCAGGTAGTCCTCCCCAGCCAGAGAGGAGTGCTCACAACATCTGGATACGGTGCGCAAACTAATCTGAGTTCATTCTAATCACTTATCCCTACCATTCTTTTCTTTTTTTCTTTAGACTTGAAATAGAAAAATTTTAGTGAAACATTTCTAGCATGCCCGATGGGACCCTGAAGTTTTTCTTGGGTTCATTTCTTATTTTAAATATTCATATAGGTGCATTATAGTGAAAAATTCATTTCTTGCACTTTCTCCTTCTCTTCTCTCTTAAAATGAAAAATTCGACATTTTATTTTGTGTTTAAAATCAATAAATTGAAATTTTCTTTCTTTTCTCTTTGCCTCTATAAGCAATTTATCATTTTTTTCTTACAAGTTAAAAATAATATCTTATTTATTTCTTTCTTGCATGCACATTAGGATATTGAAGTTCATTCTCTATTCCTATTTCATCTTTGCTTTCATTTGAATCTAAACATTTTAGATTTGGGTTTAAAACATACTGCATTTCATTATTTGCCTACTACATATTAGCTCACCTAGTTAATTAAAAGCATTATGAATGAATTGTAGTTCTCCTATGTTACACAACCAAATCAAATTCACATAAACAAACATATAAACTCATTTGAGAAATGGCCCATCAGGATTTCATCACCTAGTGGATCATCTTACCTTACTTGGCTATCCTACTTGGATTTCACCACCAAAGGGAGAACCCACTCCATTCTCTAGTGGAGTATAAACTCTAGATAGAAGGTATATTTTGGCTAAGTGACCTAGCTTGGTTTTAGGTCCATGAAGTGTGGGGAGTAAGCCCTTATGACAAGCCATGTACCTGGTCTAACAAAAATTTCATCTTGATCACTAAAACTAACCTAAAACTAGCTCTAAATTGCTTTCTAGTACCTTTGATAACCAAATTCTCTTTTCACTATCTGATTAAGGCATAAGCCAACACAAGACTAAAAATTAATCTCTAGGAATTAATATTTGTTGGATGTATGCTATTTTTATTCTTTTCTATTGCCTTATATATTTTGGAGTTGGTAAAGATGTTTTCCTATTAATTCAAAAAATAAATACTATTTTTAATACTTTGTATAACCTATTATATCAGGTTTTCTAAGTGTTCTTCCTTTTTACACAAACCTCTTCTATCCACCATTTTACCTAGTTTCTAAAACTTTAGATTTTCCATCTCCCAGGATATCACAGTGACTGACATCAATTAACTATACTGACATCAATATATTTTAGCTACTGACATCATTTAATCCCACTAATGTCAGTAAAATTTTACTATTGACATCAGTCAAGTGATCGATGTTGGTGACTATGTAATTTTGATTTGCTCAAAACAATAAGCTAAAATAACCCACTTAACTTCACTCAAACCTAGTTTTTCCTTATTATGCCACTAATATAGGGTAGTAGGACTATTTATACTTCCTTTTGCATGGTATTAACATGAGCTCAAGCCAAAATTCTTATCGATTATGTAAGCTAGTAACCACTTCCACCTTCCTCTCTTGCTTTTGATTCTATCATGGAGCATGCTTCAGATATAGAGTATACTCCCATCCCCAGCCAAATTCCCATTGTGCTTGAGGGAGATCAAGATTTTACTAAATTTCTTGATCATAATCTGGCAACCCTTCAGCTTTACCTTGTTATGAGCCAAACCCATAATTATATGGGTGACCCAATCTATGGTATGTTAACCTCTCTAGTGGAGATAAATTTAGTTTCAGTTACCACCACTATTTTATCCATGGTTACTCAAACCACCACTTTGATAAGTAACCCAAATATAAAAAATGTCCAAATCTTAGCATCACCAACTGCCCAATCCCACCTAAACCCTGGCATGACTTCCCTACTTTCATAATCACAACTAGTTCAGTCAAGTCACACCCCATTTCAAAATTTGGTGGTACCTGTTCCATCTACCCTCATTCTTATAATTAATCAATGTATGAATCACTCTTTATATATTTTAACTATGCCAATAACTCAACCTGTAATAACAACATCTAACCAAAGCATAGTCTCTAACCTAATGGGACAAGCCCCTTTTCTTTCTGCCCTTAGCCTATGACTCATTATCCTTATGTTTCCCTAACATAACCTTAGCAAGCTATGTCATATGCCCCCTCTACTTCTTATCATGCTCCTTATAACTTAGGAGGTATCCCCTAGACTAATCCCCCTCCGGACCTCATTAAGATGCTAATGGACAAGATGTCTAATCTAGAGACATCCATTTTTGGTTCAAAGAATGTGTTATCTTATGATCAAATATGCAATGAACCCATCCATCATTCTATGCCTATTCTCCCTTATACAAGCTAATGGGAACTCCTTAAATTTACTCATTTCTAAAATAAAGAGGACCCATAACAACATTTACAAGCATTTAGACATGCTTATTATCTAATAGGGCACGATGATGCATTACTACTTCACACTTTCCCTATGTCTCTTTCGAGTGATGCCTTGGATTGTTATAGCTCTATAACTTAGCACTCCCTTTTCTCATTAACCCAAATTGCACAAATATTCTTAGACCATTTCTCTATTAACATTTATAAAAGGTTTCTATTATAGACCTTTATTCTATCAGATAATTTGATGAAAAATCTATTGCAGATTTTGTTACTCATTGGAGAGGCTTGATCAATCAAGTCTCCTTCTCCTTACCCTAACATGAGATTATTGACCTCTTTTTAAGGTCATGTGCTAACCACATCTCATCCAAACTCTAGGTAAAAACTTTTTTCACATTTGATGAGGCCTTTATAATGGTGCAAAAACTTGAGATTTGGGCAATAGTGAAGGCAGAGTCAAGTTGCACAATAAGAATCCCAATTTCAAATAAAATGACTCCTCTTCTAAAAATTCTCCTTATAACCAAAAATATAAAGGCTCTACCAATGTGGTGGTCATTAAGTTAACTTCTTCCATAACCACAAACTATTCAAATTCCTTGACTTCTTAAAATCCAACCGAGCAATTCCAAAAATGGTATGAACAAAGACATTACTCTCCCATTAGGGAGTCATATACATCTATTTTGGAGAAACTATTGCAACAAGGTGTCATAATTCTCCCTCAAATAAAACCTCCTATATAGTTTGACCCCTCCCATCCTTTTCTAACTGGGTACAAGGAAGATGAGTTTTACGACTACCATCGAGTTTAAGGCCACAATTCTAATAATTATAAGACATTCAAGAACATTGTTCAAGACATGCTTGATAGAGGTTATCTCATCTTGGATAATCCTAATACACCCCATAATCAAAGTGTGGATTTGTTCAAACACCCTTTTCCTAACCATTCACCCAATCAAAATATTATTTAGACCACAACTAACTTAGGTGATCATAATATCCATATGGTAATATGATTTTTCCTTTACCTCTCGTTCCACCTCCCCTTCAACAGGAGACACCCATTTCATTGAATCCTCCCCCGTAGTCAGTGGCATTTATTCTTCTCATTCTTCCTCCTCAAGTAGAAGAGCTTATTTCACTTGATCCACTCCCTCATGAGGAAGAACCTCCTTTACCACTTCTTTTGCCACCTGAGGAGCCTATAATGCCAATTATTTTTGCACCAATATTATCTATCCTCTTACCACTTGAAGACCACACCCTACCCATTCCTCAACCACATGTTAAAGGGAACATCATTCCTATATTATAGCCTCTTGAGGAACCTTATTTTCCTACCTCTCCTCTACCTATAGAGAGTAATACCCCATCCACTCCACCTTTGCACTTAGAGGAGTCAGTATTATCTACTCACACAATAGACGAGAGACCTATTGTACCTACTCTAATTATACAACTCTTACCCCTTATTTTACCTATGGAGGATCATACTATATCTATTCCTCACCCACATATTAAGGGATCAATAATACCTATGCTATACCCCCTCAAGGAACCTTTTTTGCCTACCTCTCCTCTACCCATGGCAGACCATGTCTCTTCTCCCATCTCTATCGAAGAAGACCCCATTGTGGTTCTTTCTCATCTTTGGCTTGAAGTAGTAGATACCAAAAATTTCCCTCTATCCCAAACACCTCAGCCTTCTAAATACATAACTGTAAGGCCTACGTCAACTTCATCTAAACCCTTCTCATAGTTAGTGAAAAATCTAGAATTTCTTAACTCTACGAAGCTAGATCATGCGGCACTTTGGGACTAGCTTAAAACTCCTTATCCAACACAATGAATTTCAACCTTTACCACTAACCCTCCCACTACCATTTTCCCCAAGGTCTTTGACAAAGCTAGAGCTTCTTCACAAAAAGCACCTAAATTTTAGCCATCTATGTTAGAACCCTCACCCTCATAGACATCTACCACATTAAAGTAGATTAGGCATTTAAGCATATGCCATGTTTCTAATTTAATTCATCCACAATTTAAATTAGATTTAACTCCTAAAAAAAATGTTAGATTTTCATGGCTTGAACTACAAGAAAATGTTAATCTTCTTAGATCTCACCAATCCCCTCTTCAACCCTTAACTTTACCATCCATTTTAGGAGCATGCCCCTCTACTTTAGTTGGATTATTGCCAACTGAAGCAAAATAAAATTCTAAGTTACCTCAACTAATACCTTTGCCACCTAGTAGGCCATTCACATTTGACACTAAGATACCTAACACTAAGAAAGTGTTAGTAAAACAAGGCACCATGCAAAATTACTCCCATGACTCCTAAACAAAAGAAGGTGTCCACTCTTATTAGCAAAAGAAGTATGAGCCCACTTGTAGGCTCTCAGAGCTTTTTCCTATGTAATTTATTTCATTATTTCATAAAAACTCTTCCTCCCATTAATCCTTATAGTCCTCTTGGATTGAATCCATCTTGGTTTAATGATACACAATTGTGTTTTTATCATCATTTACCTAGACACAATATTGAGTGTTGTAAAGCCCTCACAACAGTCATTTAACAACACTTTTATCTTGACACTCTCTTTGATGATACTCATGTTAACATTCCTATTATTCCACATTTGGCATCCACAATTCCTCTTACTATTCCACCTAAATTCAAACCCGAATATGTGGTCATACCCCCTTTTCCACCTCTTTCACCTATACTTCAAATCAACATAGTTAATGTGGCCACACAATCACAAAACCAAAAAGATAAAGGTAAGGCAAATCCCACTACTCCTTGGGATCATCCCTTTTCTAAAGACACTCCTATGAATCCCAAGTTTTCTATCTTAGGGGTCGTGAAATGGACATCTTCAAATGTTATTCAAAGCTTAATGGTGAAACAACTTCACCAAACTCCTATGAAGATGTCCTTGTATGAGTTAATCCAAAACTCATCCAAATACCATCAAGTTTTGATTATTACCTTGAAAGTTATTGAGGTAAAACTTGATGATCCCCAACCTCTTACATCTTTGGTTAGTTCCCTTAATTCAATCTCCCTGATTTTTTTTAGTGATTCATAAATTCCACTTCAACACCCTACATATCAAGATTCTACCCTTTTTATTACCACATTTATTGATTAAACTTATGTTAAGAGAGTCATGATCAATTGCAAAACTATTATTAATATTATTTCCACCCATGCCTACAAATAGCTAGCCCTTCTTAAGAATTACATGTCTCAAACTGACACGGTACTCTATTCCTTTAACGATACCATAGCTACTATGATGGGCATTATTATTTTACATATTTGTGTAGGTCCCCACACTATTCCTAAACTCTTGTATGTTATTAAGGAATATTTCTAATATAAAATTATACTTGGGTGACCTTGGATATGTGATATGGCATGTGTACCCTCAACTTTGAACTATTGTGTCAAGTTTGAATATGATGGACAAGTGCATGTTATACCCGATCACCCACCTTCATTTAAAACATGTAATATGACTTATAGTTGCAATGATTTTCTCATTCCATTGAAGACATCATCTTCCCCACATAATACTTCTGAAGCTTCCACAAGCTCCACTCCCATAGTTACACAGATATTGACAACACAAATTCCTAACAAGGATCCTGTGGAGGAAATTTTCAATGTTTTTCACTCGGTGAATATCATTTATTGATGCTTGACATGTTATACACTCCAAAAGAGTATGGAAAGATTCACATGCATCTAAATTATGATCCTTACATTGGGATGGTCATATCTTATGGGCCCCCTAACCTTTGAACCAATTTCACATATGGTGGCATTGATCAATCTCCCACTTTTGGCAATCCATCTTCTTTGCCACAACCATTTACCTATGAATTATCTTTCCTAATCAGCCCTATTTTTGCACACACCTATCTCTATTAGTGTGTCTAGAAAGGATTTGGTTTGGGCCATTATGAACACGGTGTCCATACGCCTATTGAATATCTTACTAGCAACACCATTGAAAATGCCAAAAAGAGGCATGGAGTGGGTTATGATGAACCAAATAAACTCAATTAAACTTCCCATTAATTAATTATTGAAGAAATAGTCTCTCTTTTTCCACCTTATTCTCCACCATCACCTAAAAAATTAGAGGTATCTATACCTCCTAATTTTTTTTCAATAAATGCTATCCATTTGGGGCCTCTCAGCTATTTCCAGGGTAAGGAAACAAGGTCTCTTCCTCTCATTCATCCTAAAATAATTGATGAAGACTCCCCTGTTATTAACATTATCCAATATCAAGATGATTATGCAATTCTCACATACATGGGTGTAGATGATTCCTATATCCAATGATCACTCCCATCTAAAACACAAGCTATGTTAAATGAATCAACCATTCATATCAATCTATCCTCTCATGATAACCTTTGTGTCCTCAAGATTGGCCAATCTTTGGATTCCTCTAAACAAAATTATTATACCACATTTCTTAATAACCATAACAAAGCCTTTGCTTGGTCTTATAATGACATGCCTAACATTGACCCTTCTATCATCACCCATAACATTGTCACCAATCGAGATGCCAAACCTATAAAGTAGAAGCTTCACAAGATGCATCCTCATATTGATTTTTTTGTCAAAGAAGAGCTCCAATGCCTCCTTTTTGTTAAATTTATCCAACCTATTGACTACCCATAATGGATTTCCAATATAGTTCCCATCATGAAGGTGATTGGAGGAATCTACATTTGCATCAACTACCGTGACTTAAACCTCACTTATCTGAAAGATGACTTCTCATTGCCATGTTTTGACCAACTTGTTGATCTAATAGCTAGCCATGAGATGCTATCACTTATGGATGGGTTCTTTAGATATAATCAAATCCTAGTTCCTCTTGAGGATCAACACAAAATAACCTTCATTACCCCATGGGGGACTTTTTGTTATTGAGTCATGCCTTTTGGTCTAAAAAATGCTAGTGTCACCTATCAATGTGTTATGACTTACATCTTCATTGATCTCTTACAAAAAATTCTAGAAGATTACATAAATGAATTACTTGGAAAATATAACCTTCACCAAGATCACTTGGTGATTCTCAAAACCATATTTACTCATCTCCTCCAATATAGCGTTCGACCAAACCCAAAAAAATGTGTATTTGGTGTTCTTTCCAGTACTCTTTTAGGTTTTATCATTTCTCTTCATGGTATTGATGTTGACCCTGCTAAGGTTAAAGTAATACTAGAGATTCCTCTACCTACTAGTATTAAACAACTCTATAACCTGTAAGACAAACTTTAGTCAATTCACCACTTTATCTCCTAGTTGTTAGATCATTTCCAACCCTTTAACCATCTCCTCAAAAAAGATATTTTCTTCCATTGGAATATAAATTTCTAGAAAATTTTTGATGCACTCAAACAATACCTCCTTTTCCCACCATTTATTATTCCACCTAAGGAAAATCAGCCTTTCTACCTTTACATCTCTACAATAGACCATTCTATAGGTGTTATAATTGCACATCGAGATGACCAACATTGAGAACAGGTGGTTTATTACATAATCTACACACTTATTGATTATGAGACTCAATATACCCATACTGAAAAACTTTGCCTCACATTGGTATTTTCTACCTCCAAGCTTCACCATTATCTCCTAAATCACAAAAAATATGTGGTCACCCATATTTATCCCCTCAAATGCATGCATTCCAAGCCATATCATAGCCAATGTGTAGCTCAGTGGCTCATACTTCTTCCTAAATTCAACTTAGAATTCATTCAACAAAAGTTTATTAAGGGGAAAAAATCAATGACCAGTTAGCTACTACCCCTTTGCCTAATAACTAACCTTCAAACCTCAAATTCCCTAAAGAATCCATCACAATGCTCTCCACTAATGACATCTCCTATTAAATGATGATGTTCTTCAATGGATCTATATGTCAATACAATAGGGGTGCGGGAGTCATTATTATTCCTCTAGATGACGAGCCTATGCCTTTGTCATTTGAACTAGATTTTTAAAGCACTAACAATATGGCCAAATATGAGGCTTTGATCTTAGGACTTCAAATAGCTCTCTTCTTGGGTATCAAATCTATAACCATTTTTGGTGATTCTTAGCTAGTGGTTAACTAGGTTAGTGGTTTCTACCTATGTAAAAACAAGATTCTATAGTGGTTTAAACATCATGTAGATATGCTCTTGAGATTATTTGACTCTTATCTCTTACAAATTATTCCTTGATCCATAAATAGGTTTCCTGACACAATAGCTTCACTTGCTTCACACATACCCTCTTTGTCCTCTTCCTCAAAAATCTTTGTCACCATGCATCACTTAACATTACCCTCTTATGAATCTACTAACATCCTCTTTATCAAAAATGTAACATCCAACCCACATGAATTATGGTACAAGAAACTCATGGATTATCTTTCCTTATATATTACCCCTTTTGATCTCTCAAATAATGGGAGACATGCCTTCATAAAACATGTTGCTCATTATACTATGCTAGGAGGACTTATCTACAAGTGAGCTTTTGATGATCTTCTTCTTAGATGCCTCACTAGTACTGAGACTCCCTTCATTATTAAGGAAGTTCATGATGGGATTTGTGGTGGAAATTTCAATGGTCACATAGTTTCCAAATTTATCCTTTGACTTACCTATTATAGGCCCACACTCCATAAGACTATGTTAATTATGTTTGACATTGTGTGACATGTCAACAACATGCTAACTGCCTTCATGTTCTAGTTCATTCATTACAAGTCACCAAAGACTTTTGGCCCTTCTCCCAATGGGGATTAGATCTAATCAAGGAGATTAAACCTCATTTCTCCCTCTATCATCATTCTATCATTACTGCCACTGAATACTTCACCAAGTGGGTCAAGGCCATTCCTCTCATCTCCACTAAAGCTAACAAAATTATTGACTTCATCAACCATCACATCATCTATCATTTTAGTGTTTCCCATAAAATTATAATGGATAACAACAAATATTTCAAAAATAATACAATTCAAAATCTTTTTGATACATTAGGAATCAAATTAAGCTTCTCATCACCATACTATCCACAAGAAAATGGATAAACAGAAGCTTCTAACAAAACATTGACCAAAATTATCATGAAGGTAGTCAATTATACAAGCAAGGATTGGCACACACACATTCCTTTTGCTTTATGGGCTTACTACACTAGCATTCAAACCCCTGGAGGTGTTACACCTTTTTCCTTGTTATATGGGACAGAGGTTGGTTTGCCTTTTAAAGTCTAGATTCCTTCTCTTCATATTTCTATACAAGACATACTTACTAATGATGAATTTTTCCAAGAACATTTTCCTCAACTTTAATTTCTTGATGAGCACCATCTCATAGACCTTAACCACCTCTATATCTATCAAGAGTGTATCAAACATGATTATAAAAAAAACCTCAAAGAGTGAGATTTCAATATTGGAGATCTTGTCTTAAAAGAAAATCAACATGTGATGAACATGGAGAAAATAAAACATGGTAAGTTTTCTCCTAATTGGCTTGGTCCCTATATCATAACTCAAAAGTATGGCTCAAGAACCTATTTCTTGTCTTCTCTCAAAGGAAGGCCAAAACTCAAGTTTTTAAATACCTTACACCTCTGACCATTCTTTTTGTTAACCAAGCATCACTTCACCTTGTGTTTAACTTGAGTTCATCCCTTGAGCATCCCTATTACATTCATTTCCCTTCCTCTTCACCCTTACTCCTATAAACTTAGTTACCTTACAAAATGGTATGGTTTTGCTCTCAAAATGGACAACCCCTAAGTCTCTATAGTCTTGTCCATGACTAAAATTAAATAAATGGGATATGTGACAAGTTATAAACTCTCAAGTCATGATTCTCAACATAGACTAGTCCCTTGAAAGGCATCTATGTAACTTCTCTTTTTTAATATCAATAAACTGTTGCCTTGAAGGATAACTATTTAAACTTAAAAACAAACATTTAGATGACTCCCTTGAAGGATGGCTAAACCAAGATCTCTTCTCAAAGGGAAATACAAATAAAAAAATATTCTCATATTGATCAGCTTTATATGACCTTAACCCATACAAAATCCCATTTTAGGCTTCCAACATTGATCAACTTACACAAAAAGAAGCTTTAAGTCATGGACTTTTCCTATAGTAGCTCTCGAGTCACCCATAGTAGGGGCATATCATCCCCACTTCGTAGGTTATGCTACCCAAATTTTTTCCCTCATTTTTACCCTTTTTCCCTCATACTCTTTCAAGGGGCTATGAAGCTCACTTAACATAAGGTAAACATGGTGCTTATATAACAAACACAATGGTTCAAAGATATAAGGCATGAAAGAGGTTCATTTTCTTGAGCCTATTTATGTTCTGATTATAGTATTTTTTTAGTGCATGAGCATTTTGCCTCTTTATTTTCCCATACAAACCACATGTTGATCTCTCTATTAAGATTAAAAACAATTTCATACCAACATTATCAAAACCTACTCCATTTATTTTACATATACACCATCACAAATATGGAAAAATGCTGAAATAAAATAACATAACCAACCCATTCATTTTAAGTATACACCATCACAAATATGGAAAAATGCTAAGATGAAGCTAACCAACCAACTATGCATATACCATCACACATATGGAAAATGCTAAGTACACCTCAACTAACATGCTCAACATTAACATCAAATTAACATAACATAAAATCATCATCTATATCATCATCATCTATAAAATCATCATCTATGTTAATATCATCATTACAATCATAATAAATACCTCTCAAAATCACAATAAATAAAAATATCACACAAACACACACACACACACACACACACACACACACACACACACACACACACACACACACACACACACACACACACACACACACACACACACACACACACACACACACACACACACACACACACACACACACACACACACACACACACACACACACACACACAAACACACACACACACACACACACACACACACACACATGATCACAACAAATGTACATCATCACAATATCATCTCTCTCTTGAAATATTACATATTCAACTCACAGGCCAGTATATATATAACATATGTAACAAAAACACAAACTTTGGCACTCAGAGTCCTCAAGGCTCTCCATGTGGTTGTGAAGAAGTAGTGTCATCACCACTCTCCACTCATCTATGTCTACATGATCTAGAAGTTATGGCCCATGTCATTGATCTCTCCTACTCTCTAAACTCTGAGTACTTCTAAATTTATGGAAACTCCTTGATGGCCCTCTTGTAATAGGCAATCTCATCAAGGGTAGTAGTATATCTCACTATTGATACAATATGTGGTGATCCCATTACACCTATTGATGGCCTAGCATGTACTAGTCCCTATGGTGGAGGAAGAGAACCCAAACCTGCTACTCTCAAGCTATCCCTCTCCACTATCACTATAGTCACCTGACCCTATAACACTTTGACTTGGCCCTATAGTGCTACAACCTAGCCTTGTAGTGCCCCAACCTAGCCTTTTAATGTCACCACCTACCCTTTTAAAGCTAATACCTATGGTTGTGTTATATCTCTAGCCTACACTACTACATCTCATGCCTATACGAATGCATCCCTCTCTCTCACCAACCCTTGTAAATCTAGTGGTGGCCTCTTGACCTCCATTATGGGATGTAAACCTACCCACCAAGCTATATATGCCACTGTGCACCCTAGATCTCCAACACCTAGCCCTATTGGTAGATCCTCAAAATCTATCCCATCTATCTCTTGAGGTAATGGTAGGGGTGCCTTTATGTCATCCCTCCTATATCAAGGGAAGGTAGGTGGTATATCCTATAGAGACCAAACTACCTCCTAACCCATGCCATGGGTATCATCTCCAACTCACTAGCTCATCTCCCCCTAACCCATAGTGATCTCTACAATCCAGCCAACTATTGTGCCTATCCTCTAAATATGGGGTATGTCAGGTAGGGTCTCCAAAAAATATCTATAGGGATCAAACCCTCAAACATGTGCCTATAATAGGCAATGTCATGCACTACACCATCCACTCAGGTCTATGTCATGCCCTCTCTCTACCATTTGAAACCAACCCTAAAGCTATCTAGAATCATGATAGGTAACCCCAATGGTCATGTCACTATGATGTGCTCATATGCCCAACAGTGTAATAGATGTCTAACATACAAACTATATCACTGTCATAGTCTCAAACCCCATAGCTCTCTATATAACTATGCCAAAAACACTGGACCCCATGCAAAAATAGTTCATTGATCAACCATCTATGAAATCACACCTATCAATATAATTAGAAATCTACCACCATCTACATCTAATAATGCATACATTGTGATATTGATCATCACTAGGATGCTCAATTGATGCTACTCCTCATCAGTCATATATAGTGGCTCATAGGTAAAACTCACTGAATGATAGGTCACCTCACTAACATGCTCACCATATAATGCTACCATGTGTATATCATGTTCCTCTCTTGATCATGTGAAGAGCTTCTCACCCTAGAGTGGTAATTGTAAAATCCTATATACATCCTCCTATGTCACTATCAACCCCCTAGTTGGTAGATGGAAGATTTTGGTGGTATGATCCCACCTCTTGATCAATGCTATCATAAGGCTCACATCTCAAGTGACTCAACAATATCATCACACTCTTCTTAACCCCATAGTATCCATATGCTCCCACTCATCTAGGGTGACATCCCTCCTCATTCACATTAGAAACCTTGATAGATGATCATGTAATGTCAGCTTCATCCTCACTTGTATCCATACACATACAACTCAAGTCACATACTTTTTAATATAACCACCATTTCCTTTTTCCCTTCTCTTTGGGAAAACTACATTGGTCTAACGCCCTTAACTAGTCTATGTAGGTAGCACTCAGTTGACATGAGGTCTTCTAATGATATCTTGGTCATATGCCCACCTAACTATCTACCCTACTCTCCCTTCTCTACCCTAGGTTTCACTACCTCTCTCTCTCTCAATCCTAGGCCCATTGCTTATCATAACTCTAGGATTCATGAATTATATACCTACCCCTCAACCCTATGCCCTATTTTTTAAGCCCTAGGTACTTTGACCTATCTCAACCTCTCTTTTTAAACCATACTTTAGATATTTTTCCCTAGGATCTGGGATAACTACATTGGCTTGAGGCTCTAAACTAGACTATGTAGGCAACACTCAGTCGACATGGGGTCTTTTGAGGCTAGTTTAGCCATTAGGCTAGTTGACTACTTCCATTAGGGATCCAAACTGAACCTTTCTCCTCTTTTATTAGTTTTTCATAAGAACTGACATCAACATTAATGTTGACATTGGTGATTTGTAGGCATAAGTGTTGGCCAACATCAACAGACACCTACCAACCTCAATGCTATGTTAGTTGATGTTAGTGTACCCCACTGACATTGGTGATTGGTTCAACCCTAGGGCCAAATGACCTATCCCCAATACTATAATTTTAACCTTGAAAACTACCCCAACTTATCCTAAAACTACCGTACCCCATCTCCTACCCTTATACTAACATTTTCTATCCCCCACCTCTAAATTGGCCTAAAAACTCAAAATAACCAAATTAAGTTTCAAAATAACTCGTAGAGAATCTTACATCATCTCTTCATCTCCTTCAAGTTGGCATAGGTGGATCTTATGGTGGCATGCCTCCCATTGGGTCCCCTCCTAGCTCAGCCATCTCAATCACAGTTAGATCTTTATTTTTCTCCAATCACAAGTTGTAAATGAGTTTGGTTAGCCACCAAACCCCCTTTTGTCACGTTGGTCAGCCATCGATGTTGGCATGCTTGACCTAATCCATTGACATCAGCAATGTTTCCCTAATATGTTGATGTTATTACTATTTACTATTGACATTAGAGATATCACTGATGTCAACACCATTGCATTAATGTTTCCACCAACAACCCCAAATCTTTAGACTTTACCCATACTTTGGGGAAATTTAGAGATTATGTATATCTCCCTGACCACAACCACAAACCTAGAGATCACATAAATCTCCCCAACCTTGACAACCATAATTGAAGATCACTTAAATCTCCACCCATAATGATGTTTTTTAGAGATCATGACTATCTCCTCACTTATTGACCCTATTACATCAACCTTGCATTACTTGTCTTGACCACTTATGTTATTCTACTATTGTTAGATATTGTACACATGCATGTATCTTAGGTGTTTTGGATAACAACCAAGCTCATCCTATCACCTATAACCTTTTATGTTTTCTAAGGTCACTTCTTACCTCAGATACCTAAGACACATCGACCATTAGAGCTACAACTTTGAATATTTTAACCTATCAGCTATCACTTATAAGTTGTGCTTTGATTATTTCTATTTGAGTCCTACTCAACCTTCATTTTTATTGAATTTATCAACTATAGCTCATAGTAGTATATGTACATGAAGTGATACTCAGTTCTCCACCACTCACCTAATTACCTTCTTATCAAATTGGTACCTAATTCTAGTTTCTCCTCTATCGATTCATATTTTGAGGGGGGATACCTCATCCAATACTTAGAGCATCTAATTCCTATTTTTGTCTTACAACTTGTCAAGGCAAATTATAAGATAAAAAGGGGTAAATGTAGACACCAAAATTACATCACACACATGTATGTAACTCCCTGTGTTGAAACCCCCTTAAACCTCATTTCAATAATAAAAATTAGCCTCCCTAACCAATGTGTTTACCCCTTACACATTTAATTAATTTAAAATACTTAATTAGGTTAATTATAAACCCTTTATGCCACTTTACCTAGACACCTCACCCTAAGACTGATTCTCACCTTATGAGTCACCTCAAGATTTGGTCTCCTCACCCTAACTACCCAAGACTTATTCTCACCTCAAAACTAAATTCCTAATCAACTACCTCATTTTTAACCTCTTATTTTTATCATTTTTAATGGGTGCCACACTTGGCATGAAGATCAATAAAAAATAGGCCAAAATAGTAAGTTTTACCCATTTTAAGGCCACTAATGTTGTTTAACCCATGATCGACATCTACAAGATCACCGACATCAGTGATATAAGACAAACGCCAACCTAAAGGTTAGGTCATCAAAAATCAATAAATCTCATTCCTATTTACATCTAAGCTCTCAACCTTAAATTTTTGACATCTTGGCTTATTGTTATCCTGTATAAGTCAATATAGATTAGGAACCAAGCTCTTAGGGACTAGCAGCACCCACTTGTTTTCTCTATTCAGGGTATCAATTTAGACTCCTTAATAGGATCCATCCATCTAACACTTATCATTCAGTCACTGCTATAGCTAATTACATCACTTATTCTATAGATCTTTTAAGCATTTACTCTATTATCAATTTATATCTACTTTTCATTGCTTTACACATTCCCAACCAAACTCCTATAAGGGAGTTATAAATCTTCCTTGCTTGTTTCTCCTTGACCTGACATACTAAACCTAAGACTAGATCCATCCAAATCATAATCTATCTCTCAAAACTCTCTCTAACCTCTCAGACCTAACCAAAACCATTTCCTAGACCTAAAAAAGACTTTTACAAGGTCCTAGGCAATTATTGCCCCTACTAAAATCGATAGCTTAACCAACATCGATTACCTTCACCCACCAAACTCAGTAGCATAATTGATATCGATCACTTTCCCACTAATGTTAGAAACTATAGAATCCCTAACCTTTCCAAAAACCTACCCAAACAACTTCTAAAATATAAATAAAATACACCACCTGCACCCTGTCACTCTCTGTTGCACTCAAGTTACGAATAATGGTAACATTATTTCTCTTTCACTCTCTCTTTACCTCATTTTTAGTTATTTATTACTCTCTTGTCTCTCAAGAGTGGACTATCATCTCTAAGGAAGTTTCACACTTCTTAGAACAAGTGCATAGCTTGATAGCCTACTCATTTATCTACTAACAAATATTTTGTGGTAGTGCTTTCTTACTTGTAGGTAGTCCTCCATAGATAAATATGAGTGTTCACAACATCTAGATATGGCATGTAAACCAATCCAAGTTCATTTTAATCACTTATCCCTATCATTTTTATTTATTTTTATTTAGATTTGAAATAGACAAATTTTAGCAAAATAAATATGACATTATCTTTATTATATAATGAGATCAATATTGAAGCCTAGGCCATATCATAGGAAGACTTTAATGTTAAAGAGAATGATTCCATCCCTTGGAGATCCTTTGAAATTATGAGAAGAACCTTGATTTGGTTGAAGGAACATGGGGCTGATCTTGGTGTGTATGATACCCCTACCCTCCAAGAGCTCAAAAAGTTTGGGAGCTAAGAGGCTTCCTCCTAGAATACAATGGTAATCCTTTAGCTCCACCATTGATAGTAAAGGGCAAGGGTAAGAGCAAGCTTGGTGATGTTGATTTCATTAAGCTAGTTGTTGTGGAGTTAATAACAGTGGCATGGTTTAAGGTTAGACTATCATTCTCAAAGATAATAAGCCTAGAAAAAATTGGGATAAAATTATTATTAGGGAGGTTATTGGCTAGTGCTACACCTTATCCATTTTAGTAGAGGGAGCCCAAATAATGCAAACTATTCCAAAAACCATCCCCATGTCCAATCCATTGACTATTCCACTTAATCCACCAGCACAACAACTAGTAGTTTCCCCTACTCTAAAGATATATTCAAGGAAGAGAGGAGGTAAGCAAGAAGAAGAGCATACCAAAAAAAAAGAGTTAAGAGAGTTATACAGCCTCCATGTGGATTTCATGTAAAGAAGAGAGAGGTTATGTTTAAAGACCTACCTTCCAAGGATGTCCCTATAAAAAGGAAGGAGGACCAAGCCTCATATGTCCAAAGAGTGAGGGATATGAGTGATTAAGAAGATTTAGATGAAGGCACACCCATTTCCAAGATTATGAAGAAGCAACTTGCTTTCACTCCTCCAAAAGTAAGGATTGGGCAAAGAACTCTAAAGAAGAGACCTTAGACCACAATGAAGGCCCTGATGATGGGATTATCTATGTAATAGGGTCCATCAAGTGTAGAAAGAAATGGTAATGAGGAAGACATCCTAACCTCAAATTATCCTTTGTCTTTTAATGATGTTGTGTAGGTCAGTGTTGAGGTAGTTATGCAAGCTTAGGCCCCTCAAGAAAAGGAAACCATATCATCATATATGGAGACATTCATTGATAAAGTTATCACCTAAACATCAAGCCAAGGTGATCAAGGTAAAGTTTAAGAGCTAGATAAATCTGATGAGAAAACTGAGGAAGAGCCAGAGTAGAACATTTAAGGAAACACTAATTCTGAGGTGGTGGTTGAGTAGGAAGGCTTACACATAGCTCTAAAGGCACCATAAGATGTCCCTTCACCTCCAAAGGTGTCAATTTTATCACTAGAGGATAAGGTGAGTGTAGAGTAAGGTGGGAGAACAAACCTAAAAATGGGTACCCCTACTCATACAAAACAAATTAGGAATTGGATCTTACCAATAAATATGCTAAGGAGGGTGCTTTAGGAAGTGTTTCTTTAATTTAAATGCCATGAAGTCTTCTCCCTCGCATCAAGGTCCATGACCCAACACATATTAAAGGTCATGAGGCCATGACTGGTGAAGAGTTACCTAAAGGAATCAAGGACATCACCATATCCTCATTCATGCCTAAGGCCCAAAAAAATAAATAATGTGAAGTGGCTATGTAACCTTCGATACAATCATTAGAGAAAGCAATTTCAATTGAATTATTTATCAAATAGTCTCATCAACGTAAGTTAGAGTGTGGAGTTTTGGAGCAGATAGAGCCAAATCTAGAAAAAGAACATGGAGAGGATAAAGGTGGAAAGAAGTAGGAGAGTGATAAAGAGATTGAGTAGTTTGTGTTAAGCTCATATCCCACTCTTGTGGTTATCCCTACATTAAGCAATCTAATGGCACCACCTTTCACTATCTTGAGTCCATCATCAATGTCCACCACTTCAATGGGATTCTAGATTAGACCCCTCCTCTAGGTTGAATAATAGGTCAGGATAAAAGGGACATTGTGAGCAAAATAAAGGAGATCGACGTAATGAAGATCACTTAAGAACACAAGGACAAGCCCCTTAAAAAGGAAAAAACACATTATTTGACCACCTTCACCACTATAATAGAAAGGAATGTGGAGATATACATCCCTCCACTAGGTGCATTGAAAAAATATTCCCCCCTTGAAATTTAAATTTTCTGTAACTGCGTTCTAGGGAAGACATCTGAGAATGAGTTGAAACATAGCCCAAAGGTCTTAGCTAACATGGTGCCACACATAATGTATAAATACAAAGCCACCATGGAGTAGTTAAAGGTGGAAAATTAGGCTATGATCTAGTACTTACAAAATTTACTGAGTGAGCCTAAGGTGGTGACTCCAATAGCTAACAAGGCTCTAGGTCCTCTCCATCTCACATTTTCACTATTTGACTCTAGTTGGATTGATGATTTAAAGACCAAGAGATGAGAAACTAAAGATTAGAAATAAGACTTAGGCACTCAAGTAGAAGAAATAATCCACTCGACATTTAAATGCTTGAACAACATAGTGGACAATAAAAGGGAATATGATGCCTAGATGTTTTCTTATGAGGTAGATAACAAGAAGTGGGAAGAAACTCAGCAAAATATGGATGAGATATGTAATATGGGTATAAAAAATTTGATTTCAAAGATTATCATTACTCCAAATGATCATAAAAGGCCCAAATAATATCAATTGGCAATCAAGCATCATCTGATGATGCTTAAAGATGTCATCTTTAATTTAAAAGGAGAAGAGTAGTCTCTCAAGACTATGATAAAAGAGATAGATGTTACACTAAGAAAGATGGTGAGCTTTGATGGTGAAAATTATTTGGGGGAGGATGCAGTGTGCAATACTCTAAAGAACCTCATTGATGCACCATAAGAGTCCTTTGATGTTAATAAGATAAATCAATTGGTGTCAATTGAGAAATCTTGTGATCATCTTAAAGAACTCATTAGATGAAAGTTAACCATGTTTCAAAGGATTTTCACCTAGATTGAAGAGTATAGAGTCAAATTAAAATATCAAATAGGCCCAAACCAAAGGAGTCTCACCCCCATGCTTGAATAATATACCAAGTAAAAGAATAGGGTGGTGAAGGATTCCATCATTTAGATCAACTCTGAGACATGGCCAAACATTTTAGTTTCTTCCAAGATGGTGCCACCTCCCTCTTATTTTCTCTCCCTTCTTCTTTTCTCTCATTTCCCATTGGGAAACTATTGTACTCCACTCATTAGTGGCACATCCCTGTTAAGGTAGTTTTTATGTCATCATGTGCACATGAAAGGGATATTTTTTATTTGTTATGCAAGAGGAAAAATGTTTGTTTTGTCCCTTGTTGGATCTACCTCCACATAGATGACTAAAAATATTCTACCGAGGTGGAGGATCAATTTTTCCATCATCACAAGAGCATGTGCATAATCCAAGGAATCATGTTTGTTACAAATTCTAACATACTCTAGGACCATGAAGGAATCTTCCAGCTAGAGCATATTTAGGAATATGCTAGGATTATCTCAGTTGTATAAGTAAAGGGAGTATGTCCCTTTACAAAGGTCAATTAAATTTTGATTCAAGATCTATATCCTCAAAGAGTTATCCCTATGTGATACTCTTGGTGCCAAATTTTTTTATGATGTAAAATCATTGGCAAGCTTTGAGAGCATAATACATGTCTCCCTTGTCATAGGATTTTGTTTCATGGTGTTAATCTATTATATTGTTCAATACACATTGTGCCCATTTCTAATTCAATTGACAAATGAAATTTTGCTTATGGTTTCCACTCTCCTTTCTTTGTTGAAGTAAGATGCCACGTTCTAAATGCTTAGCTGATTGGTGATCTGATTCATTCATCTTTATGGTGATCATTTAGGGTGTATGTCTAGATTATAAAATCCTTTTTAATTTGATATTTGGGAATAGGGTGTTGATAGCCTTTTTAAGAGTATTTTTTGGGCTTAAGAATTCAATTAAAAGAGGTTCTTGAAGGATATCATTTATTCATGATTTTAGTTTCATTTGTTTCAGACCTATGGTACATTTACTGGTAAAGGAAACATAGAAATTTATTTGAGCTTCTTTGTGCTCATATATTAACCCTCCACTTTGATTTATATTAAATGAAAATTTTATCCTACCCTATTTTACTCTGCATATCCTAAGTGTTATTTTCCTATGAGCATGTAAATATTTCATACTTAACATGTGTTTAAATTTTATGCATTAAAGATTAACATTGAAATCTCTTATTCAACCCTCTATTGTTGAATATTATTTAGAATAGAAGTTTCAATCATGTCCATATATATCTTTAGTAGCTTGTGTCTAGCCTATAACATTTGCTTACTCCATGTGACAACCCTTACTTGGTGGATTGAGCAAGCTTGGTTGTGTTCCAGTCAGATTTATATTCCCTTGTACCAAAAATTCCCATGAAGATTGAGTTTTAGAATCCCTTCACGTGAGCAAGCTACCCCTTAGGTCCTCTCACCTTAGTTTAGGTAGAGCCAAAAGTAGTAGGGAATTGACCATGCCCTTTGCAGGTGCCTCCCAGTCATTTTTTATATTCAGTCCAGTCATGATGTTAAACCCTTCCCTAGTTATAATGATATACTAAGCATATTTTTCATCTTTACTTGCCATCTTCTTCAAGAGTGAAAATTTGAGAGATATAGGTGTATAACTCGGAACCAACATCGCCTTCATTGATGACCTAAATATGACCCTTAAATGACATAGAATGACTTACGACCAAATGTGACCATGACCAAGGCTAACAACACATTAAATGACATCAAAATGATCATAACACACCCTATAACATGATAATAGGCCCCTATATCAAGTTTTGGACTATAGGGGGTTGACTTATTTTGACTTGTGGTCAAAATAGTCAATAATTCCTTTCTGAAATTATTTCTTTAGAACTTAATTTGTTAAAATGAGTAGATTGATAGCCTTCTAGGGGAGTCTTGTACTTCTTGGATCTATCACTTTCTAGACAATCCACCCTTCAATCTTATTAATCAATCCCTTTTCTAGTCTTATTCTTATTATAGGTCATTCCTCCCAAGCCAAAGAGGAGTAATTCACATCATCTAGATCACAGAGCATGCAACCACATCTAGGTTTATATATGCCTTCTCCATTTATTTAGCTTTACTTATTTTCAAAATCAATATAAAATAATAAAAAAATATAGTGAAACATTCTAGCACACCCGATGGGACCCTATAGTTTTCTTGAGTTCATTATTATTTTAGGACATTCTAGTTAAATTAATGAAAGAATCAATCATTGCACTTCTTTATTTATGAAACTAAAATGTTATTTTATTCATTTCTAAATTGAAAAATATTAAATTTCAATTTATTTATTTCAAAATCAAAAGCAAGTACTTGTTTTGTTTACTTTCTTTGAAAAGTCAAAATCATTTATTTTCCTTTATTTATAAAAAGTGAAAAGGTATTTATCCTAGAATAGGACTTGCACTATCATCTTGAATTTAGGTGTATTCTAGTTGTTTTGTACTCATTCAAAGAAATTAAAATTTCCTTTTGGTTTTAAAATAAACCTTAATCCATTAATTGCTTACATGATTAAGTCACATATATTAATTAATCAATAAATCAATTGTATCAATCACTTCTTTTCACACACATACCATACCAAGTCACACAATTAATTCAAAAAACATTAACATAAAGGAACTGATTGGGATTTCATTACCTAGAGGCAACCTTCATCCTAACTATCATACTTGGATTGCACCACCAAGGGGAAAACCAACTTAGTATGTTGATTGGGTATAAAATCTAAATATCAAGTATATATTGGAAAACCACCTGACACGCTTACGTTGTAGTGTGTGAAGTGAGTGGGTAGGCCCCAGTACCAATCCATATACCAATTCCAATACAAATATATTTTGAGCTTAAACATAGCTAAAACCATCTATAGACTACTTCTTCTAGTACATGTTTCAAAATCCAAGTAGAGTCTCACAAATTCTAAACTTAAGGCATAAGCCCAAAGTGAGATAAAAAAGAACTCTTAGGATCTAACATACTTTTAGTGTGTGTGATATTTTTTGAATTTTTTCTTCTTTGTTCTCCTTTTGAATTAGTGAGTTTGCTTTCAATCAAACTTCTAAAAACTTTTACCACTTTATCACATGGCCTTGACATGGTAGAAAGCTAGACACCAATCTAACCAAAACCAACCTCACCACCAGCCTTCTTCCTCTTGTTCATCCATGGAGCACACTCCAGATGTGGAAATATTTCTTAAGTATTTTAAGCATCCCAATATGCCCTGATATTTTGCCTAAGGGGATATGGACTTCACCAATCTCCTTGGCAATAACCTCATTACCCTCTAGCATTACCTTGCCACAATTGCCAATCGTGTACCTACTTTGGTTCCTTCTATTGAACCACCTTATGGCATGCTTACTTACCTTATGCTTGAAACTTTGATTAGCACTATCTCCACTACCAAATCCATGGTGAATCATGCTTTATCCTCCCTAAACAACCCTTCTACTACTATTACCCAAAACTAATCTTCTCTTCCACCACTAATAAATACCCATCACCATAAAATTTCACCAACCCCATAACTAACCCTTAAAGTTTATGGACAACCCAACCAATGACAACTCAATCACCACTTATCATTAGGATTCCATCCACTAGTATAGTTTCCTTAACTCTTTTCACTCAAAACTCAAAATCATCTACACCATTTCAAAACTTAGTAGTTTCCATACCATCCACTCTCCAACCAATAATTACAAGGATAACTACACACCTTCAACTAACAAACCCAACTATGCCCATGTATCAATAAATACCTACTACACCTAATCTGGGATACATCCCAAATCCACAAGGATATATGCCTCTTATATCATTCCAACATTTCATGGCCAACTATCAATATGTGGCATCCACCTAAACTTACAACATGCAATATATTACACCCTCACAACCCCACCAAATCATACCCTATAATTATGTGGGTGCACCACAAACTAACCTCATCAAAATGTTGATGGATAAAATGACAACTCTAGAGAAATACTTTTCTGGAGCTCACAATATTTTGTCTTATGATTAGATTTGTAATGAGCTTATTCACCATTTTGTACCACTCCATCTCTACCTTGATCAATGGGAACTTCCAAAATTTTCCGAATTCCAATGTAAGGAGGATCCCCAACAAAATTTAAGAGAATTTAGGCATGCATGATATCTTATTACCTATGATGATGCTCTTTTACTTCAAAAATTCCCTATGTCTTTATTAGGACCCACATTGGATTGGTATAGTGCCATCAATAGGCACTCCCTTTTTTCCATCACTCAACTCACATAAACTTTCTTGGATCACTTCTCCATAAAAATATCTAAGAAGTTATCCATAACTGACTTATATACTATCTTCTAATTTGAGGATGAAACTATTACCGATTTTATTGCTTGATGGAGGGGGTTAATCAACTAACTTTATTATCCATACCCAACCAAAATTAATTGAAATTTTCTCTTGGGCATGTGCCAAAAATATTTCATCTACCCTACAAATTCAAACATTCTAAACCCTTGATGAAGCATTTACCATGGCTATAAAATAGGAAATCTGAGAAATTGATGAAGGCAAACTTAAGCTTAAGAATAAGAATGCTAGCTTCAAATTTGCCAAAGCTTCCTCTAAAATTTCAAACCACCCCAAATACAAAGGATCATCCAATGTAATTGTCCTTAAAATAGATCCTCCTTTGGTATTAAACCAATTTAACCCATCCAAATATTCAAACCTAAATCCAAAATCCCAAAACTATTTTTTTCAAAATTAATATACTCTACTAGGGGAGTCTTATGCTTTAATTTTGGATAAATTTTTGAAGGCATCCATGGTCCAACTTCCACCAATAAAACCCCCTCAAAAATTTTATTCATCTCATCCTATACCAATTTTCTATAAGGAGAATGTGATCTGAAACTACCATCGCATCATTGGGCATAATGTTGATAGATGCAAAACCTTTAAAAACAAAGTTCAAAACTTGATTGATAAGGGAAAAATTGTAATGGATAACCTAAATGCACCTCCAAATCAAGATATTGATATCTTCTATAAACCATTTCCAAACCACCCACCTTCCTCAAATAATGATCATAATAATGTGAAAACATCCCATAAACATGAGGTTCATACAATAAATATAGTTCTCAATGAACTTATGATTGATGAACCTATGACCCAAACCATGCCTATTCCACTTCTCAATTTGGTAGTTACAACCAAAATCACCTCTCCTAATCCACTTACTTCCACATCAGAATCACCCATCCTTCCTTTAGAAATCATAACTAAGTAATAAACCACCACTCCTACTCCACTTAATTTCATGGTGGAATCACCCATCCTTCCTTCAAAAATCATAACTAAGGAAAAAACCACCACTGTTACTCCACTTCACCATGGAATAACCAATCCTTCCTTCGAAAATCATAACTAAAGAATAAACCACCACTCTTACTCCACTTACTTCCATATTATAACTACCTATCCTTCCTTTGGAAAGCATAACTAAGGAAGAGATCATCTCATTTACTCCTTCCATAGTGGAATCACCCACCATTTCCTTATAAATTTTACCAAAAGAAGAGGAAAACATGACCATCCCACTTCCACATCCACTTAGTCTCTCCTTGGAATTCCCCATTAAGGAGGCTAAGTATACCTATAAACCATTTTCAAGGTTGGTTCAAAATTGCAAATTTTTATCACAACCAAAGCTTGATCGAGCTACATTTTGGCACTGTCTTGGGCTTCCCTACCCTACAAAGAAGGAGTAAAAAAATCATCAACCACCCAACCTTCAACCTCAATAAATTAAACCACTTATATCTTAGCCAAACCAACAAACTCATCCACATCTCAAACTTCAAACAAACCAACCAACCTAACTCATCTAAAAAAAATAAAACAATCCCCATTACTCCACTCAAACCTATAAAAAACTTAGGGGTCCTTCCAACTCAAAATCTCACTCACCCACCTTTAAAATATATTTGACACCATAAAACCTACCTAAAAATTAACAATCTTAACCAATAAGGAATATCAAACCACTTAAGATTCATAAGCCTAAAACTATTTCACCTCCCATTTCAACTTCACCCTCCATCCTAGAGTTATACCCTTTATCCATTTTAGGTCCTCACCCTTCCACCTTGTTGAAAAATCCAAGCCCTCTAATCAAGATATTTCAAACTCAACCTCCTATTATTACCACACCTCCACCCATTTACACCAAACCTTCAACCCCAAAACCATCAACCAAAATCATTACACAAACCAAATATCCACTCATAAAACCCACCCCTAAAAAGGTACCAACCCCAACAACCAAAACAAATACTTCCACCATCTTAACACCATTTATAGAATCTTATTCTATTATCTTGAAAAGTTTTTTACAAACTTCCTACATAACCCTATCTTCCATAAAACCATTCTATCCTCTTAGCCCAAAACTAGTTTAGTTCATTGATAACTTAATTTGCATATACCATAAGACACCTGGACATGACACTAAGAACTAAAAATATCTTCAAGACATAATCCAAAAATTATATGATACAAATGATATTTTGATAAAGGAGACTCCTTTTAGCTCACCTCTAAGCCACAAAATAAAAACTACCACCCCAAATAAACCTACCTCCAAGATCTCATCAAAGAGTATGGATAAACCATAATAACCTACCAACCCACATACATTCTAAATTGACACCATCCATGTGGTCACTCGATCAAAAAGATAAAAGGATAAATGGAAATCCAAAGTATCCATCCCTTGGACATATCATTCTTCTATGAAATCATCCCAATCACCTTTGCCAAAACCTAAGATTTCTATTTTGAGTACACCTCAATCCAAACCATCTGGATTGATACATAAGTCAATTCTCAAATAACTTCACCAAACCCTGATGAAGATGACCTTGTATAAATTGATCCAAACCTCACCTTAACACCATCAAGCTATGATTGAGGCTTTACAATTGATTGAGATTTAAATATAATATCCTCAACCTCTAGCATCTCTTATTGAATCCCTCCAAGTATCATCCCTTGTAAAAATCTAAGATTCTTAGATACCTTCTATCTACTCAAATGATCCAGATCCTCCCCTCTTCATCACAACACACATGAATAAAACCCAAATAAAAAGGGTTTTGATTTATGGGGGAAATAACATCAATATCATCTCATCCCATGTTTATAATCAACTTAAACTTCTTGAGAACATCATGTCTAAAACCACTACCATATTATAATATTTTAATGACACAATGGAAACTACCTTGGGAGTAGTTATCCTTCACATATATTTAGGTCCTCAAACTCTCCCCAAGATCTTTGATGTTGTAAAAGGGAATTTTTAATACAATGTATTGCTTGGATGCCTTTGGACCTGAACCATGGGTTATGTACCATCAACCTTGCATAGGTGCCTCAAATTTGAATATGAGGGTCAAGTTCACATTAACCCAGCTGACCCTATTCCATTTAAGTCATGATACATTACTTATCACCTAAATCATATACTTATACCATTAAAGGATGCATCCCCTTCATCCTCCATCAACAAAACTTCTACAAGCTTGACCATACCCTCTTCCCAAGACCCTATGAAATGCCCCTTGGAATCTAAAATCTGAAGTCTTTCTCTTAGAGAATACCACCTATTTACTCTCAATACCATTCCTACTCCTCAAGAATATGGAAATCTTGATTAACATCCTAACTATGATTCTAACATTAGAACCATTATCCCTTTTGGTTCTCTCAAATTCCCAACCAACTTTATCTATGGGTGACTTGATTAACCACTTTCAACTTCTAATGCCTTATATTTCATCATATCATTCACCTCCAATTTTTCTTTCTTGGATAAGCCATAATTCACCTAAACACAACTTTATTGGTTTGATTAGAAAATATTTGATCTATGTTTTTATGAGAATGGACCACATGATATTATCCCATGTAAACCTCAAAATCCTTGTAAATAATATGGCCTTATATTTATCCAATCAAAAGAGCCAACCAGCCCACCTTCCATCAAAATCATTGAGGAAGAAACCCCATCCTCACTAACCTCTTCTTATTCAAAATTTGATGATCCTGATTCCATCTCTCCTAATTTTTTTATTAATATGATTAGTTTTGGACCCCTAACCTATAAAATTCATGGGGAAACTATAACCATTCCTTTGACTCATCTAGGATGGTTGAAGATGATTCTCCTTCCATTAATACTATTTAATATTAGGATGATGATTCCCTTCTCACGTATTTTAGTACTAAAGATTACTCTCTGCACAAATCCCTTATTCCTAAGACATTGACCATGTTGAATGAATTTATCATTGATATCAAATTAGGCACTCAAGGTAATGCTCACATAATCAAAATTGACCAATCTATAGATTCATCAAAAAATCAAGATTTTTATTCATTTTGCATTACCTTAGCATAGAATTTTCTTGGTCTTATAGTGATCTACCTAAAATTAACCCTTATATAGTCATCTAAAAGATCTTCACTAACATTGATGCTAAGCTTGTTAGGCAAAAGATTCAAAGGATGCATCCTCACATTACCCTTCTTATTAAAGAGGATATAAAACATCTCTTATCCATCAACTTCATCCAACCCATTGACTATCTAAAATGGGTCTTGAATGGTGTTCCTATCACTAAAGTAATAGGAGGACTTCGTATTTGTACAAATTTTTGTGACCTCAACCTTTCTTGTCCAAAAGATGACTTTCTTTTACAAAACATTGACTAGCTTGTTGATTTAACTATCAGCCATGAGATGCTATCTCTTATGGATGGATTCTCTATCTATAACCAAATCTCAATCACCCTAGAATATTACAACAAAACTACCTTCATCACCCAATAGGTAACCTTTTGTTATAGGGTCATGCCTTTCAACTTGAAGAATGTTGGTGCAACTTATTAACATGTCATGACCTACATATATTATGACCTCATCCATAAAACCATGGAATATTATGTAGATGACCTCCTTGGTAAGTGGAACAAATACTATCAATAGGCATTTGAATCACTCAAAGGATATCTTATTTCTCCACCTATCCTTGTACCTCCAAATTAGGACCAACCCTTTTACCTTTACATCTCTACCACAACCCATTCCTTAGGTGCGATGTTCACACATCATGATAATAAAAAAAAGAATAGGGAATATACTACATAATTTAAACACATGTATAATATGAAACTCTTTATACCCATATGAATAAGTATGCCTCACCTTAATTTTCATGGATTCAAAAATTCTTCAATACCTCCTCAACCATAAAACCTTTGTCATCACAAACACTGACCTCCTTAATTACATGCTTTCTAAGCCATATCAAAATTAGTGTATGGCTAGATGGCTCATAATTTTAGCTAAGTTTGATCTTGAGTTACTTTAACAAAAATTATTCAAAGGGAAAATCATCATCAATTAATTAGCTTAAGCCCCTTTAACTAACAACCAACCTTCTAACCTTAAGTTTCTTGATGAGTCCATCACAACTCTCTCTCAAAAGGACACACCTTACCAAATGACCATGTTCTTTGATGGATCAAAATGTCAACATGGTGGGGGTGTCAAAATCATCTTTATACCCTTTGAAGGTCATAATTTCCCCTTATCATTTAAACTTGACTTTGATTACACCAACATGGTTGAATATAAGGGTTTTAGGTATCCAAACAACTTTATCCATGGGAATAAAATTTATCAACATTTTTTATGACTCCCAACTTATGGTCAACCAGATCAATGGTTCTTACCATTGTAAAAATGATGTTCTCAAAAAATACAAATAACGGATAGGTATACTATTGGCCTCATTTCATCATTACCTTATCCAATCCACTTCACATTAAATAAAAAAGTTCATTGATGCCATGGATTTTTTTACTTCTCAAATCCAATCTTCACCTTCAAAACCAAAATCTTTGTCACCATTCATAGACTTAACCAACCCTCTTACACCAAAATGGACCTCTTTTGCATCTGCAATGTAGAAAAAATCTAACTAGTTATTTGGTATAAGCAACTTTTTGACCACGTTACCTTAGCCATCATCCCTTCCAACCTATCTAGGAATGGTAGATGAGATTTTATATAGATTACTTCCCATTATACCATATTATGGAGAATTATCTACAAATGAGGCTTTGATGGTCTCCTTTTTTGATGCTTTCATAGCTAATAAATCCCTCAACTATCAAAGAAAATCATGCTAGGATTTGTGGAAGACACTTTAGTGGTTTAGGTATCACTAAGTGCAACCTTAACTTTGGATACTATTGGCCTACCCTTAACCAATAAATTTTTGATTATGTCAAGAAGTGTGTCAAGTGTTAGCAACATACTAACTTACATCACATTCCTAGTCATGCCTTTCAAGTTAAGGATTTTTTACCCTTATCTTAATGGGGATTGAATCTCATTTGTGAAATTAACCCTCAATCTTCACAAAGACATCATTTATCATTATCGTGATAGAATAATTCACCAAGTAGGTGGAGGCTATTCTTTTCATCTTAACCAAATCCAACAAGATTGTCAACTTCTTCAATCATCATATCAGTTGTCACTTCATTTTTCCTCACAAAATCATCACCAACAATGAAAAATCATTCAAAACTAATAAAGTACATAATATTTTATGACACTTTCAACATTAAGTTAAGCTTCTTATCTCCATATTACCCACAAGATAATGGATAAGTTGAAGCCTCTAACAAAAAAAAATTCTCACTAAAATGGTCAATGAATCTCATAGGGATTATAACTTACACATTCCTTTTGACTTAGGACATATCAAACTAGCATCCAAACTCCTATGGTCACCACCCCTTTCTCACTTTTCTATGGTGTTAAGGTTATCTTTACTCTCAAAGAGCAAATTCCCTCCCTTCACATATCCCTAAAGGATATGATCTCAGAAGAGGACTATCATCAATAATGTCTAGCCAAACTTAAGCTACTTGACTAGCATCATTTGGCCACTCTTAACCATCTTCATGTCTATCAAGATAAAATTAAATGTTCTTATAACAAACCCCTAAGAGAGTAAGAATTCAATATTGGTGACCTCATCTTAAAATAAAATCAACATGTAACTAACATGGAAAGAAGTAAGTGGGGTAAGTTTTCTCCCAATTGGATTACACCATTTATTATCATGCATAAGTATGGGTCAAAAAATTACCAATTAGCATCCTTTGAAGGAAATCCAGAACCCAAACCCCTCAATTTTTTGCATATGTGTCTTTTATTTTATTGAAACAAGTTATAAATAACCTTGTGTCTTACTTAATATCATCCCTTTTTTTACATCCTTATCACCTTAATTTCCTTACTTTAAGTAAAATCACTTAAAGAAAATAATCATGTTATTATCCATCATAGTTTTAGCCTGAATCTTAAACATGGGTACCATGACTCTATACATGACATGATTCTAATTTCCATCCCTTATAAGGTGGATCCCCATGGTCATTGTCTCTTACAAACTCTATCACCTATCATGTAACCTTCTTGTGCTATGGTTTTTCCCTCATAAAGGAAAACCTTAGGCCTATACAAGCAATTCCATGTCTAAAAACAAAAAAACAATATATATATATATATATATATATATATATATATATATATATATATATATTATGGGTCATATCTATACTTTCAAACTTCTCCCTTGAAGGATAGCTATCAAAATAAAATAAATCCAAAACTTAGACCACTCCCTTAAAGGATGGTTAAGTAAAAAAATTGTTAAAAAAATAAATCACATGGAAGCTTCCCACATTGATCAACTTCCCCAACCTATCAACCAAAAAAGCAAAAAAAAAAAATATCCCAAAGAAAAATTTCATTATCTTTCACAAAGCAATAATAGACTTCCTACATTGATCAGTCTACACCAAAATAAGACACGGACTTGTCTATAATGGTTCTTAGGTCACCTATAGAAGGGGAATGATGTCCCCCCAAGAAGGTTATACCACATACATTCACATATTTTGATACATATCGCTTTTTACCCTCTAAAAATCAAGGGATTTTGAGCTTATTTGACACTACATGATCAAGTCATTTCTTAAACAAATGAACAAATGATAGTGCAAAACATGAAAGGGGATTATGTTCATAAGCTGATCTATCTTGATATTTTGGTCCTTCCAAGTGAAATAGCATCACATGTCCTTCATCATGACTACTTGTTGAAACATTCTTTAAGGCATCTATATTATGTTTGATTAAACATTATTCTCTCATTTCTTCACTCTTTTTACATATAGTATTTTAACTAAATTAATCTATATGTTAAAATGCTTTAGAACATTTTAAACTATATATTATTCATTGTATTAAAAATAAGTTACATCATAATTCACTTAAGTGTGTTACGTACATTTTATTTTTTTGTTATAAATAGAATAAACATTTCATTACAATTATGTGTTTTATTATGTCACATTCTATTTCATCACCTATTCGCATTATTTATTTAGGTGTTTTATTATTACTTGAAAACATTCTATTTACCCACATCATAGTCATTAGAATAAACATAACTAAACCATATCAATCATCTCATCAACAATCCTAATTCAACCAATTTATCCATCACATAAACATTATCAAAAATTATTTTTGATATATGAATCAAACCAACATCTCATAGCAATTTCTAAATCACATCTATATCTTATAAATCAATCAATCTTTCTTATCATCAAGTATAAGTCAACCTAATTAATTGCATAAAAAAATTTACTTTGTATGAACCAATCCACATTTAATCAATTTTTCTAAAATATATAATGGTTCAACAAACTATGTTATTCAAATCACATATACATCTAAATATGGGATCAGATGGATTCATTAACTCATATCATAGCTATCAAAATATGATGAAATACATCAAGCATACACCTACTAAAAGGAATAATTTCAAACCATAAACACAACCCAAATGTGTCATCATAAAGCATCATAACATAAATCATCACATAAACATAACATAAATAACACCATAACATCATATGCCATCATCAATAAACATCATAACTAAACCATGTGTTGAATATATATGCATATAAATATCCATGTCAATATCTCAAAATGATATGTACATATTACTACAATGGTTCACATGATAGAATAAAAATCATAATATAGCACAGTAGCTAGTAATATATGGTGCAGGGGAAATAGTGTCCCCTCAACCCTCTCCATCTCTATGACCTATCTGTACTCCTTTAGATGTTATACCACCGTTGGGTGCAATAATTCCAAGGATCCTTGACATAACTTGCTCTACTAGATACTCTATGTATTAAGGCACAATATGAGGCCCCCTAATAACATGCCCCTCATAGTAACTTAACTTCATTTTACTAGTATATCTCATCAATGGAATGGTCTAAGGTGATCCCATGATAACTCTAGTCCCACTCAAAGATTGTCCCCTCTATTATGGTGACCCTCTTACCTACCTAAGATCATCCATCTTAGTTGTAACCAAGTTTAGATACACTTGTAATCCATCCCTCTCCTAAGTAATAGTGGTCAACTAACCCTGCACAATGTCTCTCTACTGAGTGATGGTGGATAGTTGTACCTACAAGCTATATCTCTCTATGTCATCATAGTCAATTCCCGTATGAAATATATCTCTATTGGATGATGATGGATATTTAAACCTACAAGCTATCACTCTCTTATGTTGTCTTAGCTAGTTTCCCCTATGTTGTGTCTCTCTCCTATGTAATATGGGTTAGAGATGCTTGTAAGGAAGCCTATGTTACTCTTGTAGTATCCCTCTCTACAATGACTATATATAGATTACAGGATGCCTCTTCCATCTATGTAGCACCCTCCTCCTCACCCTCCTCCTCACCATGATCCTCACCCTATCCATCATCTCCTCCAACATAATATTTCTAACATGTTTATAAAAATAGAGTTGAAAATTATTCTACATGAGAGAGAGAGAGAGAGAGAGTATGCAAAATAAATATTGAAATATTGTCCATGTTTAGTAATAAATTTTGTAATATCATCTCTTATTATGAAAATTAAGCATGAAATGGAAAGAATGAAACTTTGCATTAACATATGGTAAACTTCGTCATTCATGTACATGATAGGACTAAATATGGTCTCCTTTTTATTTTCAAGGAATGTAAGAAATATTTGTAAATAAGTGAGATCCATTTTTATTTTGATGTGCAATCTAAGTTTAGATGTAAGGTGATACCTCAAGAGAAATAGGACATAGTGTATGAAAATAGGGTTTGAAAGATAATTATTTGAATAATTTACTATAAATTTTTGAAATTGAAAGTGAATTTTTGAGTTGGATATGCAAGTAAAAAGTCAAAATTATTGAAAAATCAGTGATTTGATGGGACCTAATATATGTAACTAGGGTTTGGAAAAAAATATTTTGAAGATTTATTATTGAATTTTGAATTTTGGATTTATTTTTTAATTTAAATATTCTAGTAAAAATTTAGAAATTTATTGAAAAAGTACTGGGAAAATACTAAGACCTAGTATGGGCAACTAGGGTTTGAAAGAAAATTATTTTAAAATTACTAAAAATTTAAAATTTAATGCAAATTTATGATTTTATTATGAAGGTAAAAAAATATAAGAATATAAGAAAAAATAGTAGGAAATTTACCTTAGGGTTTTAAGGTTTTTATGCTTGATTGAAGTAAGTCGGGTTCACCAAAGAATTTAACAATTTTGAGAATATTGGTGTATTATTCCTAATTTAGTTAAAGGGTTTGAGGAGTAAAATCCATAAATAAATATACAATTTGTTAAGTTACTAATTTATAAAATTTTATTTCAATTCAAACTTTTCTAAAAATAGTAATAAGAAGAAGAAATAAGACTTAGCTAGAAATTGATTGATCTGACTAAGATAGATGTTGGAATTCATTGTGAAGGACTGGGACACTATTACAAACTAAGATATAAAATTTATTTTGTGATTAGATAGGAGCACCATAACTAGATAGGAGTGGTACTAACATTTTATTCTATCTCTTCCATTATTGTCTTAAGGATCTGAGATTTTTGGGTTTTGTTCACTAGGTTTGTGTGACCTTGTCTATGAAGTTTTGATATTTGGAAGTCTATAGAGATCCTTGTAAGATTTTATCTTTAATCCCTATCTTTCATTGTGATTTGACCAATTTTGAGCAAAGAGGGGGGTTAGTGTGTGTAAGATTCACTAGAAGTGGATCCACACCCCTTGTGTGGGCATGTTGCCTATATACCAATACTTTGAAGAGGGATCAAGCCATATGTAGTTTTTCCACTTAACGTGCTTTGTGAAAATGTGTGTATGAAGATAAAAAATGTTAAACTAGATGTTCTTGAGATGGATAGGGACTGGTGTAAGGATTTTAATAAGTTTTTAAGTGTGTTGGATGGTTGTATGAAAAGAATAGGAAAGGTTTCTTGAGTGGTCTTGCTTATATTCTTGCTTGTTTAGTGATAATTTCTAACCTTTTGCAAATGGTTTTTGAATGGGATTTTATAGGGATCTATTATTCATGGGTTGAATGTGCTCACATTAGGATGACAAGGATAAGGATGAAAAAATAGAATGAATTAACCATTGGAGCCAAAAATAGACTTGGAAAAGAGCACTGAAAGTAGACAGGAGTGGCACCAGTACTATTGTCTAAGTTGAGCACTATTATCCTTTGTTGATGGGACCTAGGGGGATGGATTAGTCATGGAAAGAGGGATTTATCTCAGCTAGGATCAAGTCTAGAAGGCTAAAAATGATTAGGAATTAGTGAAAAATATGATTGAGGGTCATGAGAGAAAACCAAAGGTCCTTATGGGTTAGGTGTTACAAGCCACACTCAAGTTACCAATTTTTGAATTTTATATGACCACATTTGCCTGCCCCCACTTTATTTTAGTGATATAAAAAAGCAAAATACTAGGATAAGGGAAAAATAATAAGTGTATCTAAACTTACCTACAAGGGTGAAGCTATGTGATTTTGGGTGTGCATAGAGAGAATACATTGTGAAGTGTAAATCTGTAAGAGAAAATAAAGAGTAGATCAATTCTTATTAGATACACTATATATAAAATAAGAACATACAAATTTGGGTAAGAGAGAGATGAAGAGAAAGGAATGAATACACCTCACTAGGTACATAAACCAATACAAAACCTATTGTGATGTTAAGTGATGTTGAGTAATACTAGATGATGTTGTACTAAGAATAATATCATGAATGGAGCTGAGTGCTCAATTCCATAGAAGTGGATAAAAATGTAAAGGCTATCCCTTTGGCTCCATTATCATCTACTAAAAGAAGATATGTGATCATGCATGTGTTGGTTCATATTTGGACTGTGTCTAATCCCTCTAAATAGGTGGCTCAAGAATACAAAGGCTAGCTAGACCTTTGGTTCCATTGTTGCCCCATGAAGTGAAGTTATGAACTGATACTAGTATAAAATGTATATCATATGAGATAGCTCTTGAAGTGTATGAATGTATTATGATTTAAAAATATTGGCATGAATAGACAAATATATGTTAGAAACTAGGCCACTTTTGGCCACTCCGAAAGATGGAGATTAGGCTTGTATGAAAGCCACTCTGAACTAGTGCATTAGGCTTGTATGAAATCCACTCTAAAACTTGAGAAATAAATAATGTGGAAGTTAGTATTGTATTAAATCCATTCCCAAATGATGCAAAACACCTACAGATATAATAAGGCATGTAACTATTGAGATTGCTTGGGTAAAGTTGAACTCAAAAACAAAAGAAAAAAATGTATCATGCACATTGCCCCTAATCACTAGTGTCTAAAACATGGGTTTTGATCTCAAATTCATATCTACTGTTGTATCTAAAACTAAAAGTGAGAGCCATCATGTCATACAAGATGCCCCCTATATCTAGATTCTCTAAGTGAAAGTGTATTGAAAACCACAAATTCTGAATTATTATAGTCTTGCAAACCTATAGCTAAACCTATTTTTCTATGTGCTTCCAAAAAGTTTGGTTTTTTTATATTTAGATAGTAACACCAAAAATGGACACTAGTGGCACCAGCACTGTAGACCAAGTTGGGAACTATTGTCTTGGACCAAATCTAGTAATTGTTTTTTATTCTCACTATATACCTAGTCTGTTCTAATTATTTTGCTGTCTGGTTATTGTTTTAAGTGTGCTAAAAGATATATTTTTTACTATTAAGAGGTTCGATCTCTATGAAAAAACTCTTATTTATTGATGTATTATTATTAATTTTTTTAAAGGTTCTAAGTAGTAAAATTAATAAATAGATATGCAATTATCAACCTACTAATTTGTAAAATTTGATTACAATTTGAAATTTTCTAAAATTAGTAATAAGGGGAATAAAATAAGAGTGTTAGAAACTAGTTGATCTAACTAAGATTGAGGCTAAAACTTACTATACATGACTAGGACATTATCACAAATTGAGATCTAAACTTCATTTTGTGATTGAATAGGAATGCCAAAACTGGATAAGAGTGGAACTGATGTTGTAATTCACCTTTGTCATTGTTGTCCTAAGGATCTGAGCTTTCTATGTTTTGTTCACCAAGTCCATGTGACCCTGTGTATGAATTTTTAGTAGCTAAAAGTTTGTAGAGATCCATGTGTATCAGATTTCCTCTTCAAACCCTATCTTTCATTGTGTTTTGACTAATTCCAAGTAAAAAGGGGGGGGTTAGTGTGTGTAAAATTTAATGGATGTGGATCCACACCCCTTGTGTGGGCACATTGCCTACATACCAATACTTCAAAGAGGGATCAAGCCATATGTATTTCACCCACTAAATGTGTTTTATGCTATTATGTGTATGAAGATGTAGAATGCTAAACTATATGTGCTTGAGGTGGTTAGGGACTGGTGTAAATTTTTAAATAAGATTGTAAGTGTTTCACTAAATTTTGTCTATTTTAATTCTAAAGGAAAAAAAATGATAGGGTTAAGTGATTAGAATGAACCTAAATTGGTTTGTGCAATATATCTAGACATTATGAGCACTCGTCTTTATCTAGGAAGGACTACCTGTAAGTAAGAAAACACTACCACAAGATGTTTGTTAGTAGATAAATGAGTGGGTTACCAAGCTACACACTTGTTCTAAGAAGTGTGAAACTTCCTTAGAGATGACAGTCCACTTTTGAGAGACAAACGAGTAATAAATAACTAAAAGAGAGGTAAAGAGAGAGTGAAAAAGAGATAATATTACTATTATTAGAAACCTAAATGCAGTAGAGAGTAACAGACTATAGATGGTATATTTTGTTTATGTTTTGGAAAGGTTAGGGAATCCACAATCAGCAACATTAGTAGGGTAGTGAATGATATTAGTTAAACTACTAAGGTTTATGGTCAATTTGATCGATGTCAGTTAGGCTGCCAAAGTTGGTATGAGCAATAATTGCCTAAGAGCTTGTAGATGGCTTTTTTGGGTCTAAAAAATGGTTTTGATTAGGTTTGGGAGGTTAGGGAGAGTTATGAGAGAGAGAGAGTATAGTTTGAGTAGATCTTGTCAGAGGTTTGGTGTGTCAGGTCAAGAAGAAGTAAGCAAAGAAGCTTTGTAACTCCCTCATAGGAGTTTGGTTAGGAGTGTGTAAAGGAATGCATAGTATACATAAAGTGATAGAAAAGTAAATACTTAAAAGACTTACAAAATAAGTGATGTACCTAGATGCAGTAGTCACTAAATGATAAGTGCCAAATTGATGGTCCTTATCAGGTAGTCTAAACCTGAATGCCTGAATAGAGACAACAAATAAGTGTTGATGGTCCTTAAGAGCTTAGTTCCTGATCATGATTTACTTACGTAAGATGAAAGTAAGCCAAGATGTAAAAATTTGAATGTTGAGAGCTTGAATGTAAGTAAGAATGAATTTTCTTGATTTCTACTAACCTGAACTTTAGATTAGAGTTTAGCTTATATCATCGACGTCAATGATCCCACTAACATCAACCATGGGTTGACTGATGTCAACCATGGGTTGATCGATGTTGAGAGTCCTAGAATAGGTAAAGCTTAATATTTTTGGCTTGTTTTTTATTTCTCTTCATGCCAAGTGTGGCACTTGTTACAAAATGGTAAAAATAAGAGGTTAAAAAAGAGGTAGTTGATTAGAAATTTAGTTTTGAAGTGAGAATAAGTCTTGTGTAGTTAGGATGAGGGAACTAGGTCTTAAGGTGACTCATCAGATGAGAATTAGTCATAGGGTGAGGTGGCTAGGTAAGGTGGAAAAAAGAGATTTTAGTTAACTTAATTAATTATTTTAAAATAATTAAATGTGTGAGGGGTAAAATCATGGATTAGGGAGGCTAATTTTTATTATTGAAAAAAGGGCTAAAAGGGGTTTTGACATAGGGAGTTACACATGTGTGTGACATAATTTGGTGTTTAAATTTTCCCCTTTTTATCTTGTAATTTATACTAATAATTTTTCAAGACAAAAATAAGAGTTAGATACTCCAAGTATTGGATGAGATATCCCTCCTCAAAATGGGAATCGATAGAGGAGAAACCAAAATCAGGTTCCAATTTGATAAAAACATAATTGGGTAAGTAGTGGAGAATTGAATATCACTTCATATGCATATACTTTTAAAAGATATAGTTGAAAAATTCAAGAATAGGCAAGGTTGAGGAAGACTCAGATAGAAATAACCAAAGCATAGCTTGTAAGTGATAGATGATAGGTCAAAATAATCAAAGTTATAGCTCCAATGGTCGATGTGTCCCAAGTATTTGAGGTAGGAAGTTCCCCTAGGAAACATAAAAGGGTTGAAGGTGATAGGATGAGCTTGGTTTTCATCTAAAACACCTAGTATACATGCATGTGTATAATAGCCAATTATAATGGAATAGTATAAGCGATCAAGACAAGCAATGCAAGGTTGGTGTAAAAGGGTCAATGAGTGAGGAGATATTCATGATCTCCAAGAAAAGTCATCATGGGTGAAGATTTAAGTGATCTCCAATGGAATTTATCATGATTGGGGAGATATATGTGATCTCTAATTGCCCTTGATTATGGGTAAAGTCTAAAAATTTGGGGTTGATTTTTTTGGTGGGGAGGGGGAAACACTATTGCAATGGTGCTGACATCAATGACATTACCGATATCAGTAATAAATAGTGTCAACATTAGTATATTAGGGCAATGTTGCTAATATCAATAGGTATAAGAACCAATGTTAGTTGATTAGGTCAAGCATGTTGATGTCAATGGTTGACCAAACCCAACAAAAGGGGGTTTGGTGGCTAACCAAACTCATTTACAACTTGTGATTATAGAAAAAATAGAGTTGTGAGAGCAACTGAGATGGTAGAGCAAGGAAGGGACCTAGCAAGAGGTACACCACCATAAGAGCCAATTGTGCTAGCCTGAAAGAGATGGAGAGATGAGGTAAGATCCTCTACTAGTTGTTTTGAAACTTGATTTGGTTATTTTGGAGGTTTTAGGCTAATTTAGAGGTGGGGGTGTAGAAAATGTTAGTAAAGAGGTAGGAAACAGGGTAGGGTAGTTTTAGGATAAGTTGGGGGGAATTTAGGGTAGGTTTTTAGGTTAAAATTAGATTTTTAGGTTTGGATCATTCAGCCCTAAGGCTGAATTAGTCGATGAGGTCCACTAACATCAACTGACATGACATCAAGGTCAGTAGGTGTCTACTAACATCAATCGACACTTATGCCTACAAAGTGTTGATATTAGCATTAAATTTAATGTCGATGATTGTGAAGAACTATAAAAATAGGAGAAAGGGTTAGTTTGGATCCCTAGTAGAAGTAGTCAACTAGCCTAATGGCTAAGCTAGCCTTAAAAGACCCCATGTTGACTGAATGCTACCTACATATCCCAGTTTGGGGCCTCAAGCCAATGTAGTTCTCTTAAAGCCTAGGAAAAATATCTAAGGTACATTTAAAAGGAATGTTAAGGGAAATGGGTAAAAAGGTAGGGTGAGATAGGTCTAGAGGTCTAGGGTTTAAAAGATAGGGCATAGTGTTAAGGGTCAAGGATATAGGCCATGAGGCCTAGAGTTGTGATATGTAATTAGGCCTAGGGTGGAGAGAAAAGGTAGTGAAGCATAGAGTAGAGAGAAAAGCGTAGGGTAGTTAGTTAGGTGGGTATATGGCTAAGCTAACCTGTGAAGACCCTGTGTCGATTGAGTGTTGCCTACATAGCCCAGTTTAGGGCCTTAGACCAATGTAGTTATCCCTAATAGAATGGAAAAATGTGGTGGTAGATTATATTATAAAGTACATGACTTGAGTTGTGTGTGTATGGATGTAGGTAAGGATGGATTTGACATTATGATATCATCTACCAAAGATTTAGATGCATATGAGGAGGGATGTCACTCTAGATGAGTAGCACATGGAAGCTATGGGGTTAGGAGAAGTGTGATGGTATTGTCGAGTCACCTGAGATGTGAACCTTATGATAGCATTGATTGAGAGGTGGGATCACACCATCAACACCTTCCATCTACTAACCAGAGAGTTGATAGTGACTCAAAAGGATGTCTATAGGATTTTATGGATGCCACTCCAAGGTGAGGAGCTCTTTGCATGCTCAAGAGAGGAACATGATATCCACATTGTGGCATTATATGGAAAGTATGTTAGTGAGGTGAATTATCATTTTGTGAGTTTTGCATATGAGCCAATGTATATGGCCATGAGGAACAACATCAATTGAGTATCCTAATGATGATTAGGATCATGGCATATGCATTACCAGATGTAGATGGTGGTAGATTTTTTATTACATTGATAGATGTACTCACATAGATGGTTGAGTAGTGGACTATTTTTGCATGGGGTCTAGTATTTTTAGCATAGTTATACAGAGAGTTGTGGGGTTTGAGACTATGATAGTGATATAGTTTGTGTTATCCATCTACTACATTGTTAGGCATATGAGCACATCATGGTAACATGCCCATTGGGTTTACCTACCATGATTTTAGCTAGCTTCAGGGTTAGTTTTATATGGTGGAAAGAGGGCAAGCATAGACCCAAGTAGACGGTGTAGTGTGTGACATTACCTATTATAAGTTCATGATTGAGGGTTTGAACCTTGCAAAAATTTTGTGGAAACCCTACTTGACTTACCTAATTTTTAGAGGATAGGCACAATAACTTGTTGGTTTTTAGAGCTCACTATGGGTTAGGGGGAGATGAGATGGCGAGTTGGAGATGGAACCTATGACATAGGTTAAGAGGTAGTTTGGTCTACAATAGGATATTTTGCCTACCTTCCCTCGATATAAGAGGGATGAAATAGAGGCACCCTTGCTATTACCCTAAGAGATAGATGGGTCATATTTTGAGAAGCTGCTAGTAGGGCTAGGTGTTGGAAATCTAGGGTGCACAATAGCATATATAGCCTGGTGGGTAGTTTTACAACCCATGGTGGAGGTTAGGAGGCCACCACTAGATTTATAGGGGTTGGTGAGAGAGAGGGATATAACCATATAGGCATGAGATGTAGCATTTTAGGCTAGAGATACAACATAGGCATATGTATTAACCTTATAGTGTTAGGTGGTGACATTGTAGGGCCAGGTTGGGGTACTATAAGGCCAGGTTATAATATTACAGGGCCAAGTCAGAGTGTTATAGCTTTAGGTGACTATAGTGATAACAAAGAGGGATAGCTTGAGAGCAACATATCAGGTTGCTACTCCTCCTCCACCACAGGGACTAGTACATGTTGGGCCATCATTAGGTGTTATGGGACCTCCATAGACTATATCTTTGGTAAGATATACTACTACCCTAGATGAGATTGCCTATTAGAAGAGAGTAATTAGAGAGTTTCCATAGATTTAGTAATATTATAAGTTTAAGGAGTAGGATACATTTGTGTCACATGCCACAGCTTTTAGCTCATAGAGATGTAGACAGGCTAAGATTGGTAATGACACTGCTTCATCATGACCACATGGAGAGCCTTGATGATCTCGAGTGCTAGATTTTATCATTTTTTATTATATTTGTTATAGGTACACTGACTTGTGAGCTGAAGATGTGCAACATATATGTTGAGAGAGAGAGATGATATTATGATGATGTATTGATGGACATGTTATTGATCATATATATATATATATATATATATATATATATATATATATATGAGATGTTTATTTATTATGATTATGATGAGGATATTGACGTAGATGATGATGATATAGATGATGATTATTTAATGCTATGTTAATTTTGATATTAATGTTGATCATGTTAGTTGAGTTAGATGAGTGTTTCCCACATATGTGATGGTATATGCATAGTGGTGTGTTAGTTTCATCTTAGCAATTTTCCATATTTTGTGATGGTGTATGCTTAAAATGAATAAATTGGTTATGTTAGTTTATTTTAGTATTTTTATATATTTATGATGGTGTATTCATAAAATAAATTGAGTAGGCATTGATAGTGTTGGTATGACATTGTTCTTCATCTCAATAGAGAGATCGATATGTGATGTGGATGGAAAAAAAAGAGGTAGAATACTCATGCACCGACAAACATCATAATCAAAACATAAATAGGCTTAGGAGAATGAGCCTCTTTCATGCCTTATATCTTTGAACCATTGTGTTTGTTAGAGAAGCATCATGTTTACCTTATATTAAGTGAGCTTCATAGTCCCTTGAAAGAGCATGAGGGAAAAAGGGTAAAATGAGAAAAAAATGTTTGGGTAGCATAACCTACGAAGTGGGGATGATATGCCCCTATTGTGGGTGACTTGAGAGCTACTATAGGCAAGTCCATGACTTAAATCTTTTTCCTATGTTTTTGTGTAAGCTGATCAATGCAAGAAGCTTATAATAAGATTTTGTATGGGTTAAGGTCATATAAAGTTGATCAATGTGAGAATCTTTTTTTATTTGTATTTCCCTTTAAGAATAAATCTTGGCTTAAACATCCTTCAAGGGAGTGGTCTAAGCATTCATTTTTAAGTTTAAATAGCTATCCTTCAAGGGAGTAGTCTATTGATAGTAGAAAAGAGAAGTTATGTAGTTGTCCTTCAAGGGAGCAGCCTACATTAGGAAGCATGACCTAAGAGTTTATAACTTGTCACATATCTCATTTGTTTTAGTTATTTTTTTTATTTTTTATTTTTATGATTTTAGTCATGGACAAGAATATAGAGGCTTAGGAGTTTTCCACTTTGGGGGAAAAACCATACCATTGCATAAGTTAATTAAGTGTATAGGAGTAAGGGTGAAGAGGAAGGGAAATGAATGTAATAGGGATGCTCAAGGGATGAGCTCAAGTTAAACATGAGGTGAAGCAATGTTTGGTTAACAAAAGAATGGTCATATGTGTAAGGCATTTATAGGCTTGAGATATGACCTTCTTTAAAGAGAAGATAAGAGATAAGTTCTTGAGCCATATTTGTGAGTTATGATATAGGGTCCAAGTCAATTAGGAATAAACTTACCTAGTTTGCTTTTCTCCATGTTCATCACATGTTGATTTTATTTTAAGACAAGATCTCCTATATTGAAATCTCATTCTTTAAGTTTTTTAATATAAGCACATTTGATATGCTCTTGATAGATTTGGAGGTGGTTGAGGGATATGAGACAACACTCATCAAACAATTCAAGTTGATCCAAACATTATTGGTGAATGTCATCATTAGTAAGTATGTCTTGTAGAGAAATGCAGAGAGAAGGAATCTAGATTTCAAGAGGCAAAATAGCCTCCATCCCATATACCAAGGAAAAAGGTGTAGCACCCATAGGGGTTTGAATGTTAGTGTGGTAAGCCTATAAATCAAAAAGAATATGTGTGTGTCAATCCTTGCCCATATCATTGACTACCTTCATGAGAATTTTGGTCAATGTTTTTTTAAAAGCTTATGCCTGTCTATTTACTTATGGATAGTATGGTGATTAGAAGCTTAATTTGAATCCAAATGTATCACAAAGACTTTGAATAGTCTTATTTTTGAAATATTTATTGTTATATATTATAATTTCATGAGGGATACCAAAATGATAGATGATGTGATGGTTGTTGAATTCAACCATTTTTTAGTTTTAGTGGAGATGAGAGGGATGCCCTCGACCCACTTGGTGAATTATTCAGTGGTAGTAATGATAGAATGATGATGGAGGGAGGAATGAAGGTTAATCTCCCTAATTAGATCTAAGCCCCATTGGGATAAGGGCCAAAATTCTTTGGTGACTTGTAATGCATGAATTGGAACATGAATGAGGTTAGCATGTTGTTGACACTTGATGTAATGTCAAATGTAATCAGCACAGTCTTGATGAAGTATGCGCCAATAATAAAGTCAAAGGATACATTTGGTAAATACATGGCCATTGAAATGCCAACCACAAATCCCATCATGGACTTATTTAATGGCAAAGGGAGTCTCAGTAATATTGAGGCATCTAAGAAAAAGACCATCAAAACCTCACTTGTAGAGAAGTCCCCCTATCATTATGTAATGAGTGGCACGTTTTATGAAGGCACATCTCCCATTATTGGAGAGATCAAAAGGGGTAATAGAAAAGGAAAGATAATCTATGATTTTCTTGTACCATAAGTCATGTGGGTTGGATGTTACATTTATGATAAAGAGGATGTTATCTAATACATAGGGGTAATGTTAAGCAACGCACGATGATGTAGATTCTTAAGGAAGAGGATGAAGAGGGTATGTGTGAAGCAAGTGAAGTCATTGTGTCAAAAAACTTATTTATAGATTAAGGAATAGTTTGTAAGAGATAAGAGTCAAATGATCCTAATAGCATATCTACACAATGTTTATACCACTGTATAATTTCATTTTTACATAGGTAAGAACCATTAACCTAGTTAACCACTAGTTGAGAATCACCAAAAAATGGTTATCAATTTGATACCCAAGAAGAGAGATATTTGAAGTCTTAAAATCAAAGCCTCATATTTGGCCATATTGTTAGTGCATTCAAAATCTAGTTTAAATGATAAAGGCATAGGTTCATAATCTAGAGGAATAATAATGACCCCCATACCTCTACCATATTGACATTTAGATCCATTGAAGAAGATCATAATTTTATAGGAGATGTCATCGATGGAGAGTGTTGCAATGGATTCATCAGGGAATTCAAGGTTTGAAGGTTGATTGTTAGGTAAAGGGGTAACATCTAACTAGTTAGCAATTGTTTTCCCCTTAATAGACTTTTGTTGAATGAATTCTAAGTCAAATTTGGCAATAAGAATGAGCCATCGAGCTACACATTGGTTGTGATATGGCTTAGATTACATGTATTTGATGGGGTCATTATGGGTGACCACATAGGTTTTGTGATTTAGGAGATAATGGCAAATCTTGGAGGTAGAAAAGAGAAATGCAAGGCAATTTGTTTTCGTATAGGTATATCAAGTCTCATAATCAATAAGTGTAAAACTTATGTATTAAACCATTTTCTCTCAATGTTGGTCATCTCGATGTACAATCATAACACCTAGAGAATGGTCTATTACAGAGATATATAGGGAGAAAGGCTGATTTTCCTTAGGCATAATAAGAACTGGTGGGGAAGGACATACTATTTAAGTGCATCAAAATCTTCCTATAAATCTATATTTCAATGGAAGGAGACATATTTTTTGAGGAGATGGTGAAAGGGTTGGCAATGATCTGACAACTAGGATATGAAACGATGGATTGACTAAAGTTTGTCTTGCAGGCTACGGATTTGTTTGATATTAGTAGGTGGAGGCATCTCTAAGCTTGCTCTAACCTTAGTAAGATCAACTTCAATACCATAAATAGAAATGATAAAACCTAAAAGTTTACTAGAAAGAACTCCAAAGACAAATTTATTTGGGTTTAGTTGAACGTTATATTGGAGGAGATGAGTAAATATGGTTTTGAGAATTGTCAAGTGATCTTGACAAAGTTTAGACTTGTTGAGTAATTCATCTACGTAACCTTCCATAATTTTATGTAGGAGATCATGAAAGATGTAGGTCATATCCCATTGGTAGGTTGCACTAGCATTCTTCAGGCCAAAAGGCATGACCTGATAGCATAAAGTCCCCCATGGGGTAATGAAGGTTGTCTTATGTTGATCCTTAGGAGTGACCAAGATTTTATTATATCAAGAAAACTTTTCCATAATTGATAGCATCTCATGATTGGTTGTTAGATCAACAAGTTTGTCGATACTTGGAAATGAGAAATCATCTTTTGGATAAGTGAGGTTTAAATCATGATAGTCAGTGCAAATGTAGATTCTCCCAGTTACTTTTGTACTAGGAACAATATTAGAAATCCATTATAAGTATTTGATGGGTTAGATAAAGTTAATAGAAAGGAGGGATTATATCCCTTCTTTGACAAGGAAATAAATATGAGGATGCATCTTGCAAAGCTTCTACTTAACAGGTTTAGCATCTCAATTGGTGACAATGTTATGGGTGATGATGGGTGATGATAAAGGGGTCAATACCAGGCATGTCATTATAAGACCAAGTGAAGGCTTTGCTATGGTCATTAAGAAATGTGTCATAATTAGCTTTCCTAGAGGAATATAAATATTGGCCAATCTTGAGGATGTGAGGGTTATCATGAGAGGGTAGATTAATGTCAATGGTTTATTCATTTAATATAGTTTGTATTTTGGATGGTAGTGATCATTGGATATATGAATCATCCACACCCATATATCTGAGAATTGCATCATCATATTGACATTAAACAGTGTTAATATTGGGAGTCTTCATCAATTATTTCAAGATGAATGAGAGGAAGGGACCTTGTTTCCTTACCTTAGTGATAGGTGAGAGGCCCCAAATGGATGTCATCTATTGAAAAAAAATAGGAGGTATAGATACCTCTTATTTGATAGATGATGGTGGAGAAGAAGGTGGATAAGGATAGACTATTTCTTTAATAATTGGTATATGGGAATTTTTAATGAGTTTAGTTGGTTTATCATAGCCCACTCCATGCCTCTTTTTGGTATTTTCATTGGTTTGGCTAGTGGGATATTCAATAGGGATATGGATACCTTATTCTTAATGAACCAAACCAAATCCTTTCCAAGCACACCTATAGAGATATGTGTGAGAAAATCTAGGGTTAATCAGAAAAGAGAAGTCACAAGCAAATGGTTGTGGTGAAAAAGATAAATTACTGATAATGGGATCCTGATCAATTCCCCCATATATGAAATTAGTTTTGAGGTTAGGGGGACCATAAGGGATGACCATCCTAATGTGGTGATCATAATTTGGATGCATGTGAATACTTCCATACTCTTGTGGATTATAGAACATGTCAAGCATCAACAAATGATATTCACTGAGTGATTAATGTTGAAAAGTCTCCTCCATGGGATCCTTGTCATGAGTTTATGTTGTTGGTATCTGTGTAGTCAGGGGAGTGGCACTTGTAGAAGCTTTAGAAGTATCATGTAGGTAAGATGATGTTTTCAATGGAATGAGAACATCATTGGGACTATAAGTCATGTTTCATATTTTAAATAGAGGTGGGTTAGCAAGTATAACATGTACTTATCCATCATATTCAAACTTGACATAGTAGTGTAAAGTTGAGGGCACACATGCCATAACACATATCCAAGGTCACCTAAGTAGTATGTTATATTTGAACTCTCATTCCACAACATAGAAGATCTTGAGAATAGTATAGGGACTTACATGGATATGTAAGACAATAATGATCACCATAGCAATTGTGGTATCGTTAAAGGTGCAGAGTACCATGTTAATTTGAGACATGAAATTGTCAAGAAGGGCTAGTTGTTTGTTGGCATAGGTGGAAATAATATTAATACTAACTCCCCCATCAATCATGACTCTCTTGACATGATTTTGATTAATATATCCAGTAATAAAAAGGGTAGAATCCTAATCTTTAAGGTGTTGAAGTGGAATTTTTAAATCATTGAAAGAAATTAGGGAGATGAAATTAAGGGAACTAACCAAAGATGCAAGAGGTTGGGGATCATTTGATTATAACTTAATCACTTACAAGGAACTGATCAAATCTTGATGGTGTTGGGATGATTTTTGCATTAACTCATACAAATACATTTTCATAGGAGTTTGGTGAAGTTGTTTCACCATTGAGCTTTGAATAACATCTGAAGATGTTATTTTAGGAAAACCCAAGATAGAAATCTTATGATTAGGATGGGGAGTGTCTTTGGTGAAGGGATGAGCCCAAGGATCAGTGACTTTTTCCTTAGCTTTATCTTTTTTCTTTTGTGATTGTGTGGCCACATTAACTGTGTTAATCTGAAATGTAGGTGAAAGAGGTGGTAAAGGGGTTGCGACCACTTATTTGGGTTTAAAATTAGGTTAAATAGTAGGAGGCACTATGGATATCAAAGGTGAAATAATAGGAAGGTTAATGGGAGTATCATTGAAGAGAGTGTTGACATCAAAGTGTTGCTAAATGACTATTGTGAGGACTTTACAACTCTCAGAATCGTGTCTAGGTGAATGATGATATAAACACACTCATGTATCATTAAACCAAGATGGCTTCATTCCAAGAGGACTATAAGGCTTAATGGGAGGAAGATTTATTACGGAAGATTAAAATAAATGATGTATAAAAAATATATTAGAGCCTCCAAGTGGGCTCACACTTGTTGTGCTAATAGGAGTGGACACCTTCTTTTGTTTCAATGTTGAAAAGGTAATTTTACATGGTGGTTTGTTTGGTGATGGTGGAGTTACATGTTTTGTTGTCACTTTCTTAGTGTCAAATGTGAAAGGCCTACTAGATAGAAAAGGTAGGAGTGGAGGTAACTTAACCTTTTGTTTTGCTTGGGTCGGTAATATTCCAACTAAAGTAGAGGGGTGTGGTCCCAAAATGGATGGTAAATTTGAGGGTTAAAGAAGGGATCGGTGAGATCTAGGAAGCTTAATTTTTTGGTGAAAGTGGAGTTACATGTTTTACTATCACTTTCTTAGTGTCAAATGTGAAAGGCCTACTAGATAGAAAAGGTAGGAGTGGAGGTAACTTAACCTTTTATTTTGCTTGGGTCGGTAATATTCTAACTAAATTAGAGGGGTGTGGTCCCAAAATGGATGGTAAATTTGAGGGTTGAAGAAGGGATCAGTGAGATATAGGAATATTAACATTTTTATATAATTTAACTTGAAAAACTCCAACTTGTTGTTGAGGAGTTAAATCTAATTTCACCTATGGATGAATTAAATTAGAGATGGGATGTATGCCTAAGGGCCTGATCTGATTTAATGTGGTAGATTTCTATGAGGGTGAAGATTCTAACATAAATGACTGAACTTTAGGTGATTTTGGTGAAGAACCTCTAGATTTTTCAAAGACCTTAGGGTAAAGGGTAGTGAGAGGATTGGTGGTAAAGGTTAACATTCATTGTGTTGGATAAGGAGTTTTAAGTCAATCCTAAAATGCCACATGATCTAGCTTCATGGAGTAAAGAAATTCTATACTTTTCACCAATTGTGAGAAGGGTTTAGATGAAGTTGACGTAGGCCTTATGGTTGTGTATTTAGAAGGCTGAGGTATTTGGGAAAGAGGGAAATTGTTAATTTCTACTACTTTAAGCCAAAGATAAGAAAGAAGCACAATGGGGTCCTCTTTGACAGAGACATGAGAAGAGACATGGTCTACCATGGGTGGAAGAGAGGTAGGTGAAGAAGGTTCCTCAAGAGGGTAAATCATAGGTATTATGGCTTCCTTAACATGTGGGTGAGGCATAGGTAAAGTATAATCTTCCATAGGTAAAATAAGGGGTAAGAGTGGTATAATTGGAGTAGGCATAATAGGTCTCTCATCTATTATGGGAGTAGATAATATTGACTCCTCTAAGTACAAAGGTGGAGTGGATGGGGTACTACTCTCTATAGGTGGAGAAGAGGTAGGTGAAGAAGGTTCCTCAAGAGGGTATAATACAAGAATAATGTTCCCTTCAAAATGTAGTTGAGGAATGGGTAGAGTGTGTTCTTCAAGTGGTAAGAGGATAAGCAATATTGGTGCAAAAGGAATTGGCATTATAGGCTCCTTAGATGGAAAAATAAGTGGTAAAGGAGGCTCTTCCTCATGAAGGAGTAGAATAGGTGAAATAGGTTCTTCTACTTGAGGAAGAAGAATGGGAAAAACAAATTCCATTGAATGTGGGAGAGGAGTCGATGAAATGGGTGTCTCTTGTTGAGGGGAAGGTTGAGCTAGAGGTAAAGGAAAGACAATATTAACCATATGGATATTATGATCACTTGAGTTATTTGTGGTCTGGATAATATTTTGATTGGGTGAATGGTTAGGAAAAGGGTGTTTAAACACATCCATACTTTGATTACAGGGTGAAATAGGATTATCCAAGATGAGATCACCTATATCAAGCATGTCTTGAACAATGTTCTTGAGTGTCTTACAACTATTAGAATGATGGCCTTTAACTTGATGTTAACTATAAAACTCATCTTCCTTATATCGAATTGGAATAGGATGAGAGGGTTTAAACTGTATAGGAGGTTTGATCTAAGGAAGGTTTATGACACCTTTTTATAATAGTTTATCCAAAATAGAAGTATATGACTCCCCAATGGGAGTGTTTTGTCTTTGTTCATACCATTTTTAGAATTGCTTGGTCAGATTTTGGGAAGTCAAGGAATTTGATTGGTTTGTGGTTATGAAATAAGCTAACTTAATAACCACCACATTGGTGGAGCCTTTAGATTTTTGGTTCAAAGGAGAAGTTTTAGAAGAGGATTCATTTGATTTGGAATTAGGATTCTTACTGCACAACTGGACTTTGCCTTTATCTATAGTATGAACCTTGAGTTTTCATGCCATTATAAAGGCCTCATCAAATGTGCAAAAAAATTAAACCAAGAGTGTGGGTGAGATGTGCTTAGCACATGCCCTTGAGAAGATCTCAATAAGCTCAAGTTGGGGTAAGTAGAAGGATATTCGATTTATCAAACTTCTCTAATGAGTGACAAAATCTACAATAGACTCGTCATCAAATTGTCTGATAGAATAAAGGTCTATTATAGAAACCTTTTTTAAAATGTTAATAGATAAATGGTCCATGAATATTTGTGCAAGTTGGGTAAATGAAAAAAAGGAGTGTTGAGGTATAAAGCTATACCAATCCAAGGCAATAACTAAAATAGACATAAGGAAAGTACAAAGTAGTAATGCATTATGGTGCCCTATTAAATAATAGGCATGTCTAAATGCTCACAAATGTTGTTATGGATCCTCTTTACTATAGAAATGAGTAAATTTAGGGAGTTCCCATTGGCTCGGATAAGAGTGAATAGGCACAAAAATATGGATGGGTTCATTGCATATCTTATCATAAGATAACATATTCTTTGAACTAGAAATGTATGTCTCTAGATTAGACATTTTATCCATCAGCATCTTAATGAGGTTTGAAGGGGGATTAGTTTGGGGGATACCTCCTAAATTATAGGTAACCTAATAGGAAGCAAAGGGAGTGTATGACATAGCTTGTTGAGGTTGTGTTGAGGCAACATAAGGATAATGAGTCATAGGCTGGGGTGCAAAAAGAAAAAGGGCTTGTCCCATTGGGTTAGAGACTATGCTTTGGTTGGTTATTATTGTAGGTTGGATTATTGTCATGGATAGACTAGATGAAGGGTGAGTTGTAAATTAGGTGATTATAGGCACAAGGGTAGATCAAATAGGTACCACTAAATTTTAAAATGGTGTAAGCCTTGACTGAACTAGTTATAGTTATGAAAATAGGGAAGTCATACTAGGGTTTAGGTGGGATTGGGCAATTGGTGATGCTAAACTTTGGACATTGTTTATAGTTGGGTTACTCATAGAAGAAGTGGTTTGGGTAACCACGGGGAAAATAATGGAGGTAACTAAAACTAAAGTTATCTCCATTAGAGAGGTTGGTATACCATAGATTGGGTCACTTGAAGAATTATAAGTTCAGCTCATAACAAGGTAATGTTGAAGGGCTGCCACATTGTAATCAAAAAATTTAGTAAAACCTTGATCTCCCTTAGGCACAATAAGAATTTGGTTGGGGCTAGAAGTATGATTTGTATCTGAAGTATGTTCCATGATAGAATTAAAAGTAAGAGGGGAAGGTGGAAGTGGTTCCCAGCTTGCATAATCAACAAGAATTTTGGCTTGTGCTCATATCAATACCCTGCAATAAAAAGTATAAATAGTCTTACTACCTTATATTAGTAATAAAATAAGTAAATATGATATTTGAGTGTAGGTAAGTGGGTTATTTCACATTGATATTTTGAGCAGATGAAAATTACAGTCATCGATGTCAGTATCTTGACTGATGTTGATAGAAAATGTTTGTTGACGTCAATGGATTAACTGATGTCTGTAGGTAAAATATGCCAATGTCAGTAAGTTAACTGATGTCAGTCACTATGATATATTGAGAGATGGAAAATTTAATGTTTTAGAAAACTATAAGTTGAAACTAGGTAAAACAGTGGTTACAAGAGGTCTGTGTAAGAAAGAAGAACACTCAAATAACTTGAGATAACAGGTTATACAAACTGAGTATTAAAAATAGTATTAATTTTTTGAATCAATGGGAAAACATCCTTACCAACTCCAAAATACAAAAGGCAAAAAAAAGTAGAAAAAGAACATATAGCCAGCAACTATTAAGTCCCATAGATTAATTTTTAGTCTCGTGTTAGCTTATGCCTTAATCAAATAGTGAAAGATAATTTGGTTATCGAAGGTACTAGAAAGCAATCTAGAGATGGTTTCAAGTTAGTTTTAGTGCTCAAAAGGAAATCTATGTTAGACTAGGTACGTGGCTTGTTATAAGATCTTTCTCTATGTACTTCACATAGCTAGAGCCAAGATAGGTTGCATAGCTAAAATATACCTTCTATCTAGAGTTTATACTCTACTAGAGAACATAGTGGGTTCTTCCCTTAGTGGTGAAATCCAAGTAGGATAGCTTGGTAGGGTAAGGTGATCCACCAAGTGATGAAATCTTGATGGCCCTTTTATCAAGTGGGTTTAGATGTTTGTTTGTGTGAATGTGATTTGGTTCTATAACATAGGTGCACTACAATTTATTCAATTTTTTTGTAATTAACTAGGTGAGCTAATATGCAATAAGCAAATAATGAAATGCAATTTAAAACCAAATCTGAAATTTTTAGATTAGAATCAAAATAAAGATGAAATAGGAGTATATAATGAAATTCACTATCCTAATGTGCATGCAAGAAGAAGTAAATAATATATTCTTTTTAACTTGTAAAAAATGATAAATTGCTTTTAGAGGCAAAGAGAAAAGAAAGAAAATTTCAATTTAATGCTTTTAAATAGAAAATAAAATGTTGAATTTTTCATTTTAAGAGAGAAGAGAAAGAGAAAGTGTAAGAAATGAAGTTTTCACTATAATGCACCTATATAAATGCTTAAAACAAGAAATGAACACAAGGAAAACTACAGGGTCCCATCGAGCATGCCATAAATATTTCACTAAATTTTGTCTATTTCAAATCTAAAGGAAAACAAAAAAGAATGATAGGGATAAGTGATTAGAATGAACCTAGATTGGTTTGCACACTATATCTAGATGTTGTGAGCACTCCTCTTTGGTTGGGGAAAACTGCCTACAAGTAAGAAAGCACTACCATAAGATGTTTGATAGTAGATAAATGAGTGGGATACCAAGCCAAGTGCTTTTTCTAAGAAGTGTGAAACTTCTTTAGAGATGACAGTCCACTTTTAAGAGATAAAAGAGTAATAAATAACTAAAAGAGAGGTAAAGAGAGAGTGAAAAAGAGATAATTTTACCATTATTAACAACCTAAAGGTAGCAGAGAGTAACAGACTATAGGTGGTATATTATATTTGTGTTTTGGAAGTTGTTTGGGTAGGTTTTGGAAAGGTTAGGGAATCCATAGTTATTGACATCAATAGGGGAGTGATCGATATTAGTTATACTGCCAAGGTTGGTGGTGAAGCTAATTAGTGTCGATTAGGATGTCAGGGTTGGTAGGGGAAATAATTGTCTAAGAGCTTGCAAAAGGCCTTTCTAAGTCTAGGAAATGGTTTTAATTAGGTCTAAGAAGTTGGGGAGAGTTATGAGAGAGAGATAGAGAGAGTACGGTTTGAGTATATCTCATCATAGGTTTGGTGTGTTAGGTCAAGGGAAAACAAGCAAGGAAGCTTTGTAACTCTCTCATGGGGGTTTGGTCAAGAGTGTGTAAAGTAATGCATAGAAGATATAAAGTGATAATAAAGTAAATACTTAAAAGACCTATATAATAAGTGATGTACCTAGCTACAGTGGTCACTAAATGATAAATGCTAGATTGATGTTCCCTCTCAGGTAGTCCAAAATTGAATTCCTAAATAGAGAGAACAAGTGGGTGCTGATAGTCCTCAAGAGCTTAGTTCCTAATCATGGTTAACTTACGCAAGATGAGAGTAAGCTAGGATGTCAAAATTTGAATGCCAAGAGCTTAAATGCAAGTAAGAACAAATTTTCTTTATTTTTGTTGACTTGAACTTTAGATTAGATTTTGGCTTATATCATCAATGTCGATGATCCCATCGACATCAATTGTGGGTTGACCAACATCAATATCCCTAGAATAGGTAAAGATTACTATTTTTGTCCTATTTTATATTGTTCTTCGTGCCAAGTGTGGCACCCATTACAAAATCGTAAAAATAAGAGGTTAATAATGAGGTAGTTGATTAGGAATTTAGTTTTGAAGTGAGAATAAGTCTTAGGTAGTTAGGATGAGGAGACCAGGTCTTGAGGTGACTCATCAGGCGAGAATTAGTCATAAGATGAGGTGGTCAATTAAGGTGGCAAAAGGGGTTTTTAATTAACTTAATTAAGTATTTTAAATTAATTAAATGTGTGAGGGGTAAAAGCATGGGTTAAGGAGGCAATTTTTATTATTGAAAAATGGGCTAAAAAGGGTTTCAACATAAGGAATTGCACACATGTGTGTGACATAATTTTGGTGTCTATAGTAAGTGTGTTAGTTAATTGTATACAAAAAATAGGGAAGATTTATTAAGTAGTCTTGCTTGTATTCTTATTTGCTTAGTGATAATTTCCAACCCTTTCCAAATGATCTTTTAATGGGATTTTATAGGGATCTATTAGTCATGGGTTAAATGTACTCACATTAGGTCAATAAGGAGAAAGATGAGAAACCAAAAGAAATTGATTGTCAAGGATAGAAATAGACTTGGACAAGAGTGTTGAAAGTGGATAGGAGTGGAATTGGTGTTATAGTCCTAGTTTGGTTATATTGTCCTAAGTACATGAGACCTAATGGATTGATTTATCTGGAAAAGAACAGTCTAAATGAGATGGGACTAAGTCTAGAAGGCTATGGATGACTAGGAATCAATAAAAATAAGCCTAAGAGGGTTAGGAGAGCAAAAAAGAGGGACCTAAGGTTGGGTGTCATTATCTATACTCAAATTACCAATTTTTGTATTTTATATGACTACATTTACCCCCCTTTATTCTAGTGATGTAGCAAAGTGAAATACTAGGATAAAGTAAAATAGAAAGCACACCTACAATTACCTATAAGGGTGAAGCTCATGAAGTTGTGTGATGTTGGGTGTGCATAGAAAGAGTACATTGTGAAGTGCAAATTTGCAAGAGAAAACAAAGAGTAGATTAATTCTTACTAGATACACTATATCTAAAATAAGAACATACAAAGTTGGGTAAGAGTGAAAGAAATTAAAAGGAGTCCATACACCTCACCGAGTATGTATACCAATATAAAATCTATTGTGATGTTGAGTAATGTTGGATGATGTTGTACCAAGAGTAATATCATGAATGGAGTTGAGTGTTCAATTTTTCAAAAGTGGCTCAAGAATGTAAAGGTTGGCCCTTTAGATCCATCATCACCCACTAAGTGAATTTAGATGATCATGCATATTCTAATCGATGTCTAGACTATGTGTCTAATCCCTCTAAATAGGTGGCTCAAGAATATAAAGGCTAGCTAGACCTTTGGCTCCATCATTGCCCCATGAAGTGAAGCTATGACCTGATACTAATATGGATGTGTATGTCATATGAGATGGCTCCTAAATCCCATGAATGTACTATGATATAACACTATTGGCATGGATAGCTGAATGTATGCTAGAAACTAGGCCACTCTTAGCCACTCTAAAAGATGGAGACTAGGCTTGTATGAAAGCCACTCCAAATTGGTGCACTAGGCTTGTATGAAAGCCACTCAAAAACTTAGGAACTTGGGAATATAGAAGTTAAGATTATATGAAAGCCATTCTAAAATGATGCCAACCACTTGAAAATGGAATAAGGAATGCAACTGCTAAGACTTCTTGGGTAATGTTAAACTTGAAAAGAAAATAAACAAATGTGACATGCACATTTCCCCCAATCACTAATGTTTGAAACATGGATTCTAATCTAGAAGTCATTTCAACTATTGTATCTAAAAATATAAGTGAGTGCCATCATGAAATTCATGATGCCCCCTATATCTATATTTTATAAGTGAAAGTGTACTAAAAATTTCTGATTTTGAACTATTCTCACTATGCAAAACTATAGCTAAGCTTGCTTTTCTACCTTCTTCTAGAAAGTCTATTTTTTTTTTATTTGGATAGGAGCATCAAAAGTGGACACTAGTGGCACTGGTACTATAGTCCAAGTTGGGTTGTATTGTCTTGGGCTAAATCTAATGATTGTTCTGATATTTTCATTATTTTCTTGGTCTTTTCTGACTATTTAGATGTTTGGTTGTTGTTTTGGGTGTGATAAATGCTACTTTTTTTACCATTAAGAGTTCTGATCTTTGTGACAAAACCCCTATTTATTTTTTACTCTTCTAAAGGTAAGAATGAAGACCCTATAATGACTTCCCTCAAAATAAATAGCCCTATAAGTGTGTTATAATACAAAGATACATGATATATAAATGATAATCAACAAGATATATCAAGATATAATATGATTTGTATTGAGAGATTGTTAGATCAACAAGGGTATGTCTATATAGATGTAACAATAAAATAACATGTGTAATGTACTAAATTAGAACAAGAAGTCTGGTTAGTTGTTAATTTTTAGTTGGAGGGATGGAGCATGATGTCCATCATGGCATCCAAGAAAGCAAGATAAATGCATGATGTGGATCATGGCATTATAATCAATGAGAAGTAAACAAGCAACAAAAACATAAAGCAAGAAGTAAGAAGCATATAAGGGTGGCCAAGGAGCCACACAAATAAAGGACATAAGCACATTCACTCATACTAGAAGGAAAGAATACAAGGCATATTCAGATGCCACATACACATAAAATTGAAACAAGTAAAGTTGTCATGGAAGCCACAATCACATAGAAAAGTACAATCAAATGTAGTCATAAAAAATGCAAAATTTGGTAACTTGAGCCTATGTAATGACACCCAATCCATAGGTCCCTCTTGATTTCTCTCCTAACCCTCTTAGGCTTATTTTCACTAATTCCCAATCATCCGTAGCTTTTCAGACTTAGTCCTAGCTCACCTAGACTATTATTTCTAAGATAAATCAATCTCCCTAGGTCCTATCTACTCAAGACAATAACACCACACTAGGATTATAGCATTGGTTCCACTCCTATCCACTTTTATCACTCTTGTCCAAGTCCATTATGTCCCCAATGGTCAATTTATTTTGGTTCCCCATCCTTATCCTTGTCATCTTAATTCGATCATATTCAACCCATGACCAATAGATCCCTATAAAACCCCATTCAAAGATCATTTAGAAAGGGTTATAACTTATCATTAAACAAGCAAGACTACTCAAGCAATCTTCCTTATTATCTGTATACAGTCAACCAACACACTTACAAGCTTATTCTAATCCTTACACTAGTCCCTAGCCACCTCAAACACATTTATATTTGAATTCTACATCTTCATACATACAATAGCACAAAGCACATCAAATGGGAGAACTACATATGGTTTGGTCCCTCTTCAAAGTATTGATATGTAGGTAGCATGCCCACAAAAGGGGTGTGGATCCACATCTAGTGAATATTACACACACTAACCCCCCCCCTCTTTTCTTGGAATTGGTCAAAACACAATGGAAGATAAGGTTTGAAGAGAAAATATTCTCTACAAGGAGCTCTACAAACTATTAGCTGGCAAAACTTCATATAGAGGGTCACATAGATTTGGTGAATAAAACCAAGAAAGCTCATATCCTCAAAATAATAGTGGTATAGGTGGACTATAGCACTAGTGCCACTCTTGTCCAATTTTAGTGCTCTTGTCTATTAAAAAATGAAGTTCAGATATTAGTTTGTGATAGTCTCCTAGTCTTGCATAGTGAATTACAGCCTCTATCTCAGTCGAATCAACTAGTTTCCAACTAAGTCTTATTTTCTTCCCCTTATTACTATTTTTATTTTAGTTCAAATTATAATCAAATTTCAAAAATCAGTAGCTTGATAATTGCATATTTATTTGCTAATTTGACTATTCATACCATTTAACTAAATTAGGAATAATACACCAATATTTCCAAAATTATTAAATCATTTAGTGAACCCAACTTACTTTGTTTGTACATAAAAACCTTAGAAACCCTAGGGTAATTTCCTACTAATTTTTTTCTTCACTTATTTTTTACCTCCATATTAAAATAAAAAATGTCATTAACCTTTAAAATTTCATAATAATTTTAAAACAATTTTCTTTCAAATCATAGTTGTCCATACTAGGTCCCAATATTTTCCTAATAATTTTCCAATCATTTTTTGAATTTTTATTAGCATATTTAAATCAAAAAATCCATTCAAAGTTCAAAATTCAATAGTAATTCTTCAAAATATGTGTTTTTCCAAACCCTAGTTGCATATATTAGATCCCATCAAATCACTAATTTTCCAATAAATTTTTGATTTTTTTCTTGCATATCTAACTCAAAAATTCACTTTTGATTTCAAAATTTCATAGTAAACTGTTCAAATAATTATCTTTCAAACCCTAGTTGCATACACTAAGTCCCATTGCTTCTTGAGGTATCACCTTACACCTATAATCATATTGCAAAAATGGATCTCCCTTGTTTATAAATTTTTCTTGCATTTTTTTCAAATAATAAGGAGACCATACTTGGTCCTATCATGTATATGAATGATGAAGTCTATCATATGTTAGTACAAAAGCGTCATTCTTTGAATTTCATGCTTATTTTTCTTTATCTGGGATGATGTTAAGAAAGATATTATTAAACATGTTAATATATCTCTTAAATTACCTCCCTTAGAGTCCATGTCCTGTGCCAAGTCATGTTGCATGGTTCATTTTTCTCTTCCTCAGGTCACTACCCATCATCAAAGAGCCCAATTGACACCCTTTATCCCTCCACCACTTTGAACTATTGATTATCTCCACTCTCCTTCTATAGCTACTACTAGTCCTATACATATAGTAGATAATGTAGTTGGAGACATTACTAGATGTGCCACCATGCCTCCTCCACCTAATCAGGAGCCCTGCCACCCTCCCATTCCTTCACATCCTAGGGCCAACCCACTAGCATAGGTAGATCCACACAAGACATGATATTATTGATCAATTGAGAAACACACCAACTAAGATTTTCATATTTTAACTTCTTTAGAAAGCCAATGTATTCAAGGGCATTCTCTATCTGGCACTCACTCAGAATTTTATTCTCATTGATTTAGAGCCTTCTTATTTTTCATTAGTGGTTAACATGCTAAAAACTATAGAATATGCTATCACTTTTAATCATGATGGCATGCCATCTTAGATAGTAATAGATCAAAAATTAACACTATTCATATAACCTCAAGTCAAAACCAGTATAGTTAAGAGAGTTCTAGTTGATAGTGGTTTTGAACTTAATATATGTAATATTACATTCTAATAGACCATGGGCATAGATATGGAATCCATGAAAAAATCATATAAGGATATTAGAGGGTTTAATGATATACCATGACAAACATTGGGAACCATTGCTTTGGATATCATGGTAGGACCCAAAACCCTCTCTACATAGTTTTAAGTCATGTTAGGTCCTCTTTATTATAATATTTTGCTCAAATGACCCTAGATACACACTATGGGGTAAGTTCCTTCTAATCTTTATCTATGTCTTAAGTTTCTCCATGAAGTATACCTATATACATGTCCAATAAATAACCAACCATTTAGATATTGCCAAACTACAGAGTCATCTTTAACTATTTTGACAGATGGGACACCTCATATCATAGTTCAACCACCATCTCATTACATTTCTCTTGATTAGATACATACATATGAGGTTGGAGAGACTATCACTTCTCACACTCCTCTACTTACAGTTGTGCCCTTAGCTCTAGATATTGAGCCAATCCCAACAGCTTTAACTATTGTAGATATTCCATCAGTCATGATTCTTACACCTGTTATAGTTATACATTCACTGATAATAGTTATATTAGTACTAGTTGATTCTACAAATATAGTTATTCCACTAGTTATAGATCCTCTCATAGCACCATTGTATTTTACTACTAAAGTTGATGAGACTCCCATATCATAGTTACCCCTTGTGGTAAATTCTAAGTTACCATATGTACATGATGTTGATATATTCCTAGGCTTCTTCATATGATGCTATGACACCCACACTCATAGATGACTATTTGTGTGGGTTGATATTTACACTAGTTGGCTAAGGAGAGTACTAAGATGAATCTAAATATCTCATTAGACATCCTACATTACTCTTATCATCTTACACTACACTCTCAGGATATACTCCACATTTGTGACCATAGATAGATCTCTTGGCATATATAGTTCACATGGTTACCTTTATAAATAGAGAATCAGTCATTCATATTCAAGAAAGTAACACACAACATTGACTATATATTACATTACAAATGTTACTTGATCATGGATTAATCAGATTACCTATAGTAAGACACAGATCTATTAGTAGATTATCACAGTAGGATGGTCACACATTTTTTATTTTTCATGGAATCATAGACCATGATAAAAACTAATGTATAGCTTTATAGTAGAGATTAGATAAAAAATAGGTTTAGGGTATTATTCATATTATAACACTACTAACACAAGCCTCTTCACTTCCACTGAAGTAATCTACTACCAAAGCTAAACCTCCTAGAGGGGAATCAACATATCCACCACCAAAGTAACCTTTAGTTCACCTTTGGCATGATGACACCATGTACATAGCTTCTAAAACATATGATGATACCTATGATGATGATCTTGAGGCATTAAATGATGGTCATGATCCCTTCTTCCATCTCCATCCTAGTGAGCTTCACCCTTGGACCCATTACCCCCTCTAGCCTAGTCTTTTACATCATTGTGTACATATTGCTTATTTTAAATTACTTGTACATAGTCTTCATATGATTGCCTGTACATAGTTCATAACATTTCAAATAATTCAAAACAACAACAAAAATTTTATTGTATGCATCATCCATGCTTTACATTTCTACTACTATACTAGACTTACATCTATTATGCTATGCTATCATTTGTTAATTTATCTACATTACCATGCTTCACTTGATCTTTTTTAAGTGTGTGCAATGGCATCCATCTCTTTTATTTATTTACTCTACCCATTGAGGGGGAATCTTACTTATATATCAAAACTCACATCAATATATATACCCACTTGGGACATCTTCTACATGACTACACCATCTAGCTTATGTCATTCCTACACCACACACTCTAGTTATCATGTTGATGTGCATTATTTTCTAACTTACATAGATTAATATATCAACATCTTACTAGTATATAACACTTGTGTATCTCTTGGCATTTACCTAATCTTATACTCCATGTCTTGCATACTTTTGTTCTTACTTTGATTAGTTAGATGTGATTGTATTTCTAGTTATTACATACTTTACTTTCTTCTTAGCATAGCTAGATTGTTTACATTTCTTAGTTCCTATTTTATCTCTTGTGTGTGCCTTAGGAAATTTGCCAATTTCCTTTGCTTCTATTCATATGTGTGCCTTATGACATTTGTCAATGTCCTTTTCCTATACTTTTTTATATTATTGTGGCTTTCACACCAACCTTGCTTATTCTAATTGTATGTGTATGTGGCATTTAAACATGAATTTTATGCTTGCCTTATATTATTAGTGACATGTGCCAATATTCCTTGTTTATATGGCCCCTTGACCACCCTTTTATGCTTCTTGATTCTTTCCTTATGTGTTTGTTTCTTATGTTGAGTGTGGATCCCTTTGGGGCTATCACATGACCATAAGAATAAATTTTTGGAGCTTAAAGAGATCCAAGGATGTGGGGGGAATAATTTTCATGTTCTCCACATGTGAGTGGAATATTATTTGTATTCCTAATTTCTATGTATTAAATATTTCATAGAGTTAGTTGTTAGATGCCTTTTCCCATGTTGACTTCCTTGTTTTGAGCAAGCTAGTTGTTTTTTGGAAAAGGGAACTCCTTTGTTGAGTGGAGTTGGTTGAGATCACATGTTTTTGGGAAAATGTGAACTTAGAAGGTGGAGAGATGAATATGGATAATTACCCCTTGGGAGATATTTTGGATAAGCTTGATGAGGTGGAGGAGGGTTGTCACATGTTGGATAATGCTTATTTTGGATAAGCATTGCACATATGTGCCTCCTTTTGTGGATTTTATTCATTTTACTATATATACAGGGTGTGGTATGGCCTTCAAAAGTTGATGGTTTAATTTATAAGGTGTGGCTTTGAGGATCAGAGTCAAAGTGTAGGGGTTTTGCAAAGTCCAGGTGTTCATTATAAGGTGTGGTTTAGCAACTTATGAGATACAACATTGTGTAGGTGTAGGTGAAAGTGAAACTTTTTGTGCATCACTTTTTACAAGAGATTTTTTTTCTATCTCTATGAGAGTTCATTGTAATCTTATTTTATATTACTAATTTATTTGAGAACTTTCACTAGTGGATGTATCCCACATTGGGTGAACCATGTTAGATCATTATTATCTATATTTTATCTTACTCTCATTTATGCTTTCATATTAATGGTGAATTAAGGAATGTTTTTATGATGCATGTTATTGTATAGCTTTAGATCTAGTTTATGGTAATAGTAGATCTAGATTTAAGTGTTTTTATTTTTAACAATTGGTATTAGATCCATTGGCATTGTGTTTTATTGAAGTGGTAAATCATAGGAAGGATATTAGCCTGAGTGGGAGCTATGGGAGAAGAGATCATATTTAGGGTGGAGAATTTTGATGGTAAGCATTTTGGTTTGTGAAAAAATTATATGGAGGATCACCTATATCAGAAGGAGCTACATCTCCCCTTAGAGGGGAAAGTAGAACAACCTATAAGTATGAATGATGCAGATTGGTCATTACTTGATAGGAAGGCATTGAGAGCCATTCAATTATGACTTGCATCCTCTATTGAATTTAATATTTCTAATGAGAAAACCATAAAATATCTCATGGATAAACTTGGAAAGTTGTATGAGAAACCTTCAGCTTCTAATAAAATATTTCTTATGAAAAGATTGTTTAACATGAAAATGTCTTAGAATGGTTCAATACATAATCATCTAAATAATTTTAATACAATTATAAGTATGCTCACTTTAGTTGGAATTAAGTTTGATGATGAAGTTAGAGTTTTGATAATATTATGTTATGTGTTTGATAGTTGGGATAGTTTGGCTATGGCTGTGAGTAATGCATTTTGTGCCAAGGGAAGCTTGAATTTTGCGGATGTTCTAGGTGTGATCCTTAATGAGGAAATGTGAAGGAAAAGCACTAGTGAGTCATCTTTAGGTAATTATTTATCTATTAATATTAGAGGGAGGAAAAAGGACAAGAGTAAAAGCAATCGAATAAAGTTAAAAGGTAGATCTAAGTCCAAATCTAGATCCAAGATGGTATGCTTGCATTATGGGAAGATTAGACACTCAAAGAAGGATTGTTGGTCACTTCAAGATAAAAATGACAAGGAGGAAATGAATGAGGTGAATGTGACATTAGGTAAATGAAAGATGCTTTAATTCTTTCTATAGATAGTTTTTTTGAGTCTTGGGTATTAGATTCAGGGGCTTTTTTCCATGCCACCCCACCTAGGTATTATTTTACTGATTATGTTCAAGAGAATCGAGGACATGTATATCTTGGTGATGATGAACCATGTGAGATAGTAGGGAAAGGTTATGTTTAGATTAAGATTCAGAATGGGAACACATGGATCATTAAGGATGTTAGACATGTGCCTATGTTGAGACAAAATTTGGTTTCAATGGGGCAATTAGGTAATGAGGGATGTTCAGTATTGATTACTATAGATTCTTATAAATTTACCAAAGGTGTTCTTATGATTTCAAGATGTAAAAAATTTAGTACTTTGTATTTTACTAGTAGTGTTGATTCTCTTGATTTAGTTACTACAGATGGAGATGCAACTATGTGGCACTACAGGGTCGGTCATATGAACCATAAGGGCATGCAAATATTAAAAGATAAGTTGCCTAGATTGAAATATCTATATCTAGACTTTTATGAGAATTGTGTGTATGGGAAATAGAAATGGGTTAATTTCCTAAAGGTTAAACCCATAAATAAAGATCACAAGTTAGATCTGGTATACTCAAATGTATGGAGACTAGCTTAGGTATATTTTATTGGTGGATCCAATTATTATGTTACTTTTATAGATGATGCAACTAAAAAATTCTATGTTTATTGCATTAAAAATAAATATTATGTATTTGACACTTTTAAGAAGTGGAAAGCCTTGGTTGAGAATAAAATAGGTCTCAAGTTGAAATGTCTTAGATTAGATAATAGAGGTGAGTATTGTAGTAATGCTTTCTTTGATTATTATTCTAAAAATGGAATTCATAGGTAAAGGATAGTTTTAAGAACTCCACAGCATAATTGGATATCTAAAAGGATGAATAGAATAATAATGGAACGTGTTAGGAGCATAAGGTTACATACAGGTTTGCCTTTATAGTTTTGGGCAAAAGCAGTTACCATGATAGTATATCTAATTAAATGAGAACCTTTTATGCCTTTGGATGGAGGAAATATAGAATAAGTTTGGTCTAGTAAGAATGTTGATTATTCTTTTCTTAGATTCTTTGGATGTGAGGCTTTTCCTCTCATTAAAAAAGAGGATAAGACCAAGCTAGAGGCTAAATCAGAGAAATGCACATTTGTTAGTTATGGTGAGGATGACTTTGGTTTTTGTTTATGTAGCATTAAAAATAGAAAAATATTTTAGTCTAGAGATGTAGTCTTTAATGAAAAAGTCATGCATAAGGATCAGTTATAGGAACAAGATCAATAATAGAAAGAGTACATAGTATTGGATGACATTACGGATGGAAAAGTATCCAATGTTTTAGTTCATGAATCTTTTACACAAGGACCCCAAACTCCTATGGTAAGAATATATTCTAGGGTAATAAGAGCACCTAAACATTTTTATCCTTCTTTGAATTATTTATTACTCATTGACAATGGAGAGCCAAAGTTTTACATACAGGTTTGCCTTTATAGTTTTGGGCAAAAGCAGTTACCATGATAGTATATCTAATTAACTGAGAACCTTTTATGCCTTTGGATGGAGGAAATCTAGAATAAGTTTGGTCTAGTAAAAATGTTGATTATTCTTTTCTTAGATTCTTTGGATGTGAGGCTTTTCCTCTCATTAAAAAAGAGGATAGGACCAAGCTAGAGGCTAAATCAGAGGAATGCACATTTGTTGGTTATGGTGAGGATGAATTTGATTTTTGTTTATGTAGCATTAAAAATAAGAAAATATTTTAGTCTAGAGATGTATTCTTTAATGAAAAATTCATGCATAAGGATCAGTTATAGGAACAAGATCAAGAATAGAAAGAGTACATAGTATTGGATGACATTACGGATGGAAAAGTATCCAATGTTTTAGTTCATGAATCTTTTACACAAGGACCCCAAACTCCTATGGTAAGAATATATTCTAGGGTAATAAGAGCACCTAAACATTTTTCTCCTTATTTGAATTATTTATTACTCATTGACAATGGAGAGCCAAAGTGTTATGATGAAATAATGCACGTAAATGCCAAGTTGAGATGGGAACAAGCCATAGATGAAGAGCATAGTTCTCTCATGGAGAATGAAACATGGGATTTGGTTAGGCTACCCAAGGGAAAGAGTGCATTGCCAAACAAGTGGATCTTTAGGATCAAAGAAGAAGATCAAGGGAGATAATGGTATAAGGCTAGGATGGTGGTCAAGGGATTTGCACTAAAATCAGGTATTGATTTTGATGAGATTTTATCTCCTATTATAATAATGACTTCTATTAGGTTTGTTCTTGGTTTAGTTGCCATTGAGGACTTGCACTTAGAATAGTTAGATGTAAAAATTACTTCTCTTCATGGTGATTTGGATGAAGAGTTGTATATGAAGTAGGCATAGGGTCATGAGGTCAAAGGGAAGGAGAACTATGTGTACAGACTAAAGAAGATCTTTTATGCCTTGAAACAAGATCCATGGTAATTATACAAGAAATTTGATTATTTTATGTTGGAACAAGAATATTAAAGGTGTCATTTTGACCATTATGTGTACATCAAACATTTTGATGATGGCTCCTTTATTATATTATGCTTGTATGTCGATGACATGTTAATTGTAAGAAAGAACATATAACATATTCATATGTTCAATAAACAACTTAGTGACTTTGTTGGGTCATATAATGATCCAAAATTAGTTTATTTTGTTATATTAATATTTATTTAGTATAGTTTGTATTTAATTTACTTTTATGCTTTGTTTTAAATAAATTGTTGGTTCACAAGAAAGTTGTTTTTAACCCATAACCACTCATAAAAACCCTATAAAAATTTTCATGTGCTTTGTAAATATTGATTTGAGAAATAATACAATACAATTTTGGTGTGTAAAAAAAGGCTTGTCATAATGTAATTTATTCATTATTTTCACTGTAACTTGGGCCATCAGTGGTATCAGAGCATGGTTTGTTGAAGTATGGTGAATACAAGAGAGGCAAAGTGAAAAATTAATTCATGTGGAATGAAAAGCCTCACATGAAATTAAATTTTGTAATTTGGTTGAATAGTATATGGTATGCCTCTTTTTAAAGTTTGTCCTTTTTTTCATACTTAGTCTAATGTTGAAATTTTTGGAAAATTATTAAAATATTTTAATTTTTCAAATAATTTAACATTAGGAAGTCTAATTTTTTTTAAGAAAATAACTTGTGTATGGTCATATAATTAGAGAAGTTTTTTCCTACTCCTTGGTAGTGCATCAAAATTACATCTTAAGCATTCAAGATTGGATTTTTAAGCCACAAAGTGATCCAAATTTGTTTTTCAAACCCCAAAATCTACTAAAAAGCCATTTATATGGCCTTGTTGAACCTAGAAGTATCTGTGAAATGTGAAAAATGTATTCAAATTCCATTCAATCCATTTACTAAGTATTGGTATGTTTTGAGTCTCTTAAGATCAGATTTGAATACCAATAGGCATCTGGGATTTTTTTATCAAGTTGAAAATATAAATTGCAGCCCATATATGCATTTGTATGGCCTTTCTATTCTGGATATCCCTATGTTTGGATAAAAATAGCTTCCATTTATCTAGAAATTGATCTACTTGCTTATTGAAATGAGTTTGAGCTCCTGAAAACCATTTATCAAATCTCAATACATTCCAAAAAAAATTCAAGCTAAAAAATAGATTTATACAACTAAAAATTGTGGAAGTATAGCCTTGCATCATCAAAAATCAGATTTCATTTATCAAAATTCTCTTTAAAAGTCTCAAACTATTTTGTGTATGTAAAAATAAAGGTCATGTACAAATGAATATGGCTCAGTTGGAGTGCTAGAAGAGGACTAAAATTCTTGAGATCAGATTTGGTGTTGGAATGTTCCACAGAGGTGTTGGAAGTATGGTGTTGGAAGTTTGAGCAAAGTTTATTTTTTCATTTGGCAAATTTTTTTATTATAGTTTTTCAAATATTAGGGTTTGGATGGGATCCACATAAAGCCTTGAAAAGATTTTGATTTTATTTGAAAAATTACTTTCACGAGAAAAATTATTTTTTTCTCAAAAGTATCAATTTTTTTTTAAAGAGGTCATTTGAATTAATTCTAAAAACTAGGAAAATCTATACCTATTGTGACTATCTCTACCATATCTTAAACAAATATCATATTATTTTGTAAAAGTTACTTTTTTGGAAACTAGACTCAAATATATTTCCAATGAGTATAAGCAAGGAGGGGTCCATAATGTCTTGCTATGTAATTTTAATCCCTGTAAACTAGTAAAAAATTTTGAATTAGCACTGAGAGGGGGGGTCTATGTAGCCTAATAGAGAAGAAAATTTTCAACGTGTCATATCTTCTACATATGATGTCCAAAATCTTCATATGACCACTTATTTTTCATGGATTTATAAGAGCATTAATATGGACAATTTTTTATTCTGACGTGTAAATATGTTTTTTCCACATATTTTGAATAAACTACACATTTTAATGAAATCAGGTGCATTTTTTATGGAATCTGACACCCCAAGTTTTTCTCAAATAGTAAAAATGTGTTGTATACATCAAACAAAGATTGTAATGATGTGTCCCACTGCTTGTGTTATCAGTGATGATAGTATTACATTTTAGCATTTACAGGTCCTTGAGGATCTAATAGGATAAACAAAGAAAACTAGAGGTTGGAGGATCCATGGAGGTTAGAGGATATTTTCCCTTCTCCAATTTTCTATTCACTTGGAGTATGGGTTCACTACTAGTATATCAAATTTTTATCTTGTGTACTTTACTTTCATAGATGTAGTGTTGATATGATCTTTGATGTGGAACATTTTAGTGATTTGTAATTGGTTTATTTGTTACATGGATTCTCACCTCTCACCTAATAAGGGGATAAGATATTACATATTAATTTTTTGAACAGTCATCAATGATGTGCAGTATGAGTTAGCATTGTGTTACTAGCATTGTTAGTATTGAGCAAAGGCCTACGGGAGATGTTGGTGATTGTTGGGCATCAGTTTGAGATGTGTCATACATAGTATAGAGGGAAATCCCTTGTTAGATGGATTCTATGTGAGGATAAATATAGTTGGATAATGTGTGATCATGTTCTAACAAAGTGCAGGAATGATCAAAGTATGGATTAATGCAAGATGCACAATGTCCCAGTTGTAGTTGTGATAGAGTCTAATTGGATGACTCACAATTCATTACTCTAGTCTTTCTATACCCTTTTGGATTAAGGGGGAGTTTGTTAGGTCATTTAATGATCCAAAGTTAGTTTATTTTGTTAGATTAATATTTAGTTAGTATATTTTATATTTAATTTACTTTTATGCTTTGTTTTAAATAAATTTTTGGTTCATGGGAAAGTTGGTTTTAACCCGTAACCACCCATGAAAAGCCTATAAAGTTTTTCATGTGCTTTATAAATATTGATTTTAGAAATAATATAATATAATTTTGGTGTGTAAGAAAAGGATTTTATCATAATGTAATTTATTCATTATTTTCACTATAACTTGAGCCATCAGACTCCTTTTCTATGAAGGATTTGGGTGTTGCAAATTAAATCCTTGGTATGAATATTTCTCATGATAGGAAGGAGAGGAAGTTGATCTCATCCAAATAAAAATATGTGAAGAAAGTCTTGAAAAGGTTCAACATATTGGATGCTAAATTTGTTGGTATTCCTTTGGTAGACCACTTTAGATTATAAAAGGAACAGTGTCCCAAGATGGAAGCTGAAAAGCTTAAGATGTCCAAGGTACCTTACTCATTAGCATTTGGTAGATTGATGTATGTCATGTTTTGTACTAATATGGATATTTCCCAATTAGTGATAGTTGTGAGAAGTTATATGAGTGATCCAATTTATGAGCATTAGCAGGTAGTGAAATGGATTCTTCAGTATTTGAGAAGAACCATTGATTTTGCATTATGGTATGGTGGATCATATACCACTTTGTGTGGTCATATGGACTCAGATATGGTAGTAGATAATGATAATAGGATAAATATGATAGGATATATATTTATTGTAGGATATAAAGTGATTAGTTGTATTTACAAGATATAGAAGGTTGTGGCTTTGTCAACCACAGCAACAAAGTATGATGCTACCACAAATGCTAGTAAGGAGATGATTTGGTTACAAGATTTGTTTCAAGAGTTGGGGCATGAGTAGGAATTTAGGAGACTACAAAATTATAGTAAGAGTGTTATTCATTTGGAAAATAACTTTGCTTTACACTCAAGGATGAAACACATTTAGTTATGTTATCACTTCATCTGGACAACTTTGGAGAACTTGGTGAAGCTAGAGAAGATTCATACTAGCCAAAATCTTGTAGATATGATGACTAAAGTGGTCACATTGGACAAGTTGAGACTATGTTCAGATTTGGTTGACCTTAGTGCTCATGGAGTAGTGATAAATTTTATTCAAGAGAAATGGTCTTCAGGTGGGATATTATTGAGTGTGGAAACCTTTAGGGATATAACATGACCATAAGAATAAATTTTAGGGGACTAAAAAGCTCCAAAGATGTGGAGGGAATAGTTTTCATGTTCTCCACATGTGAGTAGAATATTCCTTATATTCCTAATTTCTATGAATTCCATATTTCATGGAGTTAGTTGTTAGATGCATTTTCCCATGTTGACATCCTTGTTTTGAGGAAGCTATTTATTTTTTAGAAAAGGGAACTCATTCCTTGTTGAGTGGAGTTGGTTGAGATCACATGTTTTTGGAAAAATATGCCTTTAGAAGGTGGAGAGATGACTATAACAATTCCTCCTTATGAGATATTTTGGATAAACTTGATGAGGTGGAGGACAATTTTCACATGTTGGATAATGCTTATCTTGGATAATCATTGCACATTTTCTCTTCCTTTTATAGATTTTATTCATTTTATTATATATAAAGGGTGTGGTGTGGCCTTTATAGGTTGATGGTTTTATTTATAGGGTGTGGCTTGGAGGATTAGAGTTAAAGTGCAAATATTTTTCAAAGTGTAGGTGTTCATTACAGGGTGTGGTTTAGCAACTTGTAAGATACAACATTGTGCAAGTGTAGGTGAAATTATATATTTTTGTGTAACACTTTCTATAAGAAATTTTTTTCTATGTGAGAGTTCATTGTAATATTGTTTTAGATTACTGATTTATTTGAGAACTTTCATTAGTGGATGTAGCCCACATTGGGTGAACCATGTGAGATTTGTGTTATCTATGTTTTTATCTTTCTCTCATTTATGCTTTCATATTTATGGTGAATTAAGGAAATTTTCTATGATTTATGTTATTTCATATCTTTACATTTAGTTTATGGTAATAGTAGATCTAGATTTAAGTGTTTTTATTCCTAACAGATTTTTCTTCTTCTCATTGATTGTAATGCCATGATCCAAATCATGCATTATCTTGATTTCTTGGATGCCAAGATGGACATCATGCTCATCCCTCCAACTAAAAATTACCTAGAATTTCATTTCTAGTTTAGTATAATGCACATGTTATTACATTGTTATATCAATCTCGGCATACCCCTATTGACCTAATAATCTCTCAATACAAATCATGTTATATATTGAGATATCTTATCTATTATCATTTTTATATCATGTATATTTGTAATGCAACAAACTTGTATGGATATTTATTTTGAGGGTAGTCATTTCAAGGTTTTCATTCCTACCCTCAAAAGAGGGGGCACCAAATAAGGGTTTTATCACAAAGATCAAATCTCCTAATGGTAAAACGACAACATTCAATATACCCAAAACAACTTGACATTAAAATAATTAGAACAGACCAAGAAGATAGTAAAAATATCATAACATTCATTATATTTAGCCTACGACAATAGTTCCTAATTTGGATTAAAAAACTGATGCCACTAGTGTCTAATTTAAATGCACTTGTCTAAATAAAAAAATGACTTTCCAAAAGTAGGTAGAAAAGTAGACTTAGCTACAGTTTTACATACCCAAAATAGTTCATAATCAATAATTTTTAGTACACTTTTGATAAGATAATCTAGATATAAGGGGCATCATACACAAAATGATGATTTTCACTTCTATTTTTAGAGATGGTAGTTGATATGACATCCAAATTATAATCCATGTTTTAGGCACTAGTGATTGGGGGAAATGTGTGTGGCAAATTTATTTATTTTCTTTCTAAGTTTAGCATTACATAGGCATTCTTAGTAATTACATACCTTAGTCCATCTATAGGTGGTTGGAATTATTTTGGAATGGCTTTCATTCAAGCCTAACTTCCACATTCTCGAGTTCTCAAGTGCATTTCATATAAGCTCAGTGTACCAGTTTGAAATGGATTTCATATAAGCCTAATCTCCATCTTTTAGAGTGACCAAGAGTGGCCTAGTTTCCTACATACATTTGGCTATCCATACCAACATTATCATATCATATTACATTCATACTTTTTAGGTTCAATCTCATATGGCATACACATCCATATTGGTATTAGTTCATAGTTTCACTTCACAGGATAATGATGGAGCCAAATGATTAGCTAGCCTTTATATTCTTGAGCCACCTATTTAGAGGATTGGACACACATTACAAACATTGATCAACACATGTATGATCACATAGCTTCAATTAGTGGGTGATGATGGAGACAAAGGTCTAGCATTTGAATTCTTGAGCAACTTTTAGGAAATTGAGCACTCAACTTCATTTGTGATATTACTCTTATTACAACATCATCTAGATTCACATATCATCACTCATAATCATAATAGGTTTAGTATTGGTCCACATACCCAATGAGGTGTATTCATTATTTTCTCTTCCTCTCTCTCTTACCTAGCTTTATATGTTCTTATTTTAGTTATAGTAAAAACTGATCTACTCTTTGTTCTCTTGCAAATTTATAATTCACAATGTTATATCTCTATGTACACCCAACATCACATAACTTCATGAACTTCACCCTTATAGGTAAGTTTAGGTAAGCTTTCTATTTTCCTTTATCCTAGTATTTTGTTTTGTTGAATCACTAAAATAAAGTGGGGGGGGGGGGGGGCAAATGTAGTCATATAAAATGAAAAAATTGATAACTTGAACATGGATAATGACACCCAACCCATAGGTCCCTCTTGCTTTCTCTCCTAACCCTCTTAGGATTATTTTCACTAATTCCCAGTCATCCATATCTTTCAATACTTAGTCCTAGCTCACCTAGATTATTTTTTCCAAGATAAATCAATCCCCCCAAGTCTTATCTACTCAAGACAATAGCACCACACTAGGAATATAACACTAGTACCACTCCTATCCACTTTTGGTTCTATTTTCCAATTCCATCTTTATCCCCAATGTTCAATTTATTTTGGTTCCGCATCCTTATCCTAATTGACCTAATGCAATCACATTCAACCGATGACCAATAGATCTCTATAAAAGCCCATTCAAAGATCATTTGGAAAGGGTAAGAAATTATCACTAAGTAAGAAAGAATACAAGAAATACTACTCAACAAATATTCCCTATTCTCTGCATACAGTCAGCCAACACACTTACAAGCTTATTCAAATCCTTACATCAATCCCTAGCAACCTCAAACACATCTAGTTTAGCATTTTGCATCTTCATACACATAATAACACAAAGCACATCAAGTGGGAGAACTACATATAGAATCTTATACACACTAAACCCCCCTATTTTCTTATAATTTGTCAAAATATAATGGAAGATAGGGTTTAAAGATAAAATATGCTCTATAAAGAGCTCTACAAAATTCCAACTACTAAAATTTCATAGACAGGGTCACACATAACTAATAAACAAAACTCAAAAAGCTTAGATCTTCAAGACAATAATAGTAGAGACAAATTATAGCATTGGTGTTACTCATGTCCAATTCTGTCACTCCTATCCAATCACAAAATGAAGTTTAGATCTTAGTTTATGATAGTGTCCCAGTCTTACACAATGAATTTCAGCCTCTATCTCAGTCAGATGAAGTAGTTTTCAACTAAATCTTGTTTTCTTCTCCTTATTACTATTTTTAGAGAAGTTCAAACTGCAATCAAATTTCATAAATAAGTATCATGATAATTGCATACTTATTTACTAATTTTACTACTTAGACCCTTTAACTAAATTAATAATAATACACCAATATTCTCAAAAAATTTAAATCATTTGTGAAATTTGATTGCAATTTAAACTTTTCAAAAATTAGTAATAAAGGGAATAAAACAAGACTTAGTTGGAAACTGATTGATCCAACTAAGACAGAGTCTAGAATTCACTATGTAGGATTAGGACACTATCACAAACTAAGATCTAAATTTTTTTTTATGATTAGATAAGAGCGTTAGAATTGGATGTAAGTGGCCCCAACATTATAGTCTACCTCTACTACTATTATCATAAGGATTTGAGCTTTTTGGTTTTTTTTCAAGGTCTATGTGACTTTGTCTATGAAGTTTTAGTAGCTGGAACTCTATATAGCTCTTTGTAGAGTAGATTTTCTCTTCAAGCCCTATCTTCCATTCTGATTTGACCAATTTTGAGAAAAGACGGAAGGTTAGTATGTGTAAAATTCATTAGACATAGATCACACTCCTTGTTTGGGCACATTGCCTACATACTAATACTTCAAAGAGAGATCAAGCCATATGTAGTTCTTCCACTTGATGTGCTTTGTGAGATTGTGTGTATGAAGTTTTAAAATGCTAAACTAGATGTGCTTGAGGTGGCTAGGGACTAGTGTAAGGATTTGAATAAGATTGTAAGTGTGTTAGTTAGATTTATGCAGAGAATAGGGAAGATTACTTTAGTGGTCTCACTTATATTCTTGTTGGTTTAGTGATAATTCCAAACCCTTTCTAAATGATCTTTGATGAGATTTTATAGGGATCTATTGGTCATGGGTTGAATGTGCTTGTGTTATCCTAACAAGGATAAGGATGGGGAACTAGAATAAATTGATTGTTGAGGCTAGAAATAGACTTGGACAAGAGCACTGAACATAGACAAGAGTGGAATTAGTGTTATACTCCTATTTTGGAGCTATTGTTTTGAGCAGACAAGACTTCGGGGGGATTGATTTATCTTGGAAAAATAAATTTGGATGAGTTGGGACTAAGTTTGGAAGGCTATGAATGACTAGGAAACAATGAAAACAAGCCTAATAGGGTTAGGAGAGAAAGCAAGAGGGATATGTGGGTTTGGTGTCATTAACCATGCTCAAATTACCATTTTTTTCATTTTATATGACTACATTTCCCCCCATTTATTCTAGTGGTGTAGAAAAATGAAATACTAGGATAAAGGAAAATAGAAATCTTACCTAGACTTACCTACAAGGGTGAATCTCATGAAGCTATGTGATGTTGGGTATTCATAGAGAGAGCACACTATGAATTGTATATCCATTATGATGCAGAGTGATGTTGGGTGATGTTGTGTAATGTTGGATGATGTTGTACCAAGAGTAATATCATGAACAGAACTAAGTGCTCAATTCCCCAAAAGTGGCTCAAGAATTCAAAGATTAGCCCTTTTGATTCATCATGAACCTTTAAGTGAATCTACATGATTATGCATGTGTTAATCCATGTCTAGACTATGTGTCCAATCCCTATGAATAGGTGGTTTAGGAATACAAAGGCTAGCTAGACCTTTGGCTCCGTCATTTCCCCGTGAAGTGAAGCTATGAAATGATACCAGTATGAAATATATGTCATATGAGATGGATCCTAAAGCCCATAAATGTATTATGATCTAGAAATGCTGGCATAGATAGTTGAATGTGTGCTGGAAACTAGGCCACTATTGGCCACTCCAAAAGATGGAGATTAGGCTTGTATGAAAGCCACTCTGAACTGGTGTAATAGCCTTGTATGAAAACCACTTGAGAATATGATAACTTAGGAATGTGGAAGTTAGGCTTGTATGAAATCCATTCTAAAATTATGCTAACCACCTACAAATGTAATAAGGAATGTAACTACTAAGAATGCCTAGGTAATGTTAAACTCAAAAAGAAAAGAAACAAATGTGTCATGCACATTACCCCTAATCACTAGTGTCTAAAACATGGATTTAGATATAGAAGTCATATCAAATATCATATCTAAAATTGGAAGTAAGAGACATCATTCCATTTATGATGCCCCCTATATCTAGATTCTCTAAGTGAAAGTGTGTTAAAAACTACTAATTCTAAAATGTTTTGTCTATGTAAAACTGTAGTTGAACCTACTTTTCTACCTATTTCTAAAAAGTCTAATTTTATTTCTATTTGGATAAGATAGTTGAAATTAGATACTAGTGGCACTGACACTCTAGTCAAAGTTGGGCATTATTGTCCTAAGCCAAATCTGGTAACTATTCTACTATTCTCACTGTCTACCTGGTCTATTCTGACTGTTTTGATGTCTAGTTGTTGTTCTAAGTGTGTTAAAATATAGATTTTTGACTTTTAGGAGCTCTAATCTCTATGAAAAAACCCTTATTTGTTTCCCCCTATTTTTAGGGTATGAATTAACACCTTACAATGACTGCTCTAAAAAAAAGAGCCCTATAAGTGTGTTATATTACAAAGATATATTATATAACAATGATAATCGATAAGATATCTCAAGATATATCATGGTTTTTAATGAGATATTGTTATATCAATAGGAGTGTGCCTAGATAAATTTAATGATGTAATAGCATGTGTAATTTACTAAATTAGAACATGAATTCTATTTAGTTGTTAGTTTGTAAAGAGGGATGGAGCACGATGTCCATCATGGCATCCAAGATAGCAAGATAATGCATGATTGGGATCATGGCATTACAAATAATGAGAAGAAAACAAGAAACAAGCACACATGATAATAAACAATAAATGTACAAAAATATATAAGGGGCCAAGTAAACAAGGGACATTGGCACATGTTACTCAAACTAGAAAGTGAGCATATAAGGCATGTTCAAATTCCACATACACATACAATTGAAAAAATCAAAGTTGGCATGAAAGCCACAATCACATATAAAAATAAAGGCAAAGGAAATTGGAAAATGTCCTAAGGCACACACATTAATAGAGGTAAAGGGCATTAACAAATGTCCTAAGGCATAAACAAGAGGCAAAATAGGAACTAAGAAATTCAAATAGTCTAGCTACACTAAGTAAGAAAGTAAAGCATGCAATAACTAGAAATATAATTGCATCTAATTAATCGAAGCAAGATGGAAAGTATGTAAGACATTTTAGTACAAGACTAGGTATATTCTAATAAATACACAAGTTTTATATACTAGTGATATGTCAATATACTAATCTATGTAAGCTAGTAAATAATGTATGTCAACATGATAAGTAGAGTGTTTGGTGTAGGAATGGCATAACCTGGATGATGTAATCATGTAGAAGATGCCCTCAATGGGTATATATATTTATGTGTGTCTAAATTTAGAAGTAGGATGCCCCCTCAATGGGTAGAGTGAAGCAATCAAAGAGATGGATGTCACTGCACACACTCAAAGGAGATCAAGTGAAGCATGGCAATGTAGATAAATTGATAAATGATATCATATAACAACAAATGTAAGTCTAGCATGCTAGTAGAAATGTAAAGCATGGATGATACATTCAATCAAAATATTTTTGGTGTTTTGACATATTTGAATGTTGTTTGGAATATTGATATATTTGAATATTTTTGGTATATTTGGAATGTTGTATTGTGTTTGAATTTTTTATGTATTTGAATGTTTTTATATTTTGGAAATATAATCTATTTAAAATCAATAATAAGAAGACTATGTACAATAAATATTGAGAAACTATGTATAAGTAATTGAAAATAAGTTATATACAAAGCTAAGAGGAGATGATACTAACTGATGAGTCTCATGGGAGACTCCCTATCATGGTGTCTCATATCGAACAAAGGAATTGTGTGTGATTGTGAAGCATGAGGGAATGATTGAAAATATGACTCTAAATATTTGGATTCATTATATGTATCTTGGAAATCATAATAACATGTATTATTCCATTCATCATTATCATGTTGATCTTGAACCAATGGAATGCTAGTGTTGACTTTTGTTGTATCTAGGTCTTTTCCTTTGATAAATTATGTCTATGAATGATTTGCCTTAGGATGTTTAATAAATCCCATACCTTCGTGACAAACATTATTAGTTGCTAGAATAGGAGTAGTAATGCCTTGAGGATGTTTTCCCAACCCTTGACCTTGATAATCAAACTATTGTAGATGTTTTTGACCAAACCCATACTTATTTGAAAGTTGAGCCTTATTTTGGAGAGGTAGATTTGCATCTTTTTTGTGCTTTACCTGTGTTAGTGGTATAGTTTCTTGTTCTGATTTTGCTTTTTGATATTTTTGTTGTGTTGATTTATACTTTGGTAATCACTTTTATACGGATTCCAAATTTGAAATTTTTTGAATGTGTTCATGTGTCATTGTGGATTATTTGACCGATTTACCTTTTAAAGTGTCCTCATTAATAATTATCTATTGTACATGTTTTTTCACTGCAAAATATGAATATGTGTGATGCCCATACATTCTATGATACGCACAATAATATCTAGATCTTTTCACTAGATGTAGAGGAGGTAGTTTGATCAACTTAGATTTAATCATTTCCCTTAGTACCTCACTTAAACTCTTATTTGATATTTGAATGCTTTTTGAATCACTAGTTGTAGATTTAATTTGTTGTGATTTATGTTTTGGATATGTAACATTTCTTGTAACCAATTTTACTATGTGAATGTGCATATACATGATTGACACTAGGGTGCCTTTGAGACTTTTGTATTATAATTTTTTTTTCAATGTTGTGATATTTTCATGTAATAGCTGATTTTGCATTTGTAAATCTGAAATTAACTTGTATTCATATTAGTGACTTGATCCCTTAGAGTCTGACAAGTGCAAATCCTAGTTATTTTTGGTTGAACATGTAAGCACATATGTTGAAGATGGTTTGAAGAAGCTATAGGTTGAATGTATGCATCAAGAACAATAGTATAGGCTACCTCACCTTTTGGAGGGGTGATATCATGGACCTATTTAGAGGTAAAGTAGTTATCACCCTATTGGTGGAGAGGAGGAGAAGGAAATTCTTTGTTGTGCACAAGATATGACATTGAAACTTGACAGGTGGTTGTTAGCTAGCTATGTAACCAAGGAGTTAGGTATATCTAGGTAGAAACAATGATATGGGATGAAATTCATGTATGTGGAGTTGTAAGTTATATAGAAATATGATTATAAATAATATTTCACATGAGAGAGACAAAACAAGGGATAGAGAGCATAAAATTATGCATTAATGCATTAATAGCTTTGACTTGTAACATAATATTTCTAACATGTTTATCAAAATAGAGTTGGAAATTATTCTGCATGAGAGAGAGGGAGAGAGTATGCAAAAGAAATATTGAAATATTGTGCATGTTTAATGATAAATTTTGTAATATCATCCCTTATTATGAAAATTAAGCATGAAAGGGAAAAAATGAAACTTTACATTAACATATGGTAAACTTAATCATTAATGTAAATGAAAAGACCAAGTATGGTTTCCTTATTATGTAAAAAGAATGTACACAATATTTAGAAATAAATTAGACCCACTTTTGTTTTGATGTGCAATCTGAGTTTAGATGTAAGGTGATACCTCAAGAGAAATAGGACCTAGTGTATGCATCTAGGGTTTGAAAGATAATTACTTGAACAATTTACTATGAAATTTTGAAATTGAAAGTGAATTTTTGAGTTAGATATGCAAGTAAACAATCATAAATTAATTGAAAAAATAGTGATTTGATGGGACCTAGTATATGCAACTAGGTTTTGGAAAAATAAATATTTTGGAGATTTACTATTGAATTTTGAACTTTGGATAGATTTTTTGATCTAAATATGCTAGTAAAAATTTAGAAAATTATTGGGAAAATACTGGGACCTAGTATGGGCAACTAGGTTTTGAAATAAAATTATTTTTAAAATTACTATAAAATTTTAAAATTTAATGAATTTATTTTATTTTATTATGCAAGTAAAAAAATCAAAAAATTATAGGAAAAATAGTAGGAAATTTACCCTAGGGTTTCTAGGGTTTTTATGTGTGTTTGAAGTAAGTTTTGTTCACCAAAAGATTTAAATTTTTTGGGAATATTGGTGTACTATTCCTAATTTTGTTAAAGGGTCTGAGTAATAAAATTAGTAAATAAATATGCAACTATTAAGCTAATAATTTGTGAAATTTGATTGCAATTCAAACTTTTCTAAAAATAGTAGTAAGAAGAAGAAAAGAAGACTTAGCTGGAAATTAATTGATCCAACTAAGGTAGAGGTTGTAATTCACTATGAAATATTGGGACACTATTAAAAATTAAGATCTAAAATTCATTTTGTGATTGGATAGGAGGGCCAAAATTAGACAAGAGTGGCAATGGCACTGTAGGCCACCTCTACCTCTATTGTCCTAAGGATCTAAGCTTTTTAGGTTTTGTTCATCAGGTCTATGTGACCCTGTCTATGAGGTTTTGATAGCTAGAAGTCTATAGATCTCCCTGTAGAGTAGATTTTCTCTTAAATCCCTATCTTCCATTATATTTTTACCAATTCTAAACAAAGAGCAGGGGGGCGGGGTGGTAAGTGTGTGTAAGATTCACTGGACATAGATCTACACCCTTTGTAAGGGAATGCTACCTACATACCAATACTTTGAAGAGGGATCAAGCCACATGTAGTTCTTCCACTTGATGTGCTTTGTGAAATTATGTGTATGAAGATGTATAATTCTAAATTGGATGTGCTTGAGGTGGTTGGGGATTGGTCTAAGGATTTGAATAAGCTTTTAAGTATGTTGGCTAGTTATATGCAAAGAAAAGGGAAGATTTCTTGAGTGGTTAAACTTGTATTCTTGATTGCTCAGTGATAATTTCCAACCCTTTCCAAATGATCTTTGAATGGGATTTTATAGGGATCTACTGGTCATGGGTTAAATGTTATCATGTTAGGCTGACAAGGATAAGGATGGGGAACTAGAATAAATTGACCATTGGGGCTAGAAATACACTTAGACAAGAGTGATGAAAGTAGACAAGAGTGGCACTAGTGGTTTGGTCCTAGTGTGGTACTATTTTTTTGAGTAGACAAGACTTGGGGAGATTTATTTGTTTTAGAAAAAGTAGATTGGGTGAGCTAAGTCTAAGTTTTTAAGGCTATGGATGATTGGTAATTAGTGAAAATACACCTGAGAGGGTTAGGAGAGCAAGTAAGAGGGACCTATAGGTTAGGTGTCATTAGCCATGCTCAAGTTACCAATTTTTTCATTTTATATGACTACACTCCTCACCCTATCTATCATCTCCTCCAACATCAAGACCATGTCCTCCATTTCCATTGATAGATATAGGGTGCCATCTTTACTACCAAGCAATATACTCTGGAGTTACCCTAAAATCATCAACTACTATAGGGGCTTGTAGCTCCTAATAAAGTATCTCCTCCTCTAATGGATGTGGTAAAGGAAGTGGTGCCTCTGCATCCTCTCTTCTACATTTTGATAACACTCTCAGATCACCTTGAACAAAGCTAAACTATCACTACATCTGGTCAAAGGGTATCAACTCTATCCCATCCTCTCTCCTTTCACAAAAAATATATGTGCACACAACCCCCTCCATGATGGGAAACCCACATATGGCATATAAATGACATCTTCATCCACAAGAGTATCTAGCCATTATCTAAACCATGCCACATCATGTACCACACCATCTACTCATAGAAGCTCCATATCTAAACTCTACCTCATGAATCCAACTCTAAATTATGCTTGATGCCATGTATCCCATGGCAATATAACTAGCCAAAAAATGGTGATATGTTCATAAGCACAATAATGAAGTAAGAAACACACCATCATCCCATACCTCTTCTAAACTTAGTAGCCCCAAAATTATATACAAACCTATATCAAAAGTGTTGGTGCCCATGCATAAACTATCATATCCTCATGCATCTCAACTAGAACACCTGTCAAATCCCAAGGATACCTCCCACCACTCAAATCTAGAAATGCATAGCATGTGACTACTATCATCAATATCTTCCTATCTATGTCCAACTGATATAGATCCTCAAAGTAGAAACCTCTTGTTGTGGTATTGAGCCTCTATTGTATCCTCACCATATAACAAATCCATTTGTGCATCTAGCTCATCACCATAAATTGGCTCAATTACTCAATGTTATATAGGTAACCTCAAAATCCTATGCACATCCTTTAAGGTAATAAGTAGATATAGAATGTGTTATTGGTTGGATCCCATCTCTTAATGAGGGCCACCAATATACCTATATCTTGAGGCATGTGATGATTGTGTCACATACCTTCTCAACCCATAGCCATCATGTGGGCCAAATCTTCACCCTTTATATCTCTCCATAACTCCTCACGTAGAGATAGAAATTGATCTTGTATTGTCAATAGGATCCTAACTTACAAGGTTATATCTTAAACTTAGTTCAATCTACACCTCAATAAACCAACAAACATTTAACCTAATATACCATAGTTGTTTAACCTATCCCATACTTACCCACATTGACAACCCTATTTGACTACCCCTAGGCTCATTTTGCTTCCAAATAAACTTTTCTAAGTATTCTAACCTACCTATTTCAATAAATTTTAGCTTATATTTCAAAAAATAAAGAGAAGAAACTAAGTATGGTTATGGTTGAAAAACCTATTTTATTATGTGTGCATTGAATCAAAAGATTGTGAAGAGCTAATCTTTGATTTGAGAGGATGACCTAAAAATAAGAAAGCACTAAAGTATATTTGTTTATTAGATAGATAGTTGAGTGGATTGCATAGTGATATATAGATCCTAGAATCAAAAGCTTCCTTGAGGGCTATCAATCCACATATTTTAAACAATCAAGTTTATAATCAAAATAGAAAGTGCTTGCATCAATAATCAAAAGGTAATGAAATTAAACACAAGAGATGTTTTATAAAGCAATATATTATAGATTGTTAAAAATAATAATGAGCTAATTAATACTAGTGCTAAGTGATTAGGGTCTTCTTCAAAAAATTAGGTAGAGGTCTATGAACAAGTAGGGACAAAAAAAATTAGATTTAGTTGGGGGTAGGTAGGTGAAAATAGATTGCTATAATTTGTTGTCATAGTGAGCATTGATGGTTGGGTTGATTATTAATAGTTAAGGTGATCATTGATGGTCATGGTGACCATTGATGATTGGCTAAACCATTCGTAGTTGATACAACCATTGATTATTACTATGTGTAGATCTAGGTTGATAAATGGTTGGTTAATGGGATCACAAAGTGAGATTCTAGAAGATGGGTTTTTGTTGGGTTGAGTGTAAAAAGTAATTAAATGTTGAAAATAAAGTAATTATCTTGTATAAACATGATCAGGTGATTGATTAGGGTGGTTGACTCATTGGTGTAGTTTGATGTGAATATGATAGAGTAATAACACTCAGTACTTTGGTTTTGTTATAGTGGCAAGTTGGCTCTTTGACATAGTAGCTAGTTCACTGGATTGCTAGTGATGATTAACCTATAAAAAAATTAAACTTTAAATGCACAAGCTCTTAATAATAATTATAGATGATTTCACCTCCCTACTCCTCTCCTCTTATAAGCAAGGCAAGAGAGTTACAACAAGATGTGAATTGGGCTTCCTAAGTTTAACTCATGCATGCAATGGTTCACAACCAAATTTAAGACAAGTTATATTTAGAAAATAAAGGTGGGTGGTTTGCATTTTAGTGGTTGAAGAGGTGGGCCCTAACCATTGGTAATTAGGGTGACCATCAATAATCAACCTGATCATCGATGATCGAGGGTGAAGGATAAAAATAGGTAAAAGGTTGGGTTAGGATAGTTTGATCAAACTGACTTGGGTTAGGTTTGATCAAGTGTTAGATGGTTAAATTGGTCTTAATGAGGTCTATGGGAATTATGAAATTTGAAATCATGGTGTGAAGATTTCTAGTATTTACATTTTGCCCATTTTTGTTATGCAAGTTTGATTCAACAAGCTATAAAAAAAATTGATGCTAGTCAAAGGTCTGATTATATCGAGTATGGGAGGATTTATTCCCCCTCAAATTAGGATTTGATGAGGTAAAACATAATCAAGTGTGGGTTTGATAATTTGGATAAAGGTGGAAATAAAGGTAGATATATGGTTGGGAACTAAAACAAAAATAGGCATGCAAAGTGTGACAAAAGGTGTGATAGCCAAGATCATGCATAGACTAGGTTGCCATAATTGATAACAATAAAGGATGATACTAGGAGGATAATAGACAAGTGGATCATGTGACCACATTTAATCATGGTGGTTGGGTACACTTACAAGTTTCCTAAGTTATGTTTGTATTTATATGGGTATCTAAGGCAAGAAGTTCTCCTAATGAAAACACAAATGGGTCAAGTGTCATGGGGATTCGAGGTGGGAAGTACTCCCAAAATGATACAAGTAGGTTAGGTAAGTGTAAGGTGGTGAAATTACATAAAGGTCAACATGGAAATGTTGTCACTATAGTCAAAGGACTAGGCAAAAAGTGTCATAAAATGCACATTAGTTGGGTAAAAATGGACCAATAGTGAGGTGATGAGGTGGTCAGGTGGGTTGGAGAAGGTAGCCTCTAAGGGTAAAAATAGGTAGGTTAAATAAGGGTCTAATTAGGTGAAAGTAATAAGGTGAGTATCCTAACCATCAATGGTTAGGGTGATCAAGGGTGACCATTGACAATACCCTAACCATTGACATTTAGGGTATAAACCCTAAAATCCCAACAGTCAAAAGTGAAAATAAAATCACTTTTACCTCATTTTGACTTTTGATTTTGAGCTCTAGAGTTTTTGATGATTTGTCATAAAAGTGATTTCTAAGGGTAGTTTGTTGATGTGGAGGTTAACTACTAGTTGAGGTGGAGGGTGGACTTAGAGGACCAATTAGGAGGTAGGGAGCACATGGGTATTGATGAGGATGAGCTGGTCTAGAACTGACTCCATGGTAGTGGTCATGAAATGAGGTAGGGATGTGCCCTTAATTTGGCATCATAGCTTGAATTTGGTGCAATTGCATTCAAATTAAAGGTAGGGTAGATTTTGGGGTTGTTGTTCCTTAAGTAGGGTTTTTTAGGGTTTTGGATAAATTGGTAGGTGAAATCAAAAATTAATAGGGGTAGGTGATTTGGGTTGGGTAGGGATTAGGTTAGCTAATTAGGTTTTTTGGTTTGCCATTGGGGTATTTTTTAGGTTAGATAGGTTTTAGGTGATTTATCTTTGGAATACCCATAGTGACTATCAATGGTTGGGTCCAACCATCGATGGTCGACATACTTGAGAACATGGATTTCTGACCATCAGTGGTCAACTATGGTAAAAGGTATGTTTGGTAAGCATTTAAAATGTTAAGGCAAAGTAAGTAATTGATTTCTAGGTATAGACTGGTGTTATAGGTTTAGAAGGTAAACTTACTGGGTATTGGGTAGATAGGTAAGATGGATAAAGAAATATGTCAGTTTCTTAAGGGGTAGGGTAGAGGATAATGATATAAGTGACTAAGATATGTTTCTAAATTATTATAGGCTAGGGAACAAATACAAATGCATGACTGAGTACTGTGTATCTTCATGAAGATTCAACATGGGATGACTCCAACCGACTAGGCCCATATGGAGGAGCTTGGGTTGAAAACTATGAAGCATTATCAACATGCAACTTAGGATGTGTCCATAGTCATAGTGGTCATCAAGAAATGGGATCCCATTAAAAATACCTTCCTATTTCTGACTAGTGAGATGACTATCTTGTTGGAGGATATTTATAAGATCAATCAACTTCATCTTCAAGGTGATTTGATCTACTATATAGAGTGCAAAGAATGAGAGGATCTCATGAAAATTTTATATAGAGATGATAGTGATTAGGTCATATGGCATTATAGGGGGTTTAGGTATAGTGCTTTATATTAGAGAGCTTCGGGTGAGAGGAGACTCATGACCATGCTTATGACTTTTGTTTCATGCTTTGTGCTTCCCAACTTGAGTAGAAGGAGGTTCCCATACTTGTTATTGGGGATGTTGGTTGATTTATTGATAGGTTGGAATGTATTTGATTGGGTACCTATTATGCTTGTATAGATATACAAGGATCTATAGGGGTTGAGGGCCCATAAGAGGTATGGCATCAGTGTCAGCTTGGTTCTATATTATTGAGGCTATGAGCATATCTAGGTACTAAGGCCAATAGGATTGTCATGGGCATGGTTCACACAAATAGAGTTCCCCATCAGCTTTATGTAGTTGAAAGGGGATTTCATTACATCAAGTGTAGGAGGTGGTGCACATGATGTGGACTGGTTTAGGGTTGTAATGGTTTCACTAGTGATAGGAGACATCACCGGAAGGCCTTATAGCTAGTTTCTAGTATGGCATGTCTATAAGAGTTAGACACTCTCCCTTAAAATCTATAGATGGATATTTAGTAAGAAGGATGGGGAGGTGGAGCTCATCCCATTTGAGAGGGTGAGGAGGAAGTTTAGCCTTGTATAGGGTATTTTGGGTGTAATCCCTAAGTACAAGTGAGAGTACTCCAATATTTTATTTCTAAAGCTACATTTGGTGCTTACTTTGCTAAATTATGAGGAGTTTCTAGCTATGCCTCAAATAGATGATACCATATTTGTAGATGGGTACATGGCATGGTACTATCCATTATATGTAGCTGGTGGGGATGATGGAGGTGTGAGGCTGATGGCCATAGATATGGTTGGACCTAATGGATAGGTAGGAGTGGCTTTAACTACTACACAAGTATAAGTTACATCATTATAGGGGTAGATGGCCACTTTATAGGGTCATATTGCTACCTTATAAGGTTAGGTTGCTACTCTCATAGGTGACAAGGACGAGGCACAGTCTTTACTTGCCTTAGTTACATAAGAGAGGGAATCTCTGAGGTAGAGAGGAAGATGAGTAGTTGTAGCATAGATAGCGCTACCAAGCATGATCCCCATGGCATGATACATGGATATAGTGGAGGATATATGATATTATGAGGCCATAATTTTGATACAATATCCACAAGAGCCATGATGGGGAAAGTATAGAACTATCTTGGCAGGAGATGTCAGTGTGGTGACACTAGGGCAATGGGTAGTGTGATAGTTGGATAGATAGGGACAATTGGGGGATTAGTAAGTATGATAAGTGGGTAATAAATACAATCTAGTGATGCTCTAGGAGGAATTTATACCCCTAGGGCATGACATAGCTCATAGACTTTATATATTATTGTATATCATTTTGATTTCAGCCTACGAGCCAATGCGGTGAGATGTACATTTTGAGAGAGAGACATGTCTATCTAATATTTTTACACATTATACTATTTAAATCATGAGATATATATATATATGATCATTATTTATACTCATGTTCATGGTTTATGGTTTATGGTTTATGTTGATGTTTAATGCTTATGATGTGGCATTATATTGATTATGGATCATGCTTATGTTATGGATGCTAGACATTGATGTAGGCTTAGCTAGGCATGATATGGTTTTGATTTATGGTTATGCTTATGACATGATAAATTTAATAAGTATATGTTGCATTAGTTAGATTTAGACATGTAGTGGAAAATGGTTGATTGTTTTAATCGCTTATGGATGTTATGATTTTATTATGCTTGTAATGGATGTGATTATGATTATGATTATGAAGTTGATTATTACACATGTGGATATGCCTATTATGATTATGTTTGTTGTTATCTTTATCAAGGTAAAACACATGAGGGAAGGTAGCTAAAAACACTAGATGGGAAGACATATAATATAATCAAGAGATGAATGCCATAATGAAAATATTAACTAGCCACAATAGGATAAGAAGAGGGCATGATTATTCTTATTTGACAATGACTAAAATAAAAACTGAAGTTGGATTGGCTTAATGAACATAATCCCTTTGAATGCATCACATTAACATCCGTTAGTTGGTTAAAAGGTGTCTTGGCCACATAATTTTAAGTAAGCTCAAAATCCCTTGATTATAGTTTATAAAGGGAAGATGGGTGAAAATGGAACTGTCTTGTGAGACAAGCATGCCTATTATATAGGGGTACAAAGAACCAATATAAAAAAGTGTATTCCAAAATGTGTAGACTGGTCGATGCAGGAAGTCTACTTTTGAAAGCTAATTATGGCTTCCACCTTATTATGTTGCTTGAGAGCTAATTGTAACTTTTGATATTAGTTTGTTTTTGATGTGATTATGATAATGGGTCTTTTGATTTGTTATTATATATGGGAAGCTAATCGATGTAGGAAGCTTCCAATAAATTACTATGCTTTTGACAAATGCTTTACTCAGCCATCCTTCAAGGGAGTAGTCTAAGTTTATATGTTTTGTTTAAGGCTTTGTGATAGTTGTCCTTTAAGGTATTAATCTACCTTATATTTGTGCAATTTGAGATATGATTATGCATCTATCCTTCAAGGGAGAAGTTTTTGAATGCTATTGGTAGGGATTTTGACTTTTGATTACTTTAATTTTTCTTGACATAGACTTATGTAGGCCGGCTTATTGGGTCACCTTTATGAAGGCAAAACTAAAATAAAAAGAAGGTAGAGTAGGTGTAAAGAGGTTTAGGTGAAAATGATCATGGGGATCCATCTTGTGAAGGGGTGGAAAGTACCATGAAAACCATGTCATGGGTGGATCTATGGTACCCATTTTCAAGATGAGGCGATGACTATGGCAGATAATAACATGATTCGGTTGTAATCAGTTGCCCCTAAAATAGGGAGATGTAATGTATGTGGATAACAAGGGATGATCTTAAGTTAAACAAAAGGTGAACTTGATCCTTTTTTAAAAAAGAATAGACATAGATATGAAGCATTGAGGGGTCCAAGTTCTAGGTGGCTTTTGAGAGAAGACAAATAGTAAGCTCTTGATCTATACTTATGGGTTATAATATAAGGTCCAAGATAATTAAAAGTAAACTTACCTCATTTAATTTTCCCTATATTAGTGACATTCTAATCTTACTTTAGGATGAGGTCTTTGATGTTGAATTTTCGCACTCTAAGGTGTTTGTTATAGGCATGCTTGATGCACTCTTGATAGACATGGAGATGGGTAAGGTTTGATAAATGATACTCATCAAGTAGCTCAAGTTGAGCTAAATGGTGTTGATGATAGTCATCCTCAAAAATAATCTCTTGAAAAGATAAGAGAAGAGATGGGATTTAGACTTCAAGAGGTAAGATGGCCTCCACTCCAAACACAAGAGAGAAAGGGGTAGCACTTGTAGGGGTATTAATGCTAATACAATATGCCCATAAGGCAAAAGAGATGTGAAAATGCTAATCCTGACCAGATGCATTGACCATTTTAGTTAGCATGTTTTTAAGAGTTTTGTTAGAGGCCTTGGCCTATCCATTCACTTGAGGGTGATAGGGAAAGGAGAAGCTTAACTTAATGCCAAAATGCATCACATAGACTTTGTATTTGATTATTATTAAAGGATTTACCAATGTCAGTGATAATATTATGATGGACACTGAAGTGGTAGATGATATGATGGTTGATAAAATTGATAATATTTTTTGCTTTGGTTGAGACTAGAGGAATAGCCTCTAACCACTTGGTAAAATATTCAGTTATAGTGATGATAGAGTGGTGTCATTATGAGGAATGGGGGTTAATTTCACCAATGAGATCAAAACCCCATTATGATGAGGGCCATAAATAGATAGAAATGCAAAGACTATGGCTAGGTAAATTGGCATGTTGTTGACACTTAACACACTTTTTTCATGTAATCACAATAGTCTTGGTTAAGGGTAGTCTAGTAATAGCCTAGGAAAAGGATGTACTTAGCTATAGCGAGGCCACTAAAGTGTCCCCCCCAGATACCATCATGTATTTCCTTGATAGCATGAGAGGCTTTGTGACTACTTAGGTAGTGGAAAAGGAGACCATAAAATTCATGTTTATAAAGGATACCTCCTAATATGGTATAACATGAGGTGCTCTAGATATATGCTCTTTGAGCATTTTTGTAAAGGCTAGAATGAATGATAGTAAGGTTGAGGTAGTCGAAGGTCTATTGATACCAAAAATTAGGTTGGGTCTCCTTCACATTAAAAATGGTGGGAGAAAATAGTTTGTCAAAGGAAGGTTGGGTCAATCTGTGGATAACAATAAATAGCTTAAAATTTAAGGGTGTAGATGTTATTTGAGAGGTAAGGGAATTTTATGGTATTGGAAAACTTATTGGTAGATCATGGGGTTGATTAGATGTGATAGTATTAAAATGATGCTAAGATTTCATCAACTAGTTGCTTGTACTATTGAAAAACATCATTATTACACTAGTAAGAGCTATTGATTTGATTGACCACAATTTGGGAGTCACCAAAGATATTGATCATTTTGACTCCTAGGGCTAAGGCAGTTTGAAGGCCTATCACTTTGGCTTCATATTCAACTATATTGTTGGTACATTCAAATTCAAGATTGAAGGACAAAGGAAGAGGTTCACCTTCAAAGGGTATAAGGATGATACCAACTCCCACACTATTCTAACACTTTTACCCAACAAATAACATGGTGACTTGATAGGTATAATCATCCTAAAAGAGGGTTATGAAGGACTCATCAGGGAACTCTATAGGATAAGGTTGATTGTTTGCTAAAGGTGCCTTAATAAATTGACTGGAAATGACTTTCCTCTTAATTGACTTTTATTGAAGGAATTCAAGGTCAAAATCTACTAGGAGCATGAGCCACTTAGCCATACACTAGTTTTGGTATGTCTTGGAGTGCATGTACCTAAGTGGGTCGATGTTGGTTATGACATAGGTTTTATGGTTAGAAGGTAGTGGTGAAGTTTGGTGGATGTGAATACTAAATCTAAGCAAATATTCTCAGTATGGGTATACCTAGTCTCATACTCTACAAGCATGTAGCTAATGTAGTAAATAGTTTGCTCTCTATGTTTATCATCTCGATGAGTAAGCATTGCCCCTAGGGAGTAGTCAATGGTGAAGATATAATGTCAGAAAGGTTAGTCATCCTTGGGAAGGGTGAGGATAGGTTGAGACAAAATGTACTTTTTAAGTGAATCAAAAGCCTTTTGGTAGTCACAGTTTCACATAAAAGAGAAGGTGGTGGATGGATTGACATCAGTATAAAAGCTAGGATATAAAGTGATGAATCAATTGAATCTTTTGCTACAAACTATGGATTTTATTAAGTTTGGTTGGAGGAATCATGTTGAGGATGGCTTTGATATTGGTGGGATCAACTTCAATTTCATGAAGGGAGACAATAAACTAAGAAGCTTTCTTGAAAACACCCCAAAAATGTACTTATTGGGGTTTAGGTGGACATGGTAATGGATAAGTCAATCAAATATGGTCTTGAGAATGGCTAAATGATCTTTTTAGAGTTTGGATTTTCTAAGAAGGTCATCCACATAATCTTCAACAATATTATGGATAAGGTCATTGAATACATAGGTCATGACACATTGGTAGGTTGCACCAATATTATTTATCCCAACAGGCATGACCCAATAGCAAAAGGTTCCACAAAGGGTGGAAAAGGTAAGTTTATGTTGATCTTCAGGGGAAATAAGGATCTGATTGTAACTCGATAATCCATCCATGAGAGATAACATCTTGTGGTTGGATATAAGATCAATTAGTTAGTTGATACTTGATAAAAGAAAATCATATTTTTGGAAAGTGAGGTTGAGGTCACAAAAGTTCACACAAATGCATAGTCCCCTTTTATATTTGATGATAGGTATAAGATTCAAGACCCATTAGGGTTAGTCAAAGGGTTGAATGAAGTTGACAGATAGAAGACACTGAAGCTTTTATTTGAAAATAAGGGTTATGCAAGGGTGCATACATCAAAGTTTCTACTTGATGGGCTTGGCATCATGGTGAGTGACTATGCTATGGGTATAAATGGCAAGGTCAATTCCAGGCATGTCACTATGATACTAAGAAAAATATATGCTATGGTCTTAGAGGAAGGAGGTAAAATCTTGAAGTTCTTTGGCATTCAGTGATTGGCCAAGTTTGACAATATGGGTGTTGTTCAAAGTGCCCAAGTTGATATTCATGGTGGATTAATTCAACATGGTAAAAGTCTTAGGAGGAATGGATTTATGGATGGATGAATTTGGGACACCAAGGTAGGTGAGAATGGAATCATCATCTTGGCACTAGACAATGTTAATGATAGGAGAGTCATTTCCTATCATTTTAAGATGGGTCAAAGGGATGGTTATAGTTTCCCCTTCCTTTTGATAAGTTAGGGGTCTAAGGTTGATCATGTTGATGAAAAAATAATTTAGGTTGGATGATGTCAGCATCCTCACACATAGGCAGAGGAGAGTTCGGTGAGGAAGGGGTATTTTCCTTAAGAATGGTGGTGGTAGGTGGTTGAGGTTAATTCATGTTAGGTATGATGAAACCAAGGTTGTGTTTCTCATGAGTTTTCCTAGTGTCAATGGAGACCAACTCGAGTGCTCCATGTTTATATTGTCCAAGACCAAAGCCTTTCCAAGCACATTGATGGAGCTATGTCTTGACAAAGATAGGTTTGTCTAGGTAAGAGAAATTGATGGTGAATGGTCAAGGTGGAAGAGAGGTGGTACAAGCACTAAGGGTTTTATTGAGTCCCCCATAGATAAAATGGGTTTGACAGAAGTGAGGTCCAAAAGGAATAATAAATCTAATGTTGGGGTCATATCCTGGTTGGTTAGTAAGTTATCCATACTCATGAGGAGTAGGGAAATCATCAAGGGATAAAAGGTGATATTCCCCTAGTGAAAGATGATGGAACTTTGATTTCAAAGGGTCCATGGTGGGGATTTGATCCAAAGGGATAGAGGAACTAGTGTATGCTTCGTCATTGAAAGGGGATATGACATCTACTTTTATGGTTGAAGGTTGGTCTTTAGTTACTAACTGTTTGTTGGATGGGGGTATGAGGACATAGTTTAGGAGATAGGTCATGTTGCATGTCAATAACAGACTTAGGTCAACTTGGATTGTGATGACCTGGCCTTCATTCTTGATCTTGATGCAATGGTGAAGTGTGGAGGGGATGCAACCCATGGAGAGGATCTAGAGTCATCCCAACAAAACATTGTATTTGAATTCTCCTTCCACTACATAAAAGAGTTCAAGGAGTGTGTGGGGTCCTAAATGGATATGAAGGACAATAGTCCCCAAGGTAGTGTCCATGGTATCATTAAATGACTAAAGGATAATTGAGGTTCTAGACATGACATTATTTGATAGGTTGAGTTGGTTATAGGCATGGGAAGAGATAATGTTAATGTTAGCTCCCCCATTAATCATGACCCATTTAATGTAGGTTTGGTTGATGTATGTGGTAATAAAGAGAGGGGGATATAGGTTATCCAAATAAATTGAAGGTATTTTTGAATCCTTGAAGGTAAAAAGGTTGGAAATTTAAAGAGTGCCAATAAAGGCTAATAGAGGTTGAGGGTATTTGGGTTAGACCTCTACTGATTGCAAAGCCTCTATTAGTGCTTGGTGGTGGTAGGGAGAGGTAGAGATAAACTCATACAAGCACATATTTTTTGGGATTTGGTAACATTGTTTAAGGATAACTCTCCTGATGGATTTTGAGGGATCAGATTAGGAGGCACCTAAAATAGACACCTTGGGTTTGGTTAGAGATGGGGATGGATGGGTTTGAGTTGGTCAAGCAGTTGAAGATGGATACATCCATGGAAATGACACCTTAGCCTTCCCCTTATCCTTCTACTATGATCTCATGACCATGTTGATAGTATGGATAGGAGGAGTTGGGGTAAGAGATTGGGTAGACTCATCTTCACTTTGAGGTGAGAGTCAAGGATTGGGTAATGTTTGGGTAGGTATGATTATTGGTGGGATCATTATAGGAAATGTAAGAGATTAATTTTTTAGTAGATCATCCTCATTATAAAGCTAATGGATAATTATTTGGAGAGATTTGAAATTCTCCATGTCATGGTTGGGTGTCTTATGATAAGAAGACACTTGGTGGTCATTGTACCAAACAGGGTTTTGAAGCAAAAGGGTCAAAGGGCTTGATGGTAGGTAAGGCTATATAATAATTTTGTAATAACCTATTAAAAATGGTTGAGTAGGATTCAACTAACGGTGGTAAAGGTGTAACAGTCATGGCTTTGGTTGTTGAGGTGGAAGGTTATTTATAAGTAGGTTTGGCAATCAACACATTAGGTAAAGTTGTGCATTTGGTTGATGGTTTTGGTTTAGAGAAGGAGATCGATGAGATAGAGGTGGAATATTTCAAGGTAGGTATCTTGGGTATTAAAGGTGTGGTGAAGAGAGGTATGTTAGAAATCAACTACAAATGTGTAACCAAAAGAGATGGTGGGGTTTTGGTAGAGATATTGGGATTCCTACTCAAGGTAGAAGGATGAGGCCCCAAAATGTAGGGAAAGGTTGAAGGAGGTAAAATGTGAGGCTTTGAGCCTTTGGGTGGTTTTACCTCTTTAGTTGTTTTGGTTTAGCATTTGGTTATTTGTTTTGGTGAGGCAAGTTCCACCTTCACAGATGGGTGGTTAAGACTCTATTTAGGGAAGGTGTCAAGGTTATTGTTCAATTTGGTTGGTTTGATTTTAGAAGGTGATGTTTCTGCTTTGGGTTTATATGCCTTGGATGGCTAAGGGATTGTTGGATTGGTAAAATTTATTATTGGTTTGATTGATAGGGAGTTCAACTAGTGGAAGTGGTAGGTTGGTCTTCTAAAGGTATGGTTGGGGGTTTTTGCTTGGTAATATAAGGTAGCCCTAATTGCTACCAAAAGGTGTCTTGATCCATATTAGGGTGAGAGATAAATTCTAGTTTTTTCACTAATTGAGAGAATGGTTTGTAGGTTGGTTTTATTCCCTTAATAGTTAACCTGAAAGATAATCCCATATGTTGAGACACAGGGATGGTCACCTCATCCTCTTCCTCAATTAAATGATACAAATTTTTAATGGGTGATTTCTCTATGGGAGATGCAAAAATTTGGGTTTCCTCTTCGAGAATGATTTCTAAAGGGGGAGTAAGTTTCTTAGTGGTTGATGATAAAGTTAAAATGGGTCCTTAGTCTGATATGTCAACCAAGGGAGGGGTTGATGGATCCACTACCATGATAGTGGAAGAGGAGAAAGGGGGGTTTCCTTAGTTTGTATCTCCAAAAGAAAAGGTAACTCCATTACCTCAATAAGTAGAGAGGGTGGAGAATAGATAGGTTGGTCAATAAATTCTTTAGCAATGAGTGTGTCAGAACCATGTTAATATTATCGGCATCATGACAACATTTAACAATGTTGCTCTCATTATTAACAGGTGGATGGTTGGTAGAATATACCTAAAGATGTCAAAGGGTTGTTTTGATGGTGTATTAGGGTTGTACAATGCGAGCTCCCCCTTGTCAATGAGGGATTAGACAAGGCTATTAAAGGTATTTCACCTACTAACATCGTGCCTTATTACTTGATGGAAGGCACATAAATCATTCTCTTTATACCAACTAGGTACAAGATGAGAAGATTCAAATTTTTGGGTGGTTTGATAGGAGGAAGTTGAATGATATTAGCTTTAAATAACTTCTCTAATATTGAAGCATAAAATTCTCCAAGTGCAGTGAATTGCTTCTGGTTGCTATGGTTTTAGTTCAACATGTTTTGGTTTGAAGAACTAGAGGAATTTGGTTGGTTGACTGATGGTGAAGGATCATATTAAAGGACCACTACATTTAATATTCCCTTTCCCTTGGTATTGGTATTGGATTGGTTGTTCATTTTGGAAGAAGAGGCCTCATTGATTTTGTAGGTGGATTTTTTGTTCTTTAGTTTTAGCTTTCCTCATCAATGGCTATGTTTCCTAACTTATGAACCATGGTAAAAGATTCATCAAAGGTTTGGAATATTTGGAGATGTAGTGTATAGGAGATATGCTTGGCACATGCCTAAGAAAAGAGCTCTATGAGTTCAAGTTGAGGCAAGGAAAAGGAAAGTTGGTTAATTTGGTTCCTCTAATGAGCCACAAAATTGGAAATGGATTCATCCTCAAAATACCAGATAGAATAGAGGTTGGTGATAGAAATTTTCTTAGAGATATTAATTGAAAAATGATCCAAGATGGTTTGATCTAGTTGGGTGAATGAGAAAAGGGAGTGCTTGGGTATGACATTATACCATCCAATGTCATACTGATTAGGGACATGGGGAAGGTACAGAGAAGGAGGGCATCATCATAGGTAATTAGATAAAAATCATGCCTAAATTCCCTAAGGTTTTGTTGAGGATCCTCCTTACTTTAGAATTTAGATAACTTAGGAAGTTCCCATTAGGGAGGATAAGGCCTGATAGGTAAAAATGGATGTATGGACTCATTATAGATCTGGTTGTATAATAAGATATTGTGAGCACCCAAAATGGATGAATCTAGGTGATCATTTTATCCATAAGCATATTAATTAGGTTCACTCAAGGTTATGCACCTAAAAATCTATAAGATGAATACTACTATGATGGTTGGGTGACATACTAATCATGGATATAAGGTTGGAAGGCTACCACATATTGGTATGTGGATGCTAATGGTTAGGTGGAAGATACATAAGGGTAGGTATATGTGCGTGGTTGGGTAGTGGGTAGGGGTACATGCCCTTGTAGGTTAGGGATGTAGCCAAAGTTTGGTGCAATGGGAATTTTTTGAATAGGAGTGGTAGTTGGGTTGTTAATCGATGGAAGGGTGGTGACCCTTGTGTTGATTGATGACAAGGTAGAGGGTATGGACACCACAAGGCTTTGAAGTGGAGTAGTGGTTGATGAATAGGGGGTAGTTGAAGGAAGGTTGGTAATGTTATAGGTAGGCACTCTTGTTTTGGAAGGAGTGTAGGTGGTTAGAGGTTGGCTTGCTCTTAAGGTGGAGAAATTATTGGTAGGAGTGAAAGGTATAAGGGCATTCATAGTTTGGGTTGGTTGGTTTTCCATGGTAGTCTCAAAGAGATTATAGTTAGATGAAGAGGCTTGAATAGCTAGTGGTTTGGTTGTAACTATGGAAATAGAGGTGCTCCCCATGAGGTGGAGATGTATGCCATAAGGTGGATCTATGAGTGGGGCCAAAGTCAAGGTATGCTAAGACATGGTTGTAAGGTAATGTTGTAAGGCCATGGGATTTTTATCTAAGAAAGGAGCGAAATTTGTGTCCCCTTTGGGATTCTCTTAAGGGAAGGTATGGCTTCCTAAGGGATAGGGAGAATCTCTTGGTTTAGAAACATAGTCCATGGATGAAGAGGTAGAAGAGGTAGGTTGGCTTGGTGATGGGTTTTGATTTGCAAGGTTCTTTCACTGCTAGTGAGTAAGAACCATACAAGATAGGGGAGAGAGAAATAATAAACAACCTCACTACTCCAATAAATATAATATAATAAATTATCAAATAAATCGAATCACACTCTAAAAGAGACGTTAGGACCTAGAAATTTTATTAATCTTACTTTTGGCTTATGCCTTAAGTTATGAGAATGTGTGATAGAAGTTGGCTTGTAGATCAAGTACTAAAAGGAAGTCTGAGGTTGGTTAGGAACTCAAAAATAATATGTATTGGAATTAATACGTGGCTTCGTATTGGGTCCTACCCACTCACTTCACACACCATAACAATAAGGGTGTCAAGTGCTTAGCCAATATATATTAATATCTAGATTTTATACTCAACTAGAGAGTTGAGTTGGTTCTGCCCTTGGTAATGACCTCCAAAGAGATCATCAGCATAGGGTAAGGTTACTGCTAGGTGATGAAATCCTAATTAGGGTTTGTCTCAAGCTTGTTTGATGTTTAATTGATAAAAGTGGTTTTGTTGAGTGTGTGAAACAAAGAGTGATGCTACAATAAAATTATTATGCCTTAATTCAAAGTGACATAAAATTAGAAGTAAAAAATGGATGCACTTAATTTAAAACCCAAAAGAGGTTTTAGTTTCATTAATGAGCATAGATAGAGAGAGAAGCATACACATGAAAAGAAAGGAAACCCAAAGTAAAGACTCAAGGTCCCACTGGGTGTGCCAGAATGTTTTAGTGAATTTTAGCTTATATTTCACAAAGGGAAGAAAAGATACTAAGTATGGGTATTGTTGAAAAACCTATTTAATTATGTGTGCATTGAATTATAATATTGTGAAGAGCTCCTCTTTGGCTTAGGAAGATGACTTGAAAATAAGAAAATACTAAACCAATTTTTTTTGTTAGATAGATAGTTGAGTGGATTTCATAGTGATAGCTAGATCCTAGAAGTAAGATCTTCCTTGAGGGTTTTCAATCCATACATTATAAATAATCAAGTTTATAAATAGAATAAAAAGTAATTGCATCAATAATCAAAAGGTACTGAAATTGAACACAAGAGATGCTTGTTAAATAAATAGACTATAAATGATTAAAAATAGTGATAATCTAATTAATATTACAACTAGGTGATTAGGGTCTTCTTTAGAAAATTAGGTAGGGGTTTGTGAACAAGTAGGGATATATAAAATCAGATTTGGTTGGGGGTAGGTAGGTGAAAATAACTTGCTATAATTTATTGCCATAGTAACCATCAATGGTTGGGCTAATCATTGGTGGCTAAGGTGATCATTGGTAGTCAGGGTGATTATTGACAGTTGGATAGATCATCGATGGTTGAGACAACCATCGATAGTTTCTATGTGTAGATCTGGGTTGATAAATGGCTAGTTGATGGGATCACAAAGTGAGATTTCAAGAGATGGGTTGTTGTTAGGCTAAATATGAAAATAAAATAAAGTAATTAGATGCTAAAAAACAAGTACTTATCTTTCAAAAAGTTGATCAGGTAATTGATTGGGGTGGTTGACTCATTAGTGGAGTCTGACATGATTCCAATAGAGTAACAACACTTGACACTTTGGTAGAGCTATGTTGACAAGTTGGCTCTCTAACGTAGTAGCTAGTTCTCTAGATTATTGATGATGATTAACTTGGAAAATAAAGGAACTTTGGATGCATAAGCTCTTGATAAAATTATAGATGATTTTACCCCCTACTCCTCTCTTCTTATAGGAAATGTAAGAGATTTGCAACAAAACATGAACTGGGCTTCCTAATTCTAACTTGTGCATGTAATGGTTCACAACTAGATTTAAGACAAGTTATATTTAGAAAAGCAAGGCAGGTGGTTTGCATGTTTGTGGTTGAGGACGTGGACCCTGACCATCAGTGGTCAAGGTGACTATCAAAAGTCAACTTGACCATCAATGGTCGAGAGTGAAGGGTAAAAATAGGTAAAAGTTTATGTTAGGCTAGTTTGGTCAAACTGACTTGGGTTAGGTTTGATCAGGGGTCAAAGGGTCAAATTGGTCTTAAGGGGGTCCAGGGTAATTATGACATTTAGAATAAATAGTGTGCATATATTTGGTGTTAACACTACCCTTTCCATATTCATACTCCACCCATCTTATGACTTATACCCTTTATACCTTACCCTAAAAACCTACTTAACTAAGCAAACTAAAGCACACACTCTTATAACCTTTTTCAAACCCATACACCTTCAAAAATCATCAAATAACCATTTAAAAATATTCAACACATTTTTCAACTTACCTAGTTTTCATACCCAATTAGCATTTAGACTAGGATCGATGTCAATCACTAATCTATCAACACTGATTCCTTATTGACTGACACTGGTTCCATGTAGATCAACATCAATCAACCCTCGATTGGCATCGATCACTATGATTTTAGGGCTAAAGCTTGTAACACTTATTTTCCCCTAATAACACACCATTTTCTCTTCAAAAACACTTATCAACTACCAAAAACACTCTACTTACCCTTCCCACTACCCTACATTCTAGATCTAACCAAAAAAATTAAAACTACAAAATAATTTCAACAACAAAAAAACCACTTACCTCATCTCATGTTCATCACCGTAGTAATACCCTCCTCTCGATTGATGTGTACCTGACCATACCTTTCCCTCCACCTTCCTTCATGGTCGATATCTCTATACAAGATGGAACCCACACTCTACCCCACTTGTTTCCCTCTCACTTACTCTCACACTACCACAACAATAGATAAACTCTTCCCTCAACTAATTGTGCTCCCATAACTTGCCTATCACACTCAAATGTTGTCTAGAAAACCTCTTGAGAAAAAATCACTCTCATAAAAAAAATAACTAAAAACAAACTACATTGACTATTTGGTTGACATCTCCCCCTTTCTATGGTTTGGCCAATGACCAATATTGGTTTCCTTTGGTTAGGATGACCAACATCGGTCATTACCACCTTGGGATAACCAACATCAATCGAATATATTTGGGTTTTATTTACTAAACCTTACCCCCAAACTCCACAAACCTTAATCCCCTTTCACTCAAAAGGAATCCCTTCATAATATAACACCACCACCACTCTTTGCATCACTCAACAACCAAAAATTGGAGATTACCTTATTCTCCTTCGATGCCCATAACCAATTTTCCTCAAAGTAGGTCACTCTTACCAACCATTCACAGTTTTTGTCCCAAAATTTCCTTGTTCATTTTGACTACTTAAACTATCTTTCCATGTTTGATAACCTTACACACATAAATAACTTTTGTATGCAATTCTTTATGTGCATCAAAACACGACCACTTATAGTTCTAACACCTATGACCATTTTGTCTTTTCAGGATCACATCCTGCTTTTGGCTACCTGAGAGCATGAATACCTTACCTATGAGACTTGAGTTTATAAGTGTAACCCATATCAACTAAGCCTAATTTTGTGGCTTGGTTCACCTATCACTTTCTTTTCTAAGAGCAACCTTATTTACCAGTTCACTCAACCATGGATGCCTCATCTAGGTGCAATTTATGACATTGGACTTCATTACATTTTGTGTGTCCTTTTATGCTTGCATGCCTACCCACCCAACCAACCTTGTCACCCACTTATCTACTTCTCAAACCCAAACCTGACTTCTTTTTCACCTCATCACTTTCTAGTTTGAGGGGGAACACCTCCTCCCACACTTGGGGCATCCAACCTTCCACTAAATCATTAGTTTTTGTTCCACATCTTATTAGTGTTATATATGGATATGATGCATCTTAAAGTTTTGTTCTGCATCTTATTGATGCAGACTATGTAACAAAAAGGATCAAAATGTAGACACTATAAAACTGCACCAATGGTTCTAGATGGTGAAACACACCTTTTCGACCCCTTTGGCCCCCCTTGGGTTAGAACATTTCTTAACCCCCTTAAACAATAATTTACCCCTTATACATATTTAACTAAATTAATTAATTAAGATAATAAAACTCTATTCACACCTCACCCTAACCAAGCCCATGGCTAACTTAGTAACACCTTGCCTTAAGACCATTTCCTACCTTAGCATTTAAGTCCTAACCTCCTAGACTATTTTTACCCACATGACCACACTTCCTTAAACTAACTCAAACCATTTCTAATAGTCTTAACTACCAAAATTAAGTGTAAAACACTATTTTTGGCAAGTTGGACCATTTCTACCTTAACCAACATTGGTCATCCCTCAATCGACATCGGTTGACTATGACTGACATCAGTTACTTAAGGATGGTTTGTGACCCTTGCTGAAAAGGTTGAATTACTTGAGTAAGAACTAAAATATTGTGCAAACCAAAGTTATCCAGTGAACCAAAGAACTAGTCTAGAGACCAAGAAGTGTTTCATCACCTCAAGACTGAGGATTCAAGTACCATTACTCTACGCATTTTATTGTAGGTTTCCAACCATCTCTCACTCAATTTTAAATCATCTTCAAGCCAGCAAATCCATAACATCTAAGTATCCTATTTTTTTTTATAAGTTCAATAAATATTTCATTTTAGTTATTTATTACTTTCACCCCTTTCAATCTCTCCCCACACTCCCTTTTGTGTTGGAGTTATATAATTCTAATACTCCCTTTTTCACCAAACTCCCATTACCCATTCCTAACCTTTGGAGGGTTAAAACTTTGTGTTTGATATCCATGAGTCTTATTTCTACCTTTATGACCATCAAACAACCTTCAAATAACCCACAAAGCCCTTAACATCAGCCCAAAATCCATTTTTTTCCCAAATGCCAAAATTGTGACAATACACGGTGATCGACATCAATCATCCTTGACCGACATCAGTTACCCAATGACCAACATCGATCTTCTATGTAATTATATTTTCCTAAAAATAATAAGTTAAAATTACCTAATATCCCTAACCCAAACCCTTGTTTTTTAACCCCTGTCACAACACAAAGTCAAAAAACAAATCTAAACCATACTTTAGCACTTTAGAATTTCTTTTGCATAAGTCAATGTCATTTTGTTAAACCAATCATTATTTTGAAAATTATTTTATTACATTTTCATAAAGTAATTTTCATTCCATTATACAAGAGTTTATTATCATCATTCTTTAAAACTTAATTTTTTAAAATGAGTGGATTGACAACCTTCTAGTGGAGTCTTGTACTTCTTAGATCTAGCACTTGTTAAGCAATCCACCCTTCAATCTTATTAATCAATCATATTTATAGTCTTATTCTTATTTTAGGTTATTCCTCCCAAGCCAAAGAGGATTACTTCATGTCATCTGGATCATAGAGTATGAAACCACATCCAGGTTCATCTACACCTTCTCCCTTTCTTTAGTTTTACTTTTTTCAAAAGCAAAAGAAAATAATTAAAAAAATAGTGAAACATAAAAAATACACGCAATCAAGCTTGATGTAGATGCCATGGATGTTAAATCTAAAATCTATATGAATAAATTCATAAAATCCCTTCTTCTCAACTATTAAACCTATATGGAGTCTCTACAAGTAAGTAATCGATTGAATATTCTCAATTTGATTAATTGGTTTAAAATATGGTGGAAATAGAAAAGGCCTTTAGAAGGAAAATTGAGTCCATATGAAAAAGTGTGTGCTATGTAAAGGGAAATCATTCTAAAACATCCAATAAGGACACATATTCCAAAATTAAATGAAATAATAAATACAAAAAAAAAAGGAGAAAGGTGACAAAAATGACAATCAAGGTGGTCAAAATAAAAAATAGAATGACAAGCAACACCTCTACTATGAATGATGTGATATAAAATGAAGCCATGAAACCCACAAATCTAGGACTCCATGGGATAAAATTAAAGCATGGCATAATAAGAAAGAGGAAAATTCAAAGAAACAAATAAAAGATTCGAACTCTACTCAAATCACCAGTGAATGTGTGCTTTCTAGTTTAGATGATGAAGCAAACAATGTATTAGTTATTCAAGGTTTGATGCTTGGGTTCTTGATACTAGTGCCACCCTACATATTAATTTCCAAAAAGACTCATTTGAGGATTTTTTTGAATAAATTTGTCATCTAGTATTCATTTTAGATAGATCAAGTCTATAACCATAGGGAAGAGATAGAATTCGACTTAAGTGTCTAGGGCTTCTTCCATTCCTCTTAGTTGGTGTTCATAAGTAATTTATGTTGTTCATTGATCACTATAATAAAATGACCTGGATATACTTTCTCAAAGAGGAATCTAAAGTATTCACAACATTCATTTTTTTTTTTTATGATGATTGAAATTGAAGCTCAATCCTGCATCAAAACACTCAATATTAATAATGAAAGTGAATACATTTCAGATAAGTTTTAATCCTATCTTGATAAAAATTGGATCAAGCATCATCTAACATTTCCTCACAATTTACAACAAAATTGAGTTGTAGAGAGGATGAATATGACCATAATGAATATGGTTCTTGTTATGTTATAATTCAAAGAGGTAAATTTTGGATTTTGGGCTGAATAATCTAAAACAATAATATACATGTACAATAGATCACCATCAACATCCCTTCAATTCAATCCTCCTTATGAGATGTGGTGTGGTCATGTTCTTTTAGTGCAACATCTTTGGGGTTTTGGATCCACTTATTACACATTGATTCCAAAATATAATATGAATAAGTTGGACCATATGAGTCATAATTTCATTCACTTTGGATATTTTGAATCCTTTAAGTCATATAGGCTATATGATGAGAAAAATAAGAAGTTGCTTGTCATAAGAAAAGTTATCTTTTGTGAAACTACAAAGGACAAAGCCAACATTGATCGACAATTAATTCCACTTGATAAACATCTAAATTGTGATGTCTAAAAGGAGAGTGATTTGGTATTTCTAAACAATGAGTGGGGGACATACAATTTGGAATAAATTGATTTTTTATTGTCTCCTATACATGAAAATGAAACTCCTCTTGAAGGAGAAAGTGCAATTTCATAAGAGAATGAACAAGGCCCACAAGAATAGAGGTTAGAAAGTGAATAAAATTTAGAATATGAAATTGAAGCACCTAAACCACAAAAAAATATGCCTGAGTGGGCATCCTAGACATTGAATGATGTCAAACATGATGAAGTTGGGAAAACATGCACTAGAAGTGCTCATGTAGTTGCATCACAATCAAACAATTCCTTTATTTAATTCAAGATAAGAAAAAAAAATATATCACTTTGAATGATTCTCAAAAATAAGAACTCCATGTTGCATTTATTTTAGAACCAACATCTTTGAAACAAACTAAAATTGAACCTTGGATAAAAGTAATGAAATATGAGTACAATTCATTGGTAAAAAATGGGACATGTAAATTGGTTGATCCTATATTCAAATGCATACCAATTTTCTATAAGTGGGTCTACCAAAACAAATATAAGGTTGATGGTTCACTTGACAAGCATAAATCCAGACTTGTCATAATGTGATATGTTCAAAAGGAAGGAACTGACTATAATGAAACCTTTTCACCTACAACAAAATGGAAAAGCATTTGAACCATGTTAGATCTAGCAAATCACAATGGATGAAATGTTCACCAAATTAGCATTAAAACTACATTTATGAATGTTGACCTAAAGGAAATAGTATACATGACACGACATGAAGGGTTTGCATAAAACATTCAAGAGCACAAGGTGTGCAAACTTGAAAAATTATTATATGGTTTGAAACAAGCCCCTAAAATATGGTATGATAAACTAGTTGAGCACCTCATGAACTTAGAATTTTAACATTTTGAGTTTGAAGATGTAACTGTTTTCATCAAAATAGTTGACAAAATAGTTATATTTGGGATGGTTTGTGTTGATGATTTTCACATCATAGGGAACAATGAAAAGTACACTAACTTTTTTAAATCAAAGCTGATGAAAAGTTTTGGCATTACTATCATCATTACTATTTGGGTATTGAAGTAATTAAAAAACAAAAAGTATTTCATCACTCAACATAAGTATATTGGTGACATTCTAAGTAAGTTCAAAATGGAGAATTGTAAGCCTCTTAGTATGCCCATGAAATAGAATCCAAAATTGACATCAAAAGATACAACAAATTTGGTTGATGCCTCATTGTAAGTATAATTTATGTGACCAAAACTAGACCAAATGTATCCTTTATTATTGGTGTTAGTTCAATATTCATGCAGTAATTGAGAGATAGTAATTGGGTAGCAAAATTTAAAGAGCCCTTAGATATCTCAAAAGAACACATAATTTTGGGCTCAAATACTCTAGGGTAAGAGACTTAAAACTGGTTGGATATTTAGATTCTAAATATGATGGTGATCATGAAGATGAGAAATCCACTATAGGTTTTATGATGAATTTGAGATCAACTATTGTTATTTGGAAATCTAAGAATTAATCAATGCTTAAAATTTATTCAGTAGAAGTAGAGTATATGGCTGCTTCAAAGGCAACCATACATATTTTATAGATAAAAAGGATTCTTTTATATTTACAGGAACACGAAGTTTTGTCAACACTTCTCATGGTTGACAACACTTTTGAAATTCAAATGGTAAAGAATCCAATCTTTCAAGACCAAACCAAGCATATCAATACTAAATTTTATTTGATTCGACATTATGTGAAAGATGGCAGTGTCAAGTTACAACATTGCCCTACAATAAAACAACTAGTATACATCATGAGAAAGCATTTAGACATTAAAATTTTAAAAATTTAGAGGAATGATTGGTCTCACAATGACCCCTATAGATCAAAGGGGGGTGTAACAATATTGTACATAATCATAGGTGTCATAGGATAGTTTCTCTTATTCTAATAAGTTGAATTTCCACTCCCATAGGAATAGGAGGGGTCATTTTCAAAATGTAAAGTGAACAACCATCTTGGATTATTTATTTTTACTATTTTTATCATTTCAAATTGAATTTTTAAGACAATTTTGGTTTGCACCAAATATTTCTCATTATCATTCTGTCATTATTTTATTTGGCTTGACAATTGGAAAATTTGTACTTGGTTCATGGGAATAACATGTTTGTGTGTCATTATGGTTGGTTGAGGTTGATTTAGATGAAGCATGCTAAAATATTTAGGTTCAACCACTTTACAATATCTAAATGAAACATCATACATGGGATACATATATATAGTTACACCATGTTAAAACTTTAAGTGTTAATTTAGTGTAGATGGGACATCTCCCATGTATTATGTATATGTGGTCTTCCAAGTAGAATTTTATAGCTCACATCATTAGATATTACTTGACACTTGGTGTTATGGTTTTTGGCCCAAGGTATGTATTCAATGTGATATTGCCAAGAGCCTTTCTTGAATGATTTCCAAAACCTTTTCTAATCATGTCAAAACTTTCAAGGGCATGCCTTCCGATTCCAAGTGCATGTAGAAAGGAATCACTATAAATATTTAACCTCGGCCAATTATCCATGAGGTATCTTTTAATCCATATGTTAATTATGACTTCTATGCACAAGGGTAACTTTTCATCTACAATAGCCTTTGGAGGTAACTCATCATGTTCTAAGGTAATGAGGTTCTCATTATTTTCCAAAGACTTAACAATATAATCAAAGTGTGATGGTTGAATGCAACTCAAAAAGTTGATTTCTTCTAAGGCCTTGTAAACTATATCTTTGTAAAGAATGGACCTTGTAAGTAATTTTGAAAATTGATATCTTCACATGATTTTTATTTTGTTGATCTATGATGTCATAATCTTTAGTCGCATGAAACCCAAGCTTAGGAGTTTGAGGGAGATTAGGAGAATGGGGACATTGATTACATTTTTAACTATAGTTTCCATTTGTGTAACGTGATTAATTCCATAATGTACCATAACACAAAAGGAAAAAATCGATATGTCTCTAAGAGGCACTATGATAAATATATTAATAACATGGACATCACCATATATAATCCTATTATGTCTCACACCATGTTAGGATCTTAAGATAAAAAGTGGATCATCAAGGGGAGAGGCGCATCATGGGCTATTATAGACACCAAATTTAGGTATAAGACCCTTTTCCATAATGTCTTTGTCATGTGTTTTAAATTATTTTTTGCACAATGGTAACTACAATATTCACAATACATTAAAATTATTGCATAATGTAAATCTATATAAATATCGTTAATGCAATAATGCATACAGATTTGAAATACGTAAAAAAGATATTTAAATATTTTAAATTTGATAAAGGAGGATGATAGAGTAACACCTTATTTCTTAATTATATATGCAATTTTAGAGGCTAAAATCCATGGAAATCATGTCCAAGAAACAAGATAATACAACCCAAAATGTTGGAAATGTGTTGTATATTTTCCCATGTTTTACACTCTAATAAAATATAGAGCTAGAATGCATTCCTAACTAGTTTCCTATTCAAAGCAAGGAAAGTATTCCTACCCAATTATAATGTAGAGCTAGAATGTATTCATAGAATTTTAGAAAACAAAACCTTGGCCCCATCCCCAACATTATTTTAGTCTACACATTCACCTTTAAGCTTAATCAGAAACACCAATGCCTCAACCCTGCAAACCTTAGAAACCAAAACTCCACTTGTGGTTGATGGTAAAAGAGGATAGAAAATAGAAAAAGGAGAAGATATGGATGGAGGGGAAATGGGCTTGACCTTGGCAAGCAGATTTTGAACAGTGATGTTGGTCTCTAGCCCTAGTTCCCTCACCTCCCTAAACACCCAAATCCTATGCCAAAGTGAATCATTCGAACACATTTTATCTTTCATTTCTAAGGCCACATTCTTATGAATATTAATAGAATGGGATAGGTGCAATTTAGAATTCTCATTTGCCTCCAACGACCCATTCTTCTCCTTGATCACCTCTAAAATATCCTCCAATCTATCTTCTAACATGCTTTTTGAATCTTCCTCCTTTGCTTGTGCATCCTCAAGTAACATCTTCATCTCCTCTGCTCCCACCTCATCAATTCCAATCAAAAACTTTTTGTGATCGCTTCCAATCCCACCCATGTGCTCCTTTTTGTACTTACACTCTTCTTTGCTAAATTGATCTATTTTGTCACTCAACCCTTATTTATGCCAACTATTATTTCTATATTTATAATAGTTATTTTTTATATAATGTTTTCCCATTTTTTTTAATGTTTTTTGTTTTACCCACATAGAGTTTAAATACATGTGGGTGATGTACTCATGTGGCATTTAAGATAATAGAAACTATAGTTATAACTTATAGATCATAGTTTTTGTGCTAGTATATATATTAATTGTAGTCATATTATCAAATACACAACCATTTTATACTAGTATTTTAATGTTATCTAATAATTAGCTCTCACAAATCAGATTCAACGAGTTACTAAGAATTCAAAGATTTTAATATTATTTAATAATTTTTAATGTATAAAATATTTAATTGTAATACCCAAAATATTGTGCACCTCCAAATACATGCGGTGCATCTCTTATAAAAAGTGCACAAATATTCTTATTTCATACAAAAATCCACACTTAAAGATATATTTTAAATATAATTTGTTTGATTGATGCTTCCATGTAGTGATTAATTTTTATGGTTGGCATGTCTATATGGTAAAATTTTAATGATGGTTATTCAATCAACATTTTCCTTTTTAATTTACAAAAGTCATCTTTAAAAAAAAGGAAGATCAAAAAGTAAATATATTTTTATAATCATTCATAAATATTTATGTATTCTTTAAGAATTTTGGACATTCCAAACAAAATATAATTAAAAAGAATGAATATTATTTATAAGATTATAATTTAACTCTTACATGTTATAATGGGTTCGACCTTATTCTATAATTCTAATTTTAAAATTTTGGAAGATTGATGTTTTTTTAACATTTTTTTTAATGAAGTGTATACTTAGTTTAATCATGTCAATTGAATTATAACTATTTCCTCCAAATTTTGATCATGGAAGGGTTGCATGAATATATTATACCTTTCAAATTAAAATTAAGACCAACCTTCAAATTTAATCACTCATGAATAAATATTGAGCTTAATGACAACCTTATCAAGTGAAGGTTTAACCATCACACACGAACCTACTTGCCATGTTAGTAAAAGTTAGTACCGATAAGATAGTGTCTTCACAATAAAAATTTACAAGTATATAAAGTTACTCTCATATGGTTTGCATGTTTTGACCTTTGATTTAATATTTGCAACTTTTTGAAGAGGGCAAAAACCCATAACTAAGCAAATTTAATTTTAATATTCTAATATGCTATTAATGTATAGATGTTTATGATTTATGTTCCCATACATTCAAATGATGGAAAAAATTACACTCCATGCTTCCTTGATGTGGTACAATTTTGAAGTCCAATGTGCTCTAGATTATTTAGAGATTTAATACTTTTACAATTTATGATATACAAATATTTTTTTTGAAAAATTAGGAGTTGAAACTTTTTGAATAATATTTCAAATTATATTCTAAGATCCATTCTCAAAAAGAAATAGAATTTTTTTGAACCGATGATAATTAAGAACAGCACAATATATCTGCAATTTCTTTTACATCTTTCGAATTCTAACCTTGATTATTAGAGGTTTACACTCCTATCCGGTAATATGAAACCTACATACAATCTATGAACCTACATACAATCTCATAGGACTCACCCACCCAACCGAAAAAAACGAAGGGAAAGAAAAATTAAAAATCCCTAATGCAACCCAAAATTCTGTCAATCCGTCCCCCAATTAGGTGGACCATATTGTTTGGTGTCTATACATATGGACAGATAGGCATTGAGCAGAATAGCAGAATTTCGGCACAAAATTCTATGCCAAAAGCCAGAAATTTTTCTGCCACCGGCTATTGATGAGGTATCCCCCAATCCTGCTGCTCTGCTTCCTGACACCCAATGTCAAGCACTCAGCATTAGCAATGCAGTATTCTACCAACCCATCCCTCTTTCTCTTGAACATCCTGCAAATGAATAAATGTCAGGTAAACTATATACTATTCAGCTGAAATACCCAATGCAGAAACAATGAAACATATTCATACCTTTCAAATACTGAAGATCTTCTCTGTCCCAAAACAAGCGTAGAAGCTTCCAGTTTCTTTACCTGGCTTACCAATGTAGGCCCTTTCTCTCCTTCTACAACCACCACCTCAACTTGTACCTGATGACACACAAGGATCTTTGCCCCTCACTGTAAAGTAAAAAGAAGGTACACCTAGTGTACCAAAAACTGTTTTATATAGATATATAAATTAAATAGAAAATTATTGGAGATGCTGTGGAAGTTATGGGACAAAGTTCCCGCTGTCATATTTATCTCAAGGTTGTTGCTACATATCAAATATATTGCATTAAAGTTTGTTTTATGGTGTTCTAAGACATTTTTAATATAATTGTTTATTTGTTTAGCCATTAGATTCAGCGAAATGTGAAAACTATTCAAATCTTCCTGTTGTAATGAATGCTTCTGTCTCAATTATTCATATACAAGGCACTGCAACATCACATACTTCTCATCTTCCACTTCTCCATACTTACAGCGAAAGCTTAGACTTACCATCTCCACGTTTCAACTGATTAAGTCATATGAATCGGAGAGTCGTATGAAAGAGCTAAGGTGTTACTTTGTAAATTCAGAACAAATGTGTTCATACTCTTATAGATATTGCTTCATATTTGACTGCCACTCTTCCATTTTATGCACTTTTACATTACTACCTCATCCCCATACATACAAATTAGTAGGAACTATATTGAATTTAGTGTATATGTATATATTAAATTCAGTATCCTTCCCACTAAATTTTATATATATGTATATCATAAACTGGTATTTACCATATCCTAGAGGTGACCAGCCTGGATATAACCTAATCTCTAACCTGCCCCTAAGTAGTTGGGTACATGGAATAACCTGCATTTACGTTTTGACTAAATCCTTAAAAAAAATATGGGTGTGTTCACCTAATCTACAGGGTGTGTTCAATGATGATGTACAGTACCTGTGGCCAGTGAGCCTTAGATAGTGCCTTGAGCGAGTTCACTAAATCGAATCCCTTGGCCTCCGGGTTTCTCCCATGCCCATTCTTAGAACAAAACATGTCTGCATTAAGTTTAAACACATTTAAGTAAGGGAGTTACTGTTCAAGGAAAAAAACTGCAATGAATGGCCGGAATCAGGCCATTTATAGCTTTAAAAAGAACTACAAACTAAGGCAAACATGTTATTACACTTGCAGAAACACCATGCATGACAACAATATACCTTTGAGATATGTAGGCAGTGGTGCTTTCTGGCAGTCGTTAATGTAAAGCAAGGTAACAGTGTCGAACTTGTTGACAACATGAGAGAAAGCCCACAACAATGCGAGCTTTGCATGACAAGATTCATCCACTAGAACCACTACTCTTTTTCTCAAATTCACTCCATTCTCCTCGCATTTCCATCTCTGAAGGCGGCCTTCACAGGTGACCTCCTCATCACCCATATTGTTACTCTACTGTACCCTGCAGCTGCCGAATTTAATAATTTATTTTCGCTGCTGGTAACCTGAGCCGACCTAGCAGAGAACAACCTACAACTTCTATGATTTTGAGCTGGTGAAGCTAGGGGTTCAATAAACTTACCAGCCAATGAGAGTTCGAGTTGGATTGTTGGATTTCTCTGGTGTAACAGTTAGGGAGGTGCTTCTGCTTGGTAAGATGAATCACCCCACCCTTGTTTGATATAAACTGCAACTTGGTCACAGTGATATGAAGCAGATACAGAATTTTGCTGATGTTGGTACCTGAGTTCTCATCTTTATATCTGAAATGCTTTAGTACTTTTGAACATCTATACCATTAGATGAATAGCTTCAAAAGTTCATTTGGGAAGCACACTTCAGTTAAGTAGGTACACAATTTGATCCACACCTACTTGACATGAGGGTTCACCATAAGCAAGTGTGACTACTCTCAACAGAATTGGAGGTCAAAATTGGATGTGGAGAAGTTAAAACAATCACCTTAATCCTATTAATTCAAAATTACATTTGATAACAAGATGAATCGTCTCAACCTTATGAACTGGTGAAGTTCGTGACTTCGTCAACAATATATACCCAATAAGAAGGTTTACCTTATTCAACTATACTTCATCTCAACATACTTAACAAGAAGGTTTGCTCTAATCAATTGAAACTCAACTCTCAGAGCTATCTGCAAAGAGATAGTAGTATTGCAATAAGATTTATAGTCCCAATCCAAGAAAGTTTGCTCTACTCAATTGAAACTCGACTCTCAGATCTATCTGCAAAGAGATAGCAGTATTACAAGATACTAGTATTGCAATAAGATTTATAGTCCCAATCCCTTGGCCTGACTGCTGGTATATAGTGCTGGAACTCTGAGATTGATTATATAATGGAGAAGAAACAAGGAAAAAAGGGGCATGTGAAAGAGATGTAGGTCTGAATCAGCATGGAATGGGCGTCGGTAGGTGAGGGCCAAATGGTACCTTAGCTGTACCCTCTTATGAGAGCACTCACACATGGAGATAACTGTCATGCATTGGTACCGACGGTGCTTAGTGTTGTGGTCAGTCTCAGTCACACGATTTGGCTTCATTTTCATTGGGAATAAGGCCGAGGGCTCACGTAGAGATGACATGAGCACATGGGTTACCAGTACCACGCGGTTTGAGATACCTCAAAGCTGTCATGCATGCAGATGACAATGGCATTAATATTACCTTAACAAAAATGCAGAAGTTACAGGGATGTTAACATACAAAATGCAGATGTTGGAAGCCAGCGTTGAGATTTTGCTTGCCTTCCAACCATGATTGCAGAAGTGGGTCCTCATGACAAAACAAACAAGAAAAAGTCAAGAAAGCTTTTCACACTCCCACATCAGTTTGTTTGATTTATTCTACTGGCCCGAATATATTCGTCCTTATGTTTCGTCAAATAAAAATATATGTTAAACACGTTGAATTCTCAAATGAGTTTTAGTCACATAATCTTTTGTGTATCCAAGTAAACATGTAATTATCATTTTGATTTCTCTTAAAATTTGTTTTCAATATATTAGTGAATTAAAAAAAATTGTTTTAATAGATGGTTTGACATTGCTTTCTTAGTAATACAGAGATTGATTAGAAAGCAATAAATTTATTCAGTGTTATCGATGACGGATGTCAAGAAAAAATTTCGCACTCCCACATATCAATTTATTTATTTTATTTTATTGGTCCAGATATATTGTCTTTTGTTTCTTTAAATATACATAAGACACGTCTAATTTTTGAATAGATTTTAATCATAGTTTCATGTATCGAAGTAAACATATAATCATCATTTTGATTCCTCTCTAAGCTTGTTTTCAATATGTCGGTGAACCAAAATTTTATTTTCCTCTCTCTAATAAATGGTTTGACATGGATTTGTTAGAGATGTAGACATTGATTAGAAAACAATAACTTTATTCAGTGTTACTAATGATGAATATCATGTCTTTCTTTCTTTAGGCACATATTCTAATGTGGAGAGGATAGGGTTTGTACACCCTTAAGTTTAAACATAATTTATGTCGGTGAACCAAATTTTTCTTTCTTTCTTTATAAGAGATAGTTTGACATGGATTTTTTAGTGATTAGGACTTTGATTAGAAAGCAATTTTTAATTGGATGCTAAATTTAATGAGTGTTGTTGATGGCAAATATGATGCCTTTTTTTCTTTAGGCACATGTTCCAATGTGGAGAGGGTAGAGTTTGTACACCTTTTAGTTTAGGAATAGTTTATGCCGGTGAACTGATTTTTTATTTGTCCCTTTGTGAGAGATGGTTTGACATGGGTTTCTTAGTGATTAAGACCTTTATTAAAAACATTTTTTAATTGGATGTTAATTTTATTGAATGTTCTTGATGGTGAAGTCTTTCTTTCTTTAGGCAAATTTTCTAATATGGAAAGGTTAAGATCTGTATACCAAAGAGTCTAGGTATATTTGGGTGTACGAGAACCTTTCAAATAGTTTCATGTATCAAATATATAAAATTTTAAATGATTATAAGGAAATTTAAAATTTGTGTTGAATAATGTTGTCGATATTTCGTCCATCTACCATCTAATAATTTTATCAAAAATTGAACATACAACATACAAGCTCCTAACTACACATACATATAATTATCCTAGTATGTATCGAAAACATACATATAATTATACTAATAAATAACCTACCCATAAAAAAATGGATACATGAAAATAAAAGAAACATAATCCTAAAGTATTGTAGTGGCTTTCCATATGTAAAGGATTAGGATGTATGCTATGAATATTGATAAGAAGTTTAAACGTAAATGAAAGAAATAAATATCTCCAAATAATAAGCCACAACTAAATTATGAGAAGAATTTTAACAAATTTAATAAAAAGTTGAAAATGGGTATTCCCAACATCAAGGGGAAACATCAAAGTTGCTTTTAAAGAAAAACTTTTCAGATGGAAATGGGAGCACCTTCATTAATAGTAAGTGGAAATGGCATCCCAAAAAAGCATGTAGTTTTCAATGGAAAAAGGTGATATTACATCAAAATGCAATAGATATATTACATTATTTTATAATAAAATTTAATTATATTAATTAAATAAAATTCTAAAATTATATTTAATTTTAATAATGAATATTTTAAAATAATTGAAAAGTGTAAAGAGAAGATTTTTATAAGAATATATGAATTTTCATAACACTTAAGAAAAATATAAATTAAAAAAGAGGTCTATACTAGAAGTTAAAAAAAAATTATAGAAAATATAGAACATTCTTTCGATAACCAGATTTATATAGTATTCTTTTATTACTGCAACTAAAATAATAGTATAATATGTCTGGAAACTATAAAACAAATGTGAATCTAAATAATTTGATGAACATGTTCCTTTACTCCTCAGTTCTAAAAATACTTCTCACTTTTCAAAAATTCATTTTGAGTCACTAAGAAGATAATCTCCTTTCTTGGAACCCTAACAACTCATTAAAAAAACTAATAAATTTTGGGAATTCATTAATAGGATAGTGTTATCCCTCTGTTATTATCGTGCTTTTATTATGGAATAAGTTATTTAATTGGAGACATTCATATTTAAAATTAGACAGTTGAATGTTGGACATGTATTGTATATTTTCCATGTTTGACACTCTACTAGATTAAGGTAAAATTAGAATTTAAATTATATTATTGTATTAAAAATAATCGAGTTAATACAATTAAGAAGAAATTACTATGTTGTATTTTTTCCCGAAAGAGTTTCCTAAATAAAATAATGTGTAGTAATGTGTAAGCCATTTTTATTTTATGGATTCTATTACTATTGCTTCTTTTATTTTATTTTGTAAGATATGCTTGTTCTTCATATAAACCATTTTACAAATAGATAAGTTTCATATTTATTCCAATTTTGACTTCTTCCCCAAGATTGTGTTATATACTAACTTCAAGAGTTGAAAATTTTAAGGCAGCTTTGGTAGAGATACATATCCTGCACACTCAAAATTAGGGCTCAATGTAATTCTGTTGATTTTGAGTGTTCCTAACCCAAAAGGAGAGAAAGGGCTTCACCCCCTCTCTCTATATAATCAAATGTAATTACATCTATCACTATGAACCTCTTTTGGTACAAGATATTGACACAAGATAAATGAGGGAAAAATTGGATCAATGTGTAGATTCTTTTGAGAAATATGTATAAATGTTGATAAGACTTCCTGATTTATGTATGAGATACTTGGATTGTAAGATATTTGAATGATAGGAATCGATAATCAAATGGATAATGGTACATTTGTATATATAGGAATCACAAGGGCACATTTACATATAGATTGGTCATAGAAGATAGTGAAAATCCAAAAATCAAGGCTTGAAAAAGTGGCTAATGGCACATAGAACCAAAAATTCAAAGGGGATGGAACTGTAGGCCAACTGTGACAAAAGAAATACTCTAAAACAATGTTTTGGATATTTTGGGAGCATTTGGGGTGATACAAAGGCTAATAAATAGTCATTTTATAGGTTTTTAGATGTTCTAAATTAATGAATTATTATCTTTGACCAAAAGTGAATATAAATTCAAATTATAAGGAACACCTCAGTTACTGGAAGAAAATACGAGGCCCAATACAAGGGAAAAATTATCAAAGATACCCAAATGTACACACATGGAACAAGTGTGATAAAACATGACAAATACACTATGAAAAAAGGGTCTTATACCAAAATTAGGTGTCTAAATAACTCCCCACTTTGATGTGTGAGAGTGAATGCATGCGTGCATATCAAATCAAAACAAAAATGAAAAATTGATACATACTCCTTGAGGGATGAAAGGATGAGATCTGAACTCTTGGATTGGATGCACCCACACTTTGGTTTTAAAAGCTTGAATGAAGTGAAAGTAGACATGAATTACAAAAATTAGTCAATCACTTTGTAAATTAATAGTCAATGTAATAGAAAATAGATGAACTAAAAATAATCAAATGAATAGATACACATGGTGGTATGTGAACCATGATGTCACTCCTAAGAACTATAGTATTGAAACTAAAAACTAATGAGTTTTAAAAGGGATTATAGAACTTGATGAATTATAGAGAAAATATTGGAAACTTAAGTCTCCTTCTTGATCAAGGCATTAGACATCTAGTGGATCTTAGTAAATCTTAGTAGGTTTTTGTAATTTGTTGTCCAAGAATTTAAATGTAAAAATAGATAACAAGGGGGTATAATATCTAGATAGATGCTGCCATTTTGAGATGAAGGATCTATATATGTTCCTGCATATCACCCATTTCAAAATAAATAATCATGAACATCACGTGTCATCATAGAAAATATAGCCTAAGTTTTTAAATCTTAAAAATCACTTTGTAAACACATGCATATAACTATAATACGATATGATCATGTAAATATCAATAGTAATATATAAACCATAGGATAATGATGTAATGGAGAGCGAGGGATAATATTATTCCCTACTAAAATCAAAAGGAGAGACAAATAATATGTGTATGTGTAATCATAGAGAACATATGTCATCATGTAAAGCTCATTGATGCCTAAAATATTTATATGCTAATGTAGTATAATAAATGGAATTGGAAGGGATGGGAAAATGATATGATCTAATAATAATTGATAATGAGGGATAAATATATGCCCTTACTATAGGATGATTCCAAAATATAAATAAGGTATGGAAATAGGTGTATCATATGTGATAAGTATGACTAGGTGTAGGGAGGATAATGTGATGCCCTGATATAATCTGTGTAATATTAGTAGACACTTGATTGCATTATTCCTTCAATGGTAAGATATAGGAGGTAATATTATAGGGTCATGTGGGTAGGATTTCCCCAATGTAAATATATAGGTAGAATCAATGAAGCTCATAAGGAATGTATGGGTGCAATGCCCTAATGGCAAAGCATAAGTCCTAGGCTCAATTATAGTTGGGACAATGGATATGCCCCAATATGGATAAGATATGACTATAGATGTATCAAGTGGGATAACCAAAATGTGATAAGAGGTATGAAGGACATGGGGCATGCAATCCCATCTTGATATAATCAATGTAGGATCAATAGGTACATCGAAAAATGAATATTTGTATAAGTAAGATAGGATCAATAGACCTCATAGAGAATATATGGGTATGATACCCCCAATAGTAGAGTATAGGAATGATAAATATATATAAAAAATGGTGATGTAGATGGGATAATGTGTTATTCCAAATGGAAATATTATTAGATTCAATAAAGAGATTGAGAAATATAAATTACCAACATTCTAAACAATACATGAGAGGCTTATTAAATAGACAAGAGAGCCACTCGAGAAAATAGGGGGTGGGTACAAGCACAAACATCAGGTAGCATAAAATAGCTAAGCTTGTAAAAACAAACTAACCTATTAACCCAAGTGGTTAAAATAAATAACCAAGGTGCATAGATAATATACCTTAATCAATAACCCAAGGTATTTACAATAATATGCTAACACCCTCCCTTAATGACTAAACTAGAAACAAGACCAAGTTTATCTCTAAATTTTGTAAACTTGTCTATACCAAGTGGTTTGGTCATTATATCAGCTAGTTGCTCGATAGTGGGGTAGTAGAAGAGACTCATGTCTTCATTTGTAACCAACTGTCAGATGTAATGATGGTGAACCTCAATGTGTTTGGTCATAGTATGAAATACTAGATTCTTCACCATATTTATAACAAACACTCTGGTTGTCACAAAAAATTAGAGTAGGATTTGATGACTCAAATTGAATATCCTCCAAGATTTTATTTATCCATATAGTTTTACAACCTATACTAACCACAAATTTATACTCTGCTTCTGTTGATGATAATGCCACTGTAGTTTTTAGTTTGCTCTACCATGAGAAAACTCCTGAACCAAGAGTGAATACATATCCTGTTGTAAATTTTATTGAATCCAATGAACCTACCAAATCAAAGTTAGAATATCTTAAAAGCTCAAAATCTATAAAATTATTATACAGTATGCCAAATTCAAGAGTACCTTTGACATATCTTAATACCCATTTTGTAGCTAACCAATGTAATTATTATGTTTTAGACATGAAGTGAGATTAAAAAAAACTCACTAAAAAACAAATATCCAGTCTAGTGGTAGTGAGGTAAATGATACTACCCACTAGCTATCGATACATTATTTCATTGATCAGAGGTGAAGTAGTGTCAGTTGAAATTTTAGCTCCAACTTTCATAGGTGTGTGAGTTAGATTACAATCCATTGTTATAAACCTTTCCATCAATGATTTGACATACTTATTCTATGACATGAATATAGCATAATTACCTTTCCAAAACTCTACATCTAAATAATATTTTAGTAGTCCTAAGTCTGTCATGTCAAAAGTACAACAAATATCAGCTTTTATCTATTAAATAAGACTATCATTACTCCCAGTGATGGTTATATCATCAAAATACACAATGAGAATCATGATATCATCACCAAAGACCTTTACATAGAGAGTTGGCTCAGAATTACACCTTTGAAAACCAGACTCCCTAAGGTATGAATCTATCTTCATATACCAAGCTTGAGGAGCCTGCTTAAACTCATACAAGGAATTAATAAACCTGTAGACTAGATGTTCCTTACCAAGTACTTGAAATCCTTATGGATATGACATGTAGACATCCTCTTGTAGATCACCATTCAATAATGGACTCTTGACATCCATTTGGTGTACTTTCCATCTAAATTGAGCAACAATAGCAATAATCAAACAAAAAGTTACCATCTTAGTAGTAGGAGAAAAAGTCTCCTCATAGTTAATCCCTTCCTCTTATGCATAACCTTTTACCATAATTCTGGCCTTATATTTATCCAAGGAACCATCTACCTTACACATTACTTTATAAATCTATTTGCAGCCAATGGATTTCTTTCCTAGTGAAATCTCTGTTAGTTCCCAAGTCTTATTTTTTTTTATCAAGGAATCATATTCCTCTTACATGGTTGATTTCCACTCAAGCTTCCCTTTGGCCTCCAAAAAATAATTAGGCTCAAATGCCTATGAAAATATGGTTTTTAAAGGAAAATTAACATGCTCACCTATGTTACCAGGTTGCTTTCTTGATGTCAACTTTCTATCTTCCATACCTTGAAGATCTCCTTCCTTTAATGCTTCCGTAGTGGCAGAATACCACTTTGGCTTCTTTGGTTGTTTTTTTGGAACCTCACAATGACATACATCAACTCCCTCCCTTGAATTTGATTCCACTAATGAACTGGAATCCTTCTCAACTTTCACACCATAAATTATTATATAATCATTAGAAGAAAATAATGACTCAATATCTGAAACTATACTAGTTGTTGTGAAGTATGGCATCTATTCATTTACTATGACATTTCTATTTACCAAATTTTTTTTAGTAGAATCATTACATAATTTTTAGATCTTTGACTTCTCACTATATCCAACAAACATATATGCTTTGATTTTGGCATCCAAGTTACTTCTCTTTTGACTAGGAATAACTGCAAAATCCACACAACTAAAAATTTGAAAATCACTTACATTTGGAGTTATACCTGACCAAGCCTCATCTGGATTATATTATCTAATGCTTTTGTAGGATTTATATTAGGGATGCACACTATTGTATTCACTACTTCTATCCAATAATTATATGGGACATTTCTACTTTGGACCATACAACGAGCCATATCCATCATTGTCCTATTACTCCTTTCCACAACTCCATTTTGTTATAGAGTGTAAGGGGTAGAATATTGTTTGTGTATGCCTTCAGTGGCATAAAAATCCTTGAATTGATTTAAGGTGAACTCACCCCCATTATCCATTTTGAGTGATTTCACTTGTCACCCCACCTATTTCTCAACCATAGCTTTCCAAGATATGAAGTTAGAAAAGCAATCAGATTTCTTCAGTAGAAATTATACCCACTTTTTCCTAGAGAAACCATCAACCAAATGTAGTCATATAAAATTTATAAATTGGTAGCTTGAGTGTGGCTTGTGACACCCAATCCATAGGACCTTATTTCATGCTCTCATGACCCTTCTAGACACCTTTTTGCTTATATTTGGTCATTCTTAGACTTCTCAAACTTGATTCTAGCTCAGCTAGGCTATATTTCCCATTTAATTCTACTTGCCCAAGTCTTGAGCCTATAGGATAAGAGTGTTGGGGTTGGAATATAGTGTCAGACCCTCGGGTGTCCTATTTTTAGTGCTCCCATCCAATCACATTTTGAGCCTAAACAACCATTTCCTTCTGATTCCTATTCTTCATTATGTCAACCTAGCATGAATACATTTAACCCATGAATAATATATCTCTATAAAATACCATTCAAAGTTCATTTAGAATGGGGTTGGCAAATATTACAAAAGAAAGCAAGAATACAAGAAAAACCACTGAGGCAAATTTCCTTATTTTCTACATATAACCATCCAATACATATACCATCATATTCAAACCCTCGCACCAATCCCTAGCCACCTCAAACACTCTTAGTTTGACATTTTTGCATCTGCATAACATTATTACACAAAGCACATCAAGTGGGAGAACTACATATGGCTTTATCCCTTTTTAGCCACACAAGGGGTGTGGATACACGTTCAATGCATCTTACACACACTAACCCCCCTCTTTCTCAAAGTTTTGTTCTAGTATAATGAAGGTCTAGGGTTTGAGATTAAATCAGATCTACAAAGATCTTTGTCAAAATTTATGATTCAAAATTTCATAGGTAGGCTCAAATAAGGACAACGAACAAAACTTAGAAAACTCAGATCTTTGTGACTAGTTTGGACAGTAGCGATAAGACTTAGACCATATCACTAGACCCTGAAGTGTCTTATTTTTTGTGCTTCTATCCTTTCACCAAATGAAATCTAGATCCTAGTTCATGACACTATCTTAGTCCTGCATAGTTAGTTTCAACCTCTGTCTTAGTCATCTCAATCTAATTTTAAGCTAAGTTGTATTTCTCCTTATTTATTACTATTTTTAGAAATGTTTAAAAGGCACATTGAATTATACAAAAAAATATTTGAATTATTGAAATATTATTTACTAATTTATTACTTTAGACCCTTAACTAAATTAGGAATAAGACTCTATTATTCCCAAAATTGTTAAATCATTTGGTGAACCCGACTTACTTCATTTGCGCATAAAAACCCTAGGGTAAATTCCTTGTTAATTTTTCCAATATTTTTTAATTTTTCCTACATATTTTAAATAAAAAATTCACATTTAATTTTTAAATCTACCTCAGTAATTTTAAAAATCATTTATTACAAACCCTGGTTGAATTTACTAGGTTAAATTTAAAAAACCCTAGGGTAAATTCCTTGTTAATTTTTCCAATATTTTTTAATTTTTCCTACATATTTTAAATAAAAAATTCACATTTACTTTTTAAATTTACCTCATTAAATTTAAAAATCATTTATTACAAATCCTAGTTGGTTTTTGCACACAAAAACCTTAGAGACCCTAGGGTAAATTCTTTCCTAATTTTTACAATATTTTTCTGATTTTTTCCTTACATATTTAAATTAGAAATTCACATTAATTTTTAAAATTCCTTAGGAATTTTTAAAAAAATATCATTTTTCAAAACCCTAGTTGCATATACTAGGTCCCATTGTTTCTTGAGGTATCACCTTACGTGTTTGTGAGCTACGTATCCATTTTATGCATATTCTAGTTCATTATTTATATTATATTTGTTTAATATTTTATTTCATTATTCAATTTATTTTCCTTATGCCGCCTAAACTCCTGGCATCTCTTCCTTTGAGATGAAGTGCAAGACTTATTGGCAACCACCCTAAATTCACCTAAATTCCTTTAACTTGATCATATACCTTGGATAAAAAACCAGATCAACTTCCTGATACAGATCCTACACATCTAGATTACATCAATTTTTATGAAGGTAATTTTAACAATGATCAATATGAAAATAATAATGATGATACAAACATCAATTTTCATGACCTACCACATCGGGTTCTTGATCCACTTCCACCTATTGTTGATAATGATGTTGTACTCAACAAAGACTTGATTCTACAAATTTTTAGAGAAAGACTCAGGGAACAACCCTAAGATCACACTCTTGTCTCAAAATCTATCATGGAAATCAAAAAGGATAACAAGTTGAGTTTTCCATTCTTTCAGAACAACCAATTTTAAATGACACTATGGGGGCAACTATGTCTCAACAACCCCTTATAACAGCCCAACCTTGTTCTATGACATCACCAGCTATAACTAGTACATCTTTGTCTCCTGATGTGGCTTCCCTTATGCAAGAGATAAAATCTCTTTAATCCAAGGTGATACATCTTGAGCAAGGTGCCTCTAGACATACATATGCCTTGGATTCTTTTGCTCTACTTCATACACCATTGGCACATCATATTGCTTTTACACCCCTACCACTAGGTTTTGTTCAACCCAAACTCACTCTATATGATGGAAAGTGTGATACAAAGAAACACTTAATATATTTTCATGTAGCATGCTTAGATTATGTTCCAAATTAATGGTTACTAACCAAGCTATTTCCATGAAGTCTAAAGATTATGCTTTATAATAGTTCTATAGCATATTGAATCAGTTGATCAATGCATTCAATCCTTTAGCTGATATGTTCCCACCTAATTTCATCATTAAAGGTGACAAGGTTTCTTATGCCCAAGTTATGTAACCAAAACAAAGGTCAAATGAACATCTCATAGATTATGTTCTTCGATATAAGACTATCTTAGCTAAGATGACTGACCTTATGGTTGATCAAGAGTTACAAGATCTCTTCAAATAGAATCTTCTACCATCTTTGCATGAATCAATAATTTTCAAAAGGTTCTCTTCCTTCATTGAGTTATGCCATACACTAAAGGAAAGGGAAGTAAAATTAATTTCAATGGACAAACTCAAGTACACAAGTATATTAGAAACAACAAAAAAGAGTAACAATAAAGTCCCATACAAAGTCAAGGTTAATGAAAGCAAAATTCACAATCAACTTACAATCAATATGACTTCAGAGCCCCCTCAGTGAGTGGATTTATGAGCACCTCCTTGGTGAAATTTTACCAATCTACCAATATCTCCAACAATAGTATTATAGTAGCTATTGAAATGTAACATTATTTCTCTCCATCCTATTTGAGAAGTTGATCCAATAAAGCCTCTTCCACAAGGATATGATCAGAATGCATTTTGTAATTTTTCTAGGGCATTAGGCCACACAATAAATAAATACATCAATTTGAAACATAAGATACATGACTTGATAGATGGTAATGTTATTGATCTTGGCACTCTAGTTGAGCCTCCTCAGACAAAGCAAACACTAGACAAAGCTTTGAAAATCTTCTCAAATCCTTTCCACAACATTATAAAAAAGAGATAAGGGATACATCAGGTATCCACCATGCATATTATGCACATCATCCATCGGTTACATATTAGGAACCTTTATTTGAGTCACATCCTTTGAGAAACATGATTAGTGTGTATAATTATAGAGTTCCAGCTAGACCTTTCATCTCTTTTTCAAAGAAAGGGATAGTTGAGGATGATTTGGATTACCATGCACTCTTTATCAAAGCTTACATTAATCATCATCCCATTTATAGTGTTCTCATATACAATGGATCTAGTGTGAACATGTGTACTATGACATTATTATAGCATTTGGGATATTCAAAGCAAGATATTACCCCAATGGACACAATTATTAGCAAATTTAGTGGGCACATACAAATTTTATTAGGTGAGATTATACTTCCTCTAAAGGTTGGTCCAACACATGTAGCCACACCATTTACTATTTTTCCTAGTGTAAGAGCTTTTGATATGTTGCTTGGCTGACCATGGATTCAAAAACTTTAAGTAGTACTTTCTACAATTCATAGATGTGTGAAATTCATTCATGTTAATCAGGTTGTTATAGTTGGTGGAATTCTATATGAGTTACCACTCCCCACTTCAGATCCATCTACTACTTTGTAGTCACCATTTTAAGTTCCACCACCAGTTTTAGTTTCTCCACTAGTTATAGTTCTTTCTCTAGTTTAGATTCAGACATAGTCAAGGCCTTCCTCGCTAGCACAAAGAGTTTGTACACTTCCACTGAGGCCTCTTTTAGAGAAACCATAGTTTCAAGACTCTAGATAGTTTTTAGCTAGAGTGTTTACACCCAAGGTAGTGTCATTGAGGTCTCATGCCACTACGCATAGAGCACATGTTCAGAGAGATTTTCCTACTACCAAATAGGTCCTTAAGAGTCCTACAGTTGCATCCACTTCTTAGAGTTACAAGGGGACCCCACAATTGGTTTTTACTTCAGATATTTCAAAGCATTTACAACATATATAGCTTTTAGAGTTATAGTCTTAGTCTCTCCATCATGCTTCATGATCATGCATGATCCCTCTCCTTGATACAAGACACCATGATAAGGAGTCTCTCATGAGACTCATTGGTTAGTATTGTCTCTCCTCAACCTTACTTGTATATAATTTATTAGTATTTGTTGTACATAGTATCCTTATGATTGATTTTATTAGCTTATTATCAAAATCCAAAAACATTCAAATATGTCAAAATACCAAAAATAATACAAAATTTCAAAATACAAAAACTTTAAAATAATAAAAAACACAAAAATATTTAAATTATATGCATTATCATGCTTTACATTTCTACTAACATGTTAGACTTACATTTGTTTTTATATGTTATTGTTTGTTGATTTATCTACATTACCATGCTTCACTTGATCTTCTTTGAGTGTGTACAATTCCATCTAGATCCTTGATTGATTCACTCTACCCATTGAAGGGGCATCCTACTTATACATTTGATACATACATCAATATATTTATCCAATGGGGGCATATTCTACATGACTACACCATCCAGGTTATGCCATTCCTACACCACACACTCTAGTTATCATGATGATGTACATTATTTACTAGCTTACATAGATTACTCTCTTGACATTGAATAATATACAACACTTTTGTATTTCTTATCATCTACCTATTCTTATAATACATGTTTTGCATACTTTCACTTCTTGATTTGATTAGTTATATGTGATTGTATTTTTAGTATATTACATGCCTTCCTTTCTTAATTTGCATAGCTAGATGTGATTACATTTCTAAGTTCCTATTTTGTCTCTTGTGTGTGTCCTAGGAAATTTGATAATGTCCTTTGCTTCTCTTCTTTTAAGTGATTTAGGACATTTTCCAATGTCTTTGGCTTTTACTCTTCTATGTGCTCATGGCCCTCATGCCAACCTTGTTTATTTTCAATTGTAGTGTACGTGGCATTTGAACATGACTTGTATGCTTGCTTTCTAGTTTGAGTGACATGTGCTCATGTCCCTTATTTTCTTGCCCCTTGGCCACTCTTGTATGCTTCTTGCTTCTTGCCTTATGTGCTTGTTGCTTGATTTTTTCAAAACTATTTGCAATGTCATGATCCACATCATGCATTACCTTTCTTGCTTGGATGCCATGATAGACATCATGCTCCATCCCTCCTTGATAACTAAAAACTAACCAGACTTCCAGTTCTAGTTCACTATATTGCATAATTTATTACATTGTTATATCTATCTAGGCATACCCCTATTGATACAAAAATCTCTCATACAAACTATGTTATATCTTGATATATCGTATCGATTATCATTTCTATAGCATTTATTTTCATATCATAACACACTTACAAGGACATTTCTCCTGAGGGCAATCATTGTAGGGTCTCCATTCCTACCCTCAGAAGAGGGGGATATAAACAGGGGTTTTGTCATAGAGATCAAAGCTCCTACTAGTCAAAAAATTAGTTTTTAGAACACTCAAAACAATATTCAGAGGTTAAACCAGGTAGAATATATCAAAAAATAGTGACAATTACAAAATAGTCATTAGATTAAACAAAGGACAACAACACCAGACATAGATAATAACACCAAATAATAGGGTGTCCTATTTGTGCTCCTATCAAAATAATAAAAACTCTAAATTTTATAGAAATAGGTAGAAAGGTAAGCTTAGTTATAGTTTTATCAGATATAGATCGGTTCAGATACAATAGTTTTAGCACATTTTTTCTTAGAGAATCTAGATATAAGAGGCATCATGAATGACATGATGGCTCTTACTTCTAGTTTTAGATTGGGCAGTTGGTATAACTTCTAGATCAGAATCCATGTTATAAACACTAATGATTAGGGAAAATGTGCACGATACATTTGACTTCTTTTCTCTTTGAGTTTAGTATATTATCGAACACTATCTACTCCTGTCATCTCTCCTTCTACAATAGTAATGTGGACAAATTTTCAATGTCCAAAGTCTATGTCTCAGTAATCATGTGCAAGGACTCCACAAATGACTCAAATGAAGGTGGAATATTTTACATATCTAGAGAAATCAAATCTTACTCATCAACAGGCTTCTACATAGCCTTCAACTGATCACTGATATCCTTGATTTGTAATAAAAACTCAGAAACAAAGCCACATTCCTACATCTTATTAGAAAAAAACAAATTCTTCAATTACAATACCCTATTAGCTTTAGAAGCTTGGCATTTAAAATAAGATTAGTCCACAAAGCTAATGCAATGATTGCATTTCTAACTTTTAAGATTATATTATCTATTACTAATAGTTTTAACAACATAAGAGCCTCTCGATGACATTTATCATAGTCATCATAACCAATGGCATGCTTTTTCTCTTTACCAAGTACTATTTGATCAAGATTTCTATATTCACATATTGTCAAAACCTTATGACTCCACAAACTAAAATTTTTGCCTATCAATTTTTATGAATCTAGTAACAAGAGGTGTTGTAAACTAGCCATTTTAACCTATTTTTTCCAAAAAATGAATATACTAGAAAAAATATAATAAATTTACATGAAATTCCTCCTACCCATGGACTTAAATCATAATTTGGTTAATACCTCTAGTTTTTAGCATAAAACACCACACTGTTTGGCAAATTTTAAATTTTTCATCTTTAAAAACACCAAAAATGGACAAAAATAATTTTTTTTAGAGATCTACAATTCCAATTTGAAATATTCCTTTTCCACCAACATCCAAATAAAAAACCTAGAAAATGGTGAAATTTTCACCTTCCATAACTTTTCTAAGATAATTAGTCATCAGTAGGTCCCCAATAACCCTTATAAGCTAAAATTTTGAATTATTTCAATTAAAAAATTAAAATTAACTGAAATAATAAAACTTTAAATTAAAATTTTCATAATAATAATTAGCCAATCATAAAATTAGCCTACCTGTAGAACTTTAGATGCATATTTTGGGATCAATATTTAGCCAAATTGAATTCCATCAATTCCTATCATCTCTTCTCAGAAAATAGAAATTTTGAGACCCCTCAATCACCAAAAATAGTGCCTAAATGAAAATATGGTCACTTTTCAAACTAAACAAAAATGGCCACCCAAAAAACATAGTAAAAATAAAAATAGATCTATGAGCCTATTCTACTACTTCCTACCACTTTTCCTTTGCTAAGATAGGTCTCCTAATGCTTTTGTCATGATTATTATCTTTCCCACTGGTCACAAGAAAAAAATATCTTCACGGCTCTCCACCAGGCATTTCATGTTCTTCCCTAATAAGACTGCTCCTCTCTTGCTCCATAGGTTCCCTCCCAAGCTTCATACACCATAAGAACTAAGACCATATTAGATTCAATAAAGAGATTGAGAAATGTAATTAACTAGCATTCTAAACAATACATGAGAGGCTTATTAAATAGGCAAAATATCCACCTAAAAAAATAGGGGGTGGGAGCAACCACAAGCATTGGTAGCATAAAATAGCCAAGCCCATAAAAATAAACTAACCTATTAACCCAAGTGGTTAAAAAAACTAAGCAAGGTGCATAGATAATATACCTTAGTAAATAACGCAAGGTATTTACAATATTATTCTAACAAATATATAGGTGATAATTTCAATAAGGTTATAAATAAATGTCATTGTCCCAATGTAACAATGTACCACTAGGAAGGCTAGATATATCAATGAATCACACACACACAATAGTAATATTCTATAATATGTACATCATATAGACCATATAAACATAGGCAATATGCATAATATATAAAAAAGTATTAACATGATTAATATGAATCATGGCACTAAGTAAAGAATACCACATAATATAGGCAATGTAAACACACACAATCATATGACCATATATATAGTAAATATAACCCTCAAAAAAGAAATGGGACACATGAGTAATCCTTCACATAAATGTGGCATGACATAATGTCGATGTAATATCCTCTATGGAAAATGAAGGACAATAAAAACAACATTCACAAACACACACACGTATAAGCACACAAAATGAAAGTAATTAAGAAAACACAAGATAACATGCAATTTATCTATGTAATGATCATATTTAGCAACATAATGTATAAATCCATGTAACATAATACATAAGTTTTAGGCAATGGAAATATATGTATAGTCAATATAAATAGTTCAATATGAAAATGGAAATTAGGAAGGATAGAACCTAAGACCTACTAAAAATGTGCCCCCAATATAGGCATGCCTTTAATGTGACAATACCTCCAAGTGTGGGCATAATAAATCCACATAACATATATAATTCCATGATCATACATAACCTATATATCTTGCATCTCACACACTCAATGAATACCATGACAAGCACTTGTGTAGCATTATATGTAAACCTATAACATAGATATATAAGTATGATATGTATACATAAAAAATATAAACGAAAATAATTTTTTAATTTTTATGTTTTTATAAAATAATCTTCCCACCTATTTTGGAAATATATGGGTAATATGATCACTATAGTAATATTTCCCAAATGTAGACAATATATATTCAAATTTAATTATCCAAATCATGTGTCTTTTATAGATGTGTGATGTGTATCATGGTGATATAGGAAAATATCTATACAATATGCATCATAAAAAATAAAGGATCTGGGGATATGTAGCTACCAATCAAATAAAGTAAAAATAAAAGTCCAAGTATGTACATGCAAAGTGAAATAAAATGAAAAATAATAATTTCTAAAATAATAATCAAAAGGCAATAGTGAATTCCAAGTGCCAATAAGTCATTAAAAGTCATCAAGTCCAAGAAAAATTGTTGGTTAAGAAAGTAATAGTCAAGTCAATGTAAACTAAAATGCCACCACAATGCCCCTAGAGCCAACTATGAATCCATGATCATAGATGTATAATGTAAGTCCCATATTGATTATGTGAATAAAGGATGAAGTGTTTAAGTACAAAACTAATTAAAAAATATAACGAATGATACCATCAATTTATGAAGGGTCAATACATAAAATACGTTGAGGCATACTTGATAAATTTTCAAAATATAAATCATAATATTCTAAACCAATGTCTCTAATGCATGGATATGTATAACTAAATTGAGTTTTCTTTGGAGATATACTAGTAAATAATTTTTACTTTTTTGGTCAAACTCTATCTTGATGCACACTTTTTTATTAGGTACCCATTTAATTTGTGTTGGATATATAACAAGATAGGATTTGCGATGGTTTAAATCATTTTGTACATTTGTTCTATTTCTTTGTATTATAATTTTATTGTCATAATATTAAAATGTAAGATGATCATGTATACTAAAGTGTTGCTTTAATTTTTTCTAATAATTGCATACCAAGTATATAATTATACAATATCATAGTGGATGTCACTAAAAATATTATATGAAATGTTTACATGATAACTAATACATGTAATTTAATATGTCCTAATGATGTAGTAAATGATTATGCAGAGGAGTAGATATCTTAGTTAAATCATCTGAGTCATAACTAAGTTTCTTAAGAAAATCAAGAGTGCACATATAAAATTCAATTTTGTCATCAATAATAAACCCTTGTTTTTATTTACTTACATATAAGCACTAATGACCAAAGGTTTCACATGTGAAATATTAGTCTCTAAAGCATAATTGGGAACTATGATTGGCACATTATCATGCTTAGGTGACTCAAAATTAGGGTTAAATGTTCTAATCTAGAGTATAAAACATCATTTTTATAGTTTTTTCTACATTAAAATGTGTCCTTGTGGCTTATTCAAATATAATGTCACCACAAGGATTTTTATGTTTCAAAGCATGATACTTATCTGCTATATGACCATTTATTTGATGATACTTAAAAAATGCTTTTGAATTAAACGTTCATGGGACATAGATACAATACTAAAGCATAATAAATTATAATCCAATATATCTTCATAGACATATAAATATGGTAGAAATCATATTTCATTAGTTTCTTTTCCCTCACTTATGATACTTGACTTTATTGTGCTTAATTTCCCAGTTTATGACTTTTATGTACCCAATTTTAGGTTCATGTTGGTCTTTTAATCTCATAAACATGCATAACACTCACTATAATATACTCATTGGCTAAATATCACATATTTATATGTCATGTCTCAATATCATATCCTTGTTTATTGTTAAGGTGTGGAGCTAAAAGCTTCACCAAAGGAGTGTTTTGCAAGGTTGCAACAGTTACACAGTCACCGGCATCAGTCAAGAGTGACTGACGTCGATCAAGAGCAGTTCAAGAGACACCGGCGTCAGCAGGGATCGGCTAACATCGGTCACAGGCAATCAGGCAGGAACCGATATCGGTTACCTGTGTGTCCAGAGAGCTATTTTTGAGGACAGAACCGAGTGTTTGCATGATGAGATTAAGTCATAGTCTTAAGTCCGCGTCTCTATCTTTAGTAAGACTATTTTAGAGCCCTTGTTTAAGAGGCATAACTGTTGGTTGTAAATGCATGCTCAAGTTTCCTAATTCTATATGTAGGATTAGATCTTCTTAGCTTATTGTATTGTAAGTGTTGAACAGTATAGAATTGTACATGTGAATCATTCCAGGTTGTTGGAGTTGATTATACTTGAGAGAGAGAGCTCTTGAGGGAAAGAGATCTAGAGAGAGATCTGTACATCTGAGAGAGGTGTGGAAGAAAGAAGTTTTTTCAATTGTATTCCTTCTGTAAAGAGTTTAATACAAGTTTTCAGGGTGGTTTCTTGTATCTCTCATTGTTTGTTATTTATCATTCTAGTTACTTATCTATCTGATTTAATTCCATGTTTATTGCTTTCATAAGTGTAATCAAATTGTTGGTTGATCCCCAACTAGTGGTATCAGAGCCTTGGTTGTAGGTTTAGAGCTTGATATCCACAAGTGGTATCAGAGCTCAGGTTCACTAACAGGTGGTTCAGATCTGTGTAGTATGTATTGATTACAGGTTACTCATAGGGATTTCTATAGGGATTTCTATTTGAGTGGGAGAAGCAATGGCAGAAGAAAGTAAAATGAGAATGGAGAAGTTTAATGGCAAAAATTATCAACATTGGAGAATGCAGATAGAGGATTATCTGTATCAGAAAGATCTATACTTACCGTTAGGTGGGATTGCAAAGAAGCCCATAGACATGGATGATGAAGAATGGGAATTTATTGATAGAAAGGCTTTGGGGTCTATAAGACTAAGTCTGACATCTACTGTGATATCTAATTTATCACAGGCAAAGTCTACGGTAGATTTAATGACTACTTTAGCAAATTTGTATGAAAAACCCTCAGCTTCTAATAAGGTATATCTTATGAAGCAATTATTTAATTTGCATATGCAGGAAGGTGGATCTGTATCTAATCACCTGAATGATTTCCATGGAATTGTAAATCAATTAAGTTAAGTCAATATTGTGTTTGATGATGAAACTAAAGCTCTTTTAATATTATGTTCTTTGCCTGAAAGCTGGCATAGCTTAGTAATGGCAGTTAGTAATACTGCATCTGCTTCAAATATTTTAAAAGTAGAGGATATTGTTAGTGTTATTTTGAATGAGGAAATTCATAGGAAAAGCACAGAGGAAACATTAGGGAACGCTTTAAGTTTTGAGAGCAGGGGAAGGCGAAAAGAGAAGAGCAAGAAAGGGAGATCAAGATCTAAGTCAAAGGTGAGAGGAAGATCCAAATCTATAAATGGCAGAAAGCCACAATGCTGGAATTGTGGAAAGATGGGGCACATAAGCAGAGATTGCTGGTCAAAGCCTAAGGAGGACAATCAACACAAAGGAAAGGAAGAAGCAAAGGTTGTAGGTATTGCACAAGATGCTTTAATATTCTCTTTGCATAATAATATAGAATCTTGGGTGTTAGATTCTGGTGCATCTTTTCATGCTACCCCTAATAGAGAATATTTTAGTGACTATATCCATGGAGATTTTGGAATAGTGTATTTAGGGGATGATGAGCCTTGTAAAATTATTGGCAAAGGTAAAGTGCAGCTGAAAATGCAGAATGGCAACACATGGGTGTTGAGAGATGTTATGCATGTTCCTAGCTTGAAGAGGAATTTGATTTCTTTAGGAAAGTTAGGGGATGAAGGTTGTACAGTAACTCTCACAGTTGAATCTTGGAAGGTTACCAAGGGTGCACTTGTATTGGCCAGAGGTAAGAGAGTAGGTACTCTCTATTTATGTAATTGTGTTACTAACAATTCTCCTTTTGTATTATCTACTTCAGATGTGGATGCAAAATTGTGGCACTCAAGGCTTGGCCACATGAGTGAGAAGGGAATGTCAATTCTTAAGTCTAAAGGTAAGCTTTCAGATTTGAAAAGCATAGATCTAGATTTTTGTGAGCACTGTGTTTTTGGGAAATAGAAGAGAGTGAGTTTTCTCAAGACTGGGTCAACAAAGAAGAAGCATAAGTTATAGCTTGTTCACACAGACGTGTGGGGACTGGCTCAGGTTGCTTCTATTAGAGGATCATAGTACTATGTCTCGTTCATAGATGATGCTACAAGAAAGGTATGGATCTATTGTATTAAGAAGAAATCTGATGTATTTGAGACTTTTAAGATTTGGAAAGCTATGGCTGAGAATGAAACAGGCAGAAGATTAAAGTGCCTGAGATCTGATAATGGTGGTGAGTTCTACAGCTACAAGTTCAACTGGTATTGTTATATGCATGGGATTCGTAGGCAAATGACGGTTCCAAGGACACCTCAATAGAATGGAGTTGCTGAAAGGATGAACAGAACAATCATGGAGCATGCAAGGTGTATGAGATTGCATGCTGGTTTGCCCTTAGAGTTTTGGGCAGAAGCTGTGACACTACAATGTGCCTGATTAACACAGGACCCTCTACAGCTCTAGATGGTGGAATTCCAGAAGAGGCATGGATAGGTAAAAAGGTAGATCTCTCATTCCTCAAAGTTTTTGGTTGTGAAGCCTTTGTGCACATTGATAAGGAAAATAGAAAGAAGCTGGATGCTAAGTCTATGAGGTGCAAATTTATTGGCTATGGCTCTGATGATTTTGGATTCAGGTTTTGGAATCTAGGAACTAACAAGATAATTAGGAGCCATGATGTTATTTTCAATGAAAGAGTGATGTATAGTGATCAGCTAAAGAAGCTGAATCAATCTAGGCAGAGTAATGGAGAATTGGATGAGTTGACGGTCCAAAATGAGCTCGCGAGAAGAAGAAATAATCACTTGCAGGAAAACACAGAGATCGACATCAGCAAGGCAGGAACCAATGTCGACAGAATAGAAACTGATGTCGGTCATATAGAGACCGATGTCAGTAGGATAGGCACCAAAGTCGGTCAGGCAGAACTGACATCGACCAGTTACAGACTTGGAAGTGACCGAGGTTGGTCACTGTCAGAGAATTTGGGTGGACATCGTGTTGTGAACGAGTCTCAAATGCCCATCAGGAGGTCAGAAAGGGTAAGTAAAACTCCAATTCGATATTCCCCTTCATTATTCTATTTATTGCTAACTGATGGCAGAGAACCAAAGAGTTTTAAAGAAGCAATATAGGTGGAGTCCAAGAGTCAGTGGGAGCATGGCATGGTTGAGGAAATGGAGTCCTTGAAAGAGAACCAAACATGGGATTTGGTTAAGTTGCTAGCTGGTAAGAGGACACTGAAGAATAGATGGACCTACAGGTTGAAAGAAGGTGAGAATGGATAGATGAGATATAAGGCCAGGTTGGTAGTGAAAGGATTTGCACAAAAGCTAGGTATTGATTTTGGTGAGATTTTTTCTCCTATTGTTAAAATGACTTCTATATGGACTGTACTGTCTTTAGTTGCTATTGAGGATTTGCATCTTGATCAACTTCATGTTAAGACAACATTTCTTCATGGAGATTTGGATGAGGAAATACATATGGAACAGTCAGAAGGATTTGAGGTCAAATGTAAGGAGAAGTTAGTGTGCAGATTGAAGAAAAGCTTGTATGGCCTCAAGCAAGCTCCTAGATAGTGGTATTTGAAATTTGACAGGTTTATGACTGAGCATGGCTACAGTAGGTGTCAATCTGACCATTGTGTGTATTTTAAGAGATTGAATAATGGTAGATATATTATTCTATTGTTGTATGTAGATGATATGCTGGTTGCAGGATAACACATGCAGGATATCTTTGAGCTTAAGGTGAAATTAGTTCAAACATTTGCCATGAAGGATTTGGGAGCAGCAAAGAAAATCCTTGGCATGAGCATTAAGAAAGACTAGAAAAATCACAGGTTGATTTTGTCTCAAGAGGATTATGTGAACAAGGTGTTGAAACGGTTCAACATGCAGGATGCAAAAGCGGTAAGCACACCTTTGGTTGGACATTTTAAGTTGAGTAAAGAACAATGTCCTAATTCACATGATGAGGTAGAGTACATGAGTAGAGTTCCATATTCTTCTACAGTAGGGAGTTTAATGTATGCAATGGTGTGTACTAGATCGAATATTGTCCAAGCAGTGGGAGTTGTAAGTATATGGCCAATCCAGGGAAGGAACATTGGAAAGTAGTTCAGTGGATCCTTAGATATCTGAGAGGAACCAATAGTAGGCATTTGTGCTATGGAGGTTTAGATACTTCTCTACATGGCTATGTAGATTCAGATATGGCAGGGGATTTGGATGGCAGGAGGAACACCACAGGATATGTTTTCACTGTTGGTGGAATGGCAGTTAGCTGGGTATCAAAGTTGCAGAAGGTTGTTGCCTTGTCAACTACAGAAGCAGAGTATATTGTAGTCACAGAGGCTAGCAAAGAGATGATATGGATGACATGGTTCATGGAAGAGCTTGGAAATGAGCAAGAGAGTTGCAGATTATATAGTGATAGTCAGAGTGCAATTCATTTGGCTAAGAATTCAGCCTTTCATTCAAGAACCAAGCACATAGAGCTAAGGTACCACTTCATAAGACATGTATTGGAGGATGGTGAGTTGAAGCTAGAGAAGGTCCATACAGATAAGAATCCTGCTGATATGTTAACCAAGCCAGTTACAAAGGAGAAGTTGAATCTTCATTCAACTTTTGTTGGTCTTCATGATTTAGTTGAAGATGGAGGAGCTAGAAGATGTTGTTGTACAAGTACTGGTGCAGCTGTTTATCTCCAAGTGGGAGATTGTTAAGGTGTGGAGCTAAAAGCTTCACCAAAGGAGCATTTTGCAAGGTTTCAGCAGTTACACAGTCACTAGCATTGGTCAGGAGCAGTTTAGGAGATGCCAGCGTTGGCAGGGATCGACTGACGTCGGTCACAGGCAAGCAGGCAGGAACCGATGTTGGTTACCTGTGCGTCTAGAGAGCTATTTTCGAGGACAAAATCGAGTGTTTGCATGATGAGATTAAGTCATAGTCTTAAGTCCACGTCTCTATCTTTAGTAAGACTATTTTAGAGCCCTTGTTTAAGAGGCATACCTATTGGTTGTAAATGCATGCTCAAGTTTCCTAATTCTATATGTAGGATTAGATCTTCTTAGCTTATTGTATTGTAAGTGTTGAACAGTACAAAATTGTACATGTGAATCATTCTAGGTTGTTGGAGTTGATTGTACTTGAGAGAGAGAGCTCTTGAGGGAAAGAGATCTAGAGAGAGATCTGTACATCTGAGAGAGGTGTGGAAGAAAGAATTTTCTTCAATTGTATTCCTTCTGTAAAGAGTTTAATACAAGTTTTTAGGGTGGTTTCTTGTATCTCTCATTGTTTGCTATTTATCATTCTAGTTACTTATCTATCTGATTTAATTCCACGTTTATTGCTTTCATAAGTGTAATCAAATTGTTGGTTGATCCCCAACATTTATCCATGGTCAAACTCATAGGTCATAAAAATTTTCCTTGGGTAAACTCATTAGTTACCTTTTAGCTGGTGAGTCTACTAGGGTAATTTTGTGGGTCTTGTTACTCATTTCCATCCATCATGTGTTTTAATATTTGTCTTTTATCATTTTCAAATTCATCCTAGATGCATAAATTTTCATATGATACCTTATTTATATAAAGCCATACCAAGTCATTTCATAATGAAAAAAATCATAAATAGAGAGAATCCACTAAGGATACAATCCAAGATCTGATATTCATCATTCCTCCTAATTCAAGTTGAGATTCATTGATTCATATCTCACACATTACATCAGAGTTTTATACATTGGTCTCTAATCACCCTTTTGTACCAAATAAAGTTTTAGATTTTCATGTAGCTGCATCGTCACTTATAGAGAAGAGGATGTTCAAAAACCCTTGCTCATTATTTACCATTTATACACATAAATAATTACATGGAGGTTTGAATCTAGCATGAGGGGTATGTAGCTTACAACCCACCTTCACATATGCCCAACTCCATAACTCTATTTTTTATGAGTGGTGCAAATGTAAACAAGGAAGAAAAATAAAAAATAGAGAGTATTCCTAGTGAAACATGATTGCAAGTGAAAATTACATACTTAAATAAGTCAACAAAGTAGTGATAGGATGTGCAGATTTAGAAAAATTATGCAGGTCAGACTTTGAGGGTACATACACACTTAGTGCATGAATCTACCTTGGTCAAAATTGTATCAAGAGATAAGTCTACCTAAGAGACTCATATTTCCCACACACATGGTATACAAAATCTAAAGTCAAAATCAAATTATATATTTCTATAAATAATCAAGGTGTGATCGTTCGAGATCATTTACTCTTATTTACATTGCATTTATCATTTTTATGCTACACTTGAGTTATGTTCTTGATTTTGATAATAGAGTAGATCTATTTTCTACACTTTATTATCTTAAATGCTTAGATATATTCATTAATGAAATTGTTTATCCTTATTTTTCATAAAACCAAAATTATGGTAAATATAAATGGTGAAGCTCAAAATTTTATTTCACACAACCTAGGGTTTCCTAAACCTTAATCAGTTTAAATTATTGGATAGGTTCCCGAATCATGTTAGGTACCATAAGAAAAACACCCACAATATCTACATAATAAATCTATGAAATCTTGAAAGCAAAATAACATAGATTCATCCAAGTAACATCGTTACCTATTTTGATTAATGGAATTAAACTAATTCTACCATTATAATAGTAACTCTCATCTACAATATATCTCACCCTTTATCCTTGTATGTTATTATATAGATAAGAGAGAAGGTTATGGATAGGGTTAGGGTTTTGGAGAGTAGTTATAAAAAATATAAAACAAAACTATTATTAGCAAAATTCAATTAATTATTTTCTTAATTTATAATATTCTATAATAATTGGTTGTGGGTAAGTATGCATGAATTAATGCCCACCCATAAATTAAAAATAAATAATATAAGTGCATATTAAAACATGTTTAACCCTAAATTAAGATGGGTCAATATAGCATAAGGTTAATAATATAAAAATGAATAAGAAAAAGGGTGATAATTAAATCTATAATAGGCCAATTAATTTTCAAACTTAGATAAACAATATTATGAATTTAAATGTTGAGATATGCTAAAAATAGAAAGTGAAAATATTGATTGATATTGTAATTAATTGAAAATAAGAGGATTTAGTTGGTTGACTATGAACATACAAATTTGGGTTGAAATAGGCTAGAATTGGATTGGATATAAATTCTAAAACAATCATCAGTTTCTAGAATTTTGCATTTTTTGGCCTCATACACTTGCATCAGATTTAGATGGCTAAATCAACACTATTATCTAGATTGGATGTAGGTGTCTAGTATGGAATATAAATTGGATCTGAGTGATACCACTTGGAACCTTCTAGGTTTTCTTATCACCTTTCTTCTTATGTGTTCATATCTTATGCACATGATGTCACTCTTTGTCAAATGATCAAACCTTAATTATTCACCCTTGAAGTGACTATGGGAAAAATGAGTTAATGGGACCATAGCGTCAAGATGCCCCAAGTACACCTCTATCAATGAGAACTACCTTCATATACAATACTTTGAAGAGGGACTCAGACTTATGTAGTTTTCCCCTACATGTTCACTTATGTGTGTATTAAGATGCAACATGTGATAATAAATTACATAGAGTGACCTAACTTTTAACTTGACAAATATGGTTCATGAAGTGTTACTTCAGTACTTCATGCCTATAGATGAGCTATCCTTATGATTGATATTTAAATAGGAAATAATAAGGAAGCTTTGCTGACTTGAATGCTTGTTTGGGTGTGTTTTTTAAGTTACCTTGTGAATTTTTAGGTCTGTGCTAGGTGAGGAATGAATGAGGGCTGATCTTATGTGTGTGTGTGTACATATACATATACATATGCATATGCATATACATATACATATACATATACATATGCATATGCATATGCATATGCATATACATATGCATATACATATACATATACATATACATACATATATATACACACACATATACATATACATATACATATACATATACATATACATATACATATACATATACATATACATATACATATACATATACATCCCTTTTGGAAATATCTCATATAAAATCACTTATCCCAACCATAGGAATACATTTCATTTGTAAATTGTATGACTTTAAGGCATTGGACACTTAGTTAGCATAAGACACTAGCATTGATGTAGGCATCCGGTTGGGATGCACGTGTCCAAGAAGCTAGAAAACATGTATAGGTCCAAAACTTATAAAGGGTGATAATAAGAAAGTTTATATAATTTTAAGCAATATAGAAATCCTGGTCATTAAAATAACATATGGTCAAACTAAGAGATAAGCAATAGGCACAAGATATATCAAATGCAAGCCTTTCATTAATAGGAAGGCCTTATAATTGAAGGGTACAACCATGAGAATTAATTTTCAAGTATATAAGACTAAGATACTATATAATTCAGATTTAATGTCTACATTTCCCCCCACTTTAATCTAATAATGAAATTTATAGTTTTAAATTTAAAATGAATGCATACCTAGGTGTGTATAAAACACCTTGTCTTTACATGAATCCCACTTGAGTGATTTTATGGTGATAGAGTTATAACCAAGATCATGCTACATTGGTCTCATATTTAGAGATAGAATCTTTAAACATATAATAAAATGTATAAGGACATATAGGTGAAGATAAAGATACCACATAATGGGTACATGATGTGGCCACACATATAGAATAATGTAAAAATAAAGAAAATGTACCAAGGCTAAGAAAAATTTATAATGGCACAGACATGGAAAGGAAAAAATGATAATAAAAACAATATTGGATTACAAGGAGATAAATCCATTCGTGTTGGATGACATAATAGGGGGATTACAACAAACCTTGTAAGAAACAATAAGAAAATTCCATGAGAAGAGTAGGGAGGCTAAAATCACTGGTATAAAAATACAAAGAAGAAAAACTAGAGAAGGTAATAAAGGGAACATCCATGTCCCATACAAACAAATAAACATTTAGGTAGATTCCAAAAACATACTTACAAATTAAAAAAAATAAGCATGATGACAAACACATTAAAGTATCAAAAACAACTCTATGAACTAAAGGAGATAAAATAAGTTATCATAGAACAAATGAAAGCAATATAAAAAGATTTGGAAGAGGAAAACAATAAAATACAAGAGATTACAGAGCTTTATACCAAGTAGGCTCAATAGATATTAGAAAAGGAAAAATAGAAAAAATAAATACATGAAAGAGTAAAAATAGAACAAGAAAAGCTAGAAAACAAAAAGTGGAGGTAGAGAAAGAACAAATGTCAAAGAAAGAAATTAAGAAAAAAAAAAGAACAAAATGAAAGCATAAATAATAAAAGAAAAGAAAGGAATAATAAGAATAAAAAATAAAAGAGGAAGAGAAAAATAAAAGAGGGAGGAAGAAGAAAACAAAAACAAAGAAGAAGAGGAAAAACCGAGGAAATAAAAATAGGATAAGGAAAATTAATAAAATATTGAAAAGAAAACCACAAAAAGAAAAGTTAAGGAAGAAAAGGAGATAAAATAAAAAGAAGCAGGTAGTCCATCTGTGAGCTCCATATACACATGGGAAACATGTATGAAAGTGGAAAAGAGTGCTTTAGGAGAAATATGCACCATTCCTAATAGTTCAACAACACTACGGCACCCCTTGAGGACAATTAAAAGTAGGATTGGCTCAGAATAAATAAATAACCTCCTCTATCATGGTAATACATATATTCCTTTAGCCCATAGAAGGAGAACAAATTTAGATGGCTCTGTAGAAGATCACATCCATATAAAAAGAGTTAGTTGGGGAGACCATAATTAAGAACACACAAATAAATTGGATGCTAAGGTATGTGAATTTGGAGGAAATAATAAAGGGTCTCTCAAGACATTAACCATTTCTATGCCACAATACAAACCATATTCAACATGGCCAATAGATTCAAAAAAATTAGAAGAGATAATGGAAAAAAAATTCAGCCACACTGGAGCCAAAGTGGACAAAAGACTCATCAAAGTAGAGGCTATAGAAGAATATGAGGAGTATTCATTAGGACTACTATTGGGGGAGAAATAAACATATATAAATGAATATAGAGATCCAATAGAGAAGTTTCATAAGACCACATGGGATACAAATACCTAATTTTCATAATATAGTAGTTGGCCTTTATGGACCCAAGATCAAAGGAAAGAATTGGATGACATGGAGAGCTAGTTTATCATTACCTCCACAAGTTTTAACACCAATAAAATTAATTGAAAATAAGAGTTAGATATATAGATCTCTATGTAAAATGAATACAAGGAAAAATAAGCTTAGCAAATACTTATTTTTAAAGAAATGAAGGATTATAGAATATTACTAAATATCCAAATGGGAAATATGGAGATTCATATAGAAGTTCATGAAGAATACTACCAAACATTGGAGGGTTCACCATATCCAAGGGATGTGGTTAAGGTAGCCAAGGAAAATACTACATTGTGTGATCAAAGAGTTTGACGTATAGGGGAGATTAGTATTATGTTAGTCAAGAAAACAAATCAAAATAAACACACTAAAGATTAACACCTCTAGCCTTGACACTCAAGGAGCTAGAGAAATTCATAATTAACTAAAAAAATGAAATTGAAATGGTAGATCTTACCTTCAATGAGAGTAATTGTTGTCAGTTGGCCATGGAATGATGTGCTCAATTGTGTGCTCAAGAAATATTTATCAATGAAGCTCCATTTCTCCACTTCTCCTTGTTACCTTAGTAATGTTGGTTGGCTTTGACTTGGCTTGGTTTATGAAATGAGCATGGTAACACTATAATGAAACTTTTTGGGGTTATTTTGGCATAATAACATTAAACTAGAAATTTTTTACATGTATTTGAGCATAATAACTTTACACCAAGAGAGATTTGTATGTATTTGAGCATTATAACTTTACACCAAAAGAGATTTGTATGTATTTTAGCATAATAACTTTACACCAAGAGAGCTTAAAGATCAATGGGTAATGGCTTTTATTTATCACCTCTAAAGTTAACTCTAACCCAAGTGTAGTTAGGTTAGAATTAACCAAGGTTGAGTTCAAAATAACCCTAGGTGAGTTAAGGCTAACCCTGATTGAGTTAAGGATGGGACATGTAATTAATATTTGGGATAAATATCCCATTTATTTAGAATGGTTCTCCATTTCTGAATTTATTGCATTTAGGGAGATATTTCTAACTCCTTAACTTTGAGGATGATGTCATCATGACCTCATTTTTATTGATTTTTATTTTTATTAATTTTTTTTCACTAATTACAAATGGAAAATTCACTTAATCATTTAATGAGGTTTAAATATTTGATTTATTCTACTTAGCATTTTAGGAATTGTTCAAGTACCCTGCTTAATGGGTCCAAAGGCCAAACTGCCAGTTACTAGGTTGTAAGGTGACTAGAGATGAATCAGTGAGAGGTTACTATTGCATATAGGATAATACCACAAATAGGGATGCCTCAACACAATTATGAGAGCTAATATCTAATGTGCCAACAAAATTGAGACATTTGGTGATTCCTAGGCTTAATTCACATTGTTTGGTAGAAATGAATCTAAAGTCTAGTTGGAATCTAGTTGTGGCCAAAATGGGGTGTCTACACATTGGAGTATAATATATTGGATACCATGGCTACACTATTTAATTAGGTGACCTTTTAAAAAACCATGGTATAAAAATATGAGAAATACTTACCCATAGCATTTTACAGTGTAGTGAATGAGTTGTTTAAATTGCACCTACCAAGATTATTCAAGAATTTTTTAAAGAAAGAGAGAAAGTTATAAAAGTCAAGAAAATGTTGGCAAGATTTTTTAGCCAACAATATATATGTTTAACATAGAATCACCATTGAGCTTCCAACTATACCACAACAATAACATATATATCTAAGATGATAGAACAACGACCTATATTGACCTAGGTAGTGCAATACACCTTGGCTACCTATGGTAATGAAATACATTTTTTATGAAGAAAAGACATGTCTGAAAAATACATGAACATTGAGTTGTAAAAGGTATCTAGTTACCATAATGTTGTAATAAGTTAGAATATAAATGAATATAATAAGATAATATAGATTTTAAGTGATAAGATAATAGAGAGTGCATAGGTATAACATAAAGAGATGTACAAATTATAATGGTTTTTATGTTTATATATATATATATATATATATATATATATATATATATATAAAGAGAGTTAGAGTAGTAAATATTTGTGTACTATGTATATAGATGAATGCACCAACTTCTAAAATTTTATGAATGTTATAATAACTAACTTCATACAATACTAAAATTTGTGTTACATTAGCTATAACTAGAGCCATCTTGAACCACATAACTATTTGTAATCAAGTTGCATATTTTATGTCAACATACAGTGATTGGTTGTGGAAAATAGAAAACTAATAAGAAATAGATTTTCATTTAATAATTAGTGGAAAAATTAGATGTATATTTTAGTTAGAAATCAATGTGCAAATTTTATTTTTGTAGATTTAATATTACTTGTTATTTTAATTGCATGAAAATAGTGTTTAATTTTAACTAAGTGTTAGGTGAGGTTAGTGGCCCCCCACTCATGAAAAAGTCACATATTATTGGTATTATTAATAATAGTTTTATTTAGATTTATATTTAAAAGTCACTTGTAAAGGAATTAATATTATAAAGCCTATTTTATATAAATGTTAATCAAATCACAGTAAGTTATAACTAACCTTATTCAAATTTATTTTATTTAATAAAGATTCAATTAAAAACTGAAAAGTAACTAATCCTTATTGAAGGATTTAAAATACTAGGATTTAAAAGACTTAAATGAAAAAGATTGATGGGGGCCAAAGTTGTATAGGTATAAAGATATCTTGATAAAATTTTCATATTGTGTTTATTTTATATAGAAGTCTTTTAAACCGGATGTGTGTTTAGAGGAAGATTGATTAAAATCCTCTCTAACGGTGGAGTACCTTACTTGGTACAGTCAAGTATATCTAGTTTTTTATATTTATTTATAAACAAATTATTTAAAAATGGCCAATTAATAATTCATCTTGATGACTACATAAATTCTACCATTCATATGCATTAGGTTTTTTTGTGTTTGGGAATGTAGGCCATAGAAAGAGATCCAAACACTCATAAGTGATTCACTATGGGCTTTTGACCATTCTAAGATTCAAAGAGAGTGACTCCCTTTAATGATTTATGAGGACCTCATTTATGGATATAACAAGCACAATTGATGACCTCAACCTAATACTGAGGTGTAAGATACTTAAAGTATAACATATAGTTGGCCATTTCCTTTAAGGACCTGTTTTTGCACTCTACAAAACCATTCAAATGAGGACTATATGGAAATGTACATTATAGTTCAATCACTTATGAAGTGTATAATTGATTAAAATAGTTATTGACATACGCATCACCATTATTGGTGCAAAACATCTTGATGGCTTTACCTAACTATTTTTCTAAAAGCACCTTGAAGTACTAAAAATGATTAAAGACCTCAGATTTCTTCTTAAGAAAGTACACTCAACTTTACCTCAAAAAGTCATCAATAAAAGTAAGAATGTATTTATTCCTATTGAATGAAGGAGTGGAAATGATCCAAAAATGTCACTATGAAATAGCTTCAATATCTACGTCGCTCTCTAATATTAACCTTTATCATACTTCTTAGGATGCTTACCAAGTATGCAAGCTTAGAAAACACCATAAGAAAAATAAACATGTGGTAACCTTAAAACCATGTCATGAAGACTAAGTTACTCTAGGTAGCAATATTTAGATCACTAAATCACTCATGTCATAATTTACTCACCCCATCTAAATGAGTGAGTTGTGTAGTAGAGGGTTGATTAAGAACAAAATGTGAGAAAGTATATAATTGTGACTAGTGATCTGTTTTCCCAAATACAATAATGGAGTCAATATTTTTTTCTATAATAACCATTAAAATAGGTGTGAACTCAAATCTCTTTCCTGAAATGATGTGAATGATTTAACAAATAGATAGGATATTGGTCGATAAAGAGGGAACACATAAAAATCATGAAATGTCCCATATTTCACTTCAAAAGATCCTCTCCCACTAACTTTTATGGAAGTACCATCACCCAAAAAGATGGAAGGCATAAAACAAGGCTCCAAGTATAAGAAAAATTCTTGAGATGAAGTTATGTGGTATGAGGCACCAGAGTTAATTACCCATGTAGAAGGCTGGGATGCAACAACAAAAAGTCTTTTACCCTTATCTTTTCCATTTATACTATGTGGTGATGAACTCTAGTTAGTTGAATCAATGATATTGATATTATGTTTTTTGAGCATCTTAGTTAGTTGGTTAATCTACTTCTTCATTCACTTAGTTTCATCATGCCCATATTTCTTGTAGTAGGCACATGTGATTCACTCTTTCTTGGGTTTACCATCTAAAGAGGAGGATTATTTTTATGCATTGGACTTAGCATTAGATTTATGACCCTTTCTTTGCTATAAGTCTTTGTTCTATTTATTCTCCTTATTAATATAAGCCTTATATTTGTCATGACTCATTATGAAGGCATACTATTTAGAGGACTTTAGTGTATCCATTTAAATAAGCTTGTCTTACTCCCAAGTCAAGTCACCAATAAAGTCATCCAAAGATGACATGGTCCATGTAGCTCTAAGGGCATGATTGGTGGCATGGAAGGTAGAAAAAAAGGTAGCATATTCAAATCCTGATTTGGAAAGGGTGGAAAGAATCAATTGGTCATTCTTTTTTATTAATGACACATAATTTCAACTACAACCTGAGTGAATTGAACTTTGTGAATAAGTCTTGTATATTATCAAAGTCACCTAGGCTCAAGCTGATGAGCCCATTTTCTAACTCATGACCCCTCTTTATGTCTTACTTCCCAAAGAGTTTTTCCAATGTGGTCCAAAATTTATTAGGAGTATTTTCAAATTCAATATTAAAGATCAAGTGGAAAGATATAGACATGGATAATAGACCATAGGCTTTGTCAATTCTGTTAAACCACTTCACCTTATTTGCATTAAGTGTTGGTTATTTTTATGTACCAATCATGATTTAGTCTAAGCCTTTTCTCCTCAAGAGGATTAAAACTTTGAATTTCCAATCATGACTATTTAATAGTGTAAGAAGTAGAACTTGAATTTGATCCATGGTATAGCAAGAAATTATGTGTTGAACTAATTAGTGCTAGAAATACAAGGATGTGCACCCCCATTAAATCTGTAGAGGTTCAATTTTATAAGGCATGAGAATAACACCAATGCATAGAGTGAAAAAAACTTTCACTTTCAAAAAAATGGTGCCTAAAAAGGAGCTATAGGTTAAAATTTATGGAAGTTTGATGATTTCTTACTCATAAAAAATAATTATTGACTTTGTATTATTTTTGTTTGTGCAAATAGTTTGTCCCAACTTTGTGAGGAAAATTAAATCCCCTTTGGGTTGGTTATCACAAGGGCTAATATTCCATGTAACCAAGGACTAAGGGATAGGATGAGTACTTCTCACATCGATGCCACTGGTAGGGATGCATGGGTGTGAAATTTGAGGAGTTGAGAAAAATTTAGAGTTTTGCAAAAGTCTCTAAAACTAGCATAAATGGCAAAACAACTAGCAAGGAAAACCCTAGATCTTTAAAATTTTAAATGGTTAATTATAAAAATGGAAAATATCCACTTAGTGTTTTAAAAAACCTAGAAAAATATATAAATATTTTTCCACTTCAAGCACTAGAAAATATGGAATTTGTAGATTTAATAAAAACTACCTTCAAACCCTCTAGAAATGGTAAAAATGAGTGTCATAAAACTAGGTCATGTTTATGTCATTCCTAAGGTTTTAAAACCTTTTAAATCCAACATTGTTATCTATTTATTATTTAGATACTTATTAGTAAAGATATATACATATTTTATAAAAACCCCACCAAACCCTTGAAACTAAAATCAATAAAAAACACTGGAATAGGCTAGATTGCTATATCTCACAACAGGGACAATGGCATTTGACTACCATAAAAAATTTTGATACCATGTAAGAGTGGGAAAAAATAAAGGATAATTTTGGATATGATTGAATACATGAAGCTAAACATGTATGTAGTAGTGAAATATAAATAAAAAACTCAAAAAGAAGAAGTTTGTCTTCACAATAAAGAAATTATATAAGTAGAATTAGCCATAAAAGCTTTAAGAAGGTACATTATATAGGTGAAATATAAATATGTCCTCACATACTCATGAATGTGGGATTATATTTCATAATGACCTAAAAAGATGCCTAATCAATCTAACTTAAATATGTGTAGGGAAAAATCATTAAATATAATGGAAACCTACACTGACACACAATACTGTCTTTGCAACCTTTTGCCTTATAGATTTATTTAGAATTCATTAATTTAAGTTTTTAATCCTTATTTTCATATCTTATGATATAATTACACCATTCCTATACATTTATATACTGTGGTATATATTTGATGCCTACATGTTTACTACTAAAATTACCTTCTATAGATTCAATAAAGCACCAAATTTATCGCTTGTATTTTTTTGTCCTTCTGCCTTGGCCTAATTTCACAAACCTTTATATTTTTTATAAAAATGTCTCAACTTTTAATGTATTTTGATAATGGTAGTTTTTCAAAAGGTATATTATACACAAGGAGTATGCATAAGCATTGAGTATAAATTGATTGTGCAAGCATATATTATTATAAATCCTATGTGGAGATTGATAATGATTGTTACACAAGATGTTCAACATGAAATAATGATGGTTGATATATGTAGAGATATTTGTACAATTTCATTTATTTATAGAATATTGTGAAGTGGAACGTAGTGATTGAATCATAATAAGGTGCTATAAAGTGTTATGCAACATGTCAAGAAATAAAATTTATCTAAAGATGTGTTAGGTTTATGTTTAATTACATCTATTAGACTAAATAAATTTTATAAAAATATTTTTGGTGCTCTAACATGGATCTATACATGAGTATTATATGTTTTTCAATTGGATTAATAGTTTGTGAATACAAATTCCCATTTTGTGTGGGGATTACAAAGTGGGTGCCAGATAAATGCATAATTCTTATAAGGAAGAAGGGTGTGCTAAATGTTGAATACACTCAAAAAAGTGCGTGCATTATAAAATAGAGTAAATAACTATATGAAATTGAAAATAACCTTGCGACTTGGTATAACATTATAAAACAAATCAATTTTTTTATGATCAAGAAGGTTTTGTGTTAGATTTTTTAATTGAAATGGGTTTACAAGGTGAAATAATGCATATTTATGTGTTTGCATTTATCTTTGTAGGTGTAAGGTTCGTGTATCATATCTCTTCTTTATACTAGTTTATTATGCATAGGCTTATTCCCAATATTTGGTATTAGAACTTCATTATAAATTTTGTAGAAGTTAGAATAACTTGTGATAAATTATTTTGCTAAAGTGGGATTCATGTGAAAGATTATTGTGCTAAGAAAATGAATAGAAGCAGTAGAAAACATATTGAAAAATTCAATGGTCAACATTTTGAGTTATGAAAAACCAAGATGGAATATCTCTTGGTGAACATAGATCAATGGATGGTTATATTAGACACAACATCGAGGGGAATGAGAAAAAGTTTATAAGAAAACTAGAATATGTATCATAATATGTTTTTTGGATTTAATATGACTAAATTTTTTGATTGGAAATTATTGTAAATACTCCTTGGGATAAGCTGAGTAAATTGTACTAGACCAAGTCTACAGTAATTATTCCTGTTAAATAAGTTATTCATTGTAAATGAATAATGTTGATTAAATTTTAGAGATTATGAATAAATGTAATACTATGCTAAGTCAATTATAATCCATTAATGTCAATATAGAGTGATGAAAAAGGTGTATCATATTAATTTTATCTTTCCTAGACATATGGGATAATCGAGTGATGGCAATCACTAGTACTACATCAAAGATAAAAGTGAATGATGTAGTTGTAAATATGTTATTTGAGGATATGAGGTTCAAGTCTATGGAATGACATCATACAAATAAGGCCCCATCCATGTGAGGTCATTCACTATAAAAATGTTAGGATAAGCACTCAAAGTCTAGAGGTAGATCTAATACTCCATATTAATTTTGAAGAAGTGATGGAACCACAGGAAGATAGGAAATTTAAAGAATGAATGTAAAGAGATAAATGTGTAAAAATCCAAACCATTGGGTGTTGTGAAATATTAAAGTTATAATTTCCCCAATGATGGAGATGTATGTATCACAACCTCAATATCATATGCATGAAATGATGCATGGTTCAATGAATCTAGAGCCTCCTATCATATGACTCATGTGAAGGAATGGTTGTATAAATATGAATAATATGATGTTGGTGATGTATTTATAGGAGATGAATCAACATATAGGATTTTAGGTAGAGGAGAGTGAAGATCAATTCTAAATATGGGAGGATCAAGACTCTCCCATGTGTTTTTAACATTCATGGCCTTGTGAAGAATCTAATATCTATGAATAAAATGAATGAAGTTGGTGTCCAAGTATTGTTTTATAGAGATTGGTGTAAAATGTTATGTGAATATATGGTGTTCGAAAGATGAAAGCACCCTAGTACTCTATTTAGTATTGATGTAATTGTGGTAAACAACACATATAATAACACTATTATTCTTGAGGCCAAGGCTAAAATAAAAACTTGTGAATTATTTTTGATAGATAATAAAATACTCTAGCATAAGAGGCTAGGCCATATTAGTGAAAGAGGTCTACACATGTTGTATACTAGAGATATGGTGAAAGGGATGGATAATTGTCCCTTATACTTTAACTTCTACAAACATTGTGTTTATGGTAAGTAGAGTCAGGTAAAATTCCCTACAAATGTTTCCCAAGAAAGTGGAATCTTATAGGTGATTCATAGTGATGTTTTTGGAATAATAAATGTCATATCACTAAATAAGTTTATCTTATACGTAACTTTCATAAAATATTACTCTTGTAAGACCTATATACACATCATCCTAAATAAATATGAAGTTATCAATAAATTGAAGAAGTTTAAATCCATTGTGGATAATTAGGTAGAATAGAAGATAAAAGTGTTTTGCATATAAAATGAGAGTGAGTCTGAATCCAAAGAGTTCAAATAATTATGTAAATAGAGCATTTGAAAAAGATAACTCCATATATCATAATATAATGGAGTTGTAGAGTGAATGAATAGGACACTAATGGATGAATCCAAAAGTATGTTGAGTTTTATGCACTTGGATTAGAGGTTTTGGGTTAGATTAGTGTCTAGTACTTGTTATCTTGTCAATATATAACCCATATTAGTGTTGGTTAACAAGAAGCATGGACTGGTAAGAATCCATGCTTGTGACACCTACAATATTTTAGTCGTTAGGATTACTATTACATTCAAAGATAAGAAATATATAGAATTTAATTTAAGTCTAAAAAGTGAGTCTTTATTAGGTAGAAGAGTGGTATAAAATGGTATAAGCTTTGGAATCTTAACATAAATAAATTGGTCAATGTCCATAATGTAGTATTCAGGGAAGTGTGTAAGGTTTCTATGCAAGAAGAACCAAAGAAGAAACCAAAGGAAGAAATATAAAATGTGCAATCTATTGTAGATTCTAAATATCTTATAACAAAGTATGGTGCGATAGAAGAAACGTTTCAAGAGTCAAAATAAGAGGAGGAACATGTGAATCCTAATATGAGTATATTGGAATGGGTGAATAACATACCTAAATGTATAATAGGCCATTTTTTTTGTTTTTCATTCATATTTTAGTGACTGATGGTGAAGACCACAAGATTATGACAAAAACTATTTTTTATGAAGATAATAAGTCTTGGAAGAAGGGCATGAAGGATAAAATGGAGTTTTCAAACAAAAATGAGGCTTATGAATCGATAAAACTACCTCTTAGATGAAAAATTGTGGGTTATAAGTGGGTTTTCAAGAAGAAGAAAAATGTGCAAGGGAAATTGTATAATTATAAAGATCTCCTAGTAGAAAAGGGATTTTCACAGGTAGAGGGAATTGACTTTGGTGAGACCTTCTCTTTTGTTATCAAATTAACTTCAATTAGGGTTTATTTTAGATATTGTTGCTATGTTTGATATTTAGATACATCAAATGGATGTTAAGACAAAATTTATGCATGGAGAGGTTGAAGAATAATTATATATGTTGCAACTAGAAATATTCAAGGAAAAATGGAAAAAAGACTTGGTCTATAATCTAAATAAGTCCTTATATGGATTGAAGAAATCACCTAGAAAGTGGGTGTTGATTAAATTTGATCCTAGGTTAAATTTGGTCAAACCTCCCTATATATCCAAAGTTGTCATAAGGTCTCCTAGGTTTGAATTAGTTCCATGGTCATTAATGAGGCCAAATAAATTATTTTGCCATGGTCATATTTGTCTAAGATGGTCCTATGTCATGTTAGGCCACCTTTTGGGTCATTTAATGAAGTTGTATAGTTTCTAACCAATTAACAAGTGTGTCAAGAGGTTAATAATGTATCTAATGTTAGGAATGTGTTTGAGGTAGTTTTGGAACTGACATGATGCAAGTTCAATGTATAAAAAAGGATATTATCTAAAGAGAAAAGGAGTTTTAGTTATTGTATAGATTGTATAATAGTTATGGAATGTGTGACTACTTAAGGAGTGTATATTCATATCCCCAAAAGTCATATCCATGCTCAAGTGGCTTTGAAATCTCCAAAAATGGTGAAAACTAGTTATTCTCTCTCTTCACTCCCTTTGGCAAGTCAACAACGTCAACCAGTTTATAGTTAGTATGGATAGGAGGAACAAAGTTCAATCAAGTGAACTTGGTGGGTGATATTAGCATTTGTGTCCTTATTTTCCATGGAAATAGTTTTTTTTTTGGTGGTTTATGCTTCATGAATCATCACTAATAATGTTAGTGACTCTAAATTGCCTGCACATCCCCAATGGATTCAATTTTATTCTCTATTTTAATTGATCTAAGCAAACCAAGTGGTGTACATGATATTCAAGAGTATGACCATCCTTATCATATGGTTTTTAGTCTAGTTTTCACATGTGGATATCAAGGAATAATCAGGACTATCTCATTATGCTATCAAAAGACATCATTGAAGTCAACATAACATTGTTACTAAGTTATAGGGTTTCACCCTCCTATAAATGGCTTTAGGATATAGATAATATGTTTGTTTTCAACCTCATAAAGCATATTTGATCATATTATTCTTATAAGTTTTGGTCTCAAGAGTTTATTTTATGAAATGCAAGGCCTAGAATACTTGATATAGTCAAGAAACTTTAGAGTAGGCATCTTCAGGTCTCATGCTCAAATCTGAAAGAAGGATAAAGTCATGAAAATAAGAATAATGGTGTTTGAATATTTTGAACCTAACTGAGATCTAAAAACAAATATCATGAACCTAGTGAAAGGTTATCAAGGTGATAGTGAGGTTCTAGCTTAACACATAGTTCTATATCATATAGAGCTATAGGTAGTCTCAAACATGGTATGAAATTCAATATAAATGAGATAGAGTAGTGTTAAAATGAAGATGTTTTGAACTCAATTGAGACCTTAAATCAGGTTTGGGAGCATAAAGAGGACCATTTTGATAATGGTGAGGCCATTTTATGTAGTCAAATGTAGGTCCATGTTTACAAGTTGATAAATTTGTAATTGAGAGGTTTTACCTTAACTTCTTTTAATGAGGTTTTTCTCATACACTATGTCAACCCATGGTGAGGTGTCTTTAGGTCTAGACAAGCCTAATAGTTTCTCTCTTGTAGTCCAAGCCTAGAGATAATGTCTTGATATAATAATGTGGTTATTTGATCAAGAGTTAATGATATTTGAGTGGTTTTTAAATTATACAAGTTTTGACCTAAAACACTCAATAAACATAGTGTTAATATGACTAAAAGCAACACAACTTGTAGTGACCTATAATGTATTGATGGTAAGGCATGAGAACATGGTATTAAAGTATAAAATATATCAACCACATATGGAATGGCAACAATGAATTAAATATGTAACCATGGGTGTGAGATACAATACTCAGGCACTAATGAACACCTACAAGAATCCTTTGTATTCCTTAACAAAACACTTACAGTATGACTGCAGACTAATTCTAAAAAATGAAAGGTGCAAGTTTGTTTGATAGGAAGTGGTATAGAATGAATTATCACATTGAAAAAAATATCATAGTGGTATTATCAAAATATATTTTATCCTTATAAGTAATTATAAATAGATAAAGTTAAACAAAATAGCTCTAACCTCATACTTATTCAACCCTGCTCACAGTCACAATCTTAAGATAGTGTGGAGAGTTTGAAGTGTTTGATGACCTTAGAAGTAGGATATGGATCTAAAAATTTGTATATAATTTTATCATGACCTAATATATCCCTATATTATCTTATTTAGGCCAAAAAATATAGGTAAAGTGCCCTCTATTTTGTCTCAAATAGAGGCAACTCTAAAATCAAGACCACCCTGCAGGCATAGTGTGCGAATGAATAAGGGATGAAAGTTAGAGTTTTGAGTGATTTTAAAAAGATGTGAAAATTTATAATTAAGGTAAAAAAAATGTTTATAATCACTCAAATTTAATTAAAACACCTATCCATGGTCATACACAGAGTAGTCTAGGTTTATTACGCCTAAAACTAGGCCTAAACTCTTAGGGTACCTTAATTATTTCACATGGCCACATGATCCTTATAATACATTTGATGAAATTTAAGGGTGAGTATAGATTAAAAAATATCCATAAATTTTTATATAACATCACAAAATTGATCATTTTGTCCTAAACCTATCTCAAGCCTATCCAGAATGCAAACAACTAGTTGAGGAGCCATTTATTTTGCTCACATATGTAAAGATAGTGTGAATGGTGACTCAAGTAGTTGGGGATAGTTTATAAGGGTCCTAATCTTGATCTATATATATTTTTTTGCACATTATATGTTTATATCTTATGAATCATTGTTAAGAAGCTAGATGACTCAAAACCCTCATTTGAACCCAATGAAGAAGATATGGAGATTTATGAATCTATAAGTGGATAATTTGACTTGAAAGTGATTTTAAACTATTTAAAAATATCACAAGATCCTTGACACCCAATTTATATGTACTATCACTTGTATATAAAAACCTAATTATGGGTTTTCTACAAGTTTTGATGTGTTTCATAGATATATAAGGAGATTGATAAATGGAGATAACTATGGAATGTGTTTATGAATTTTCCTAACTACATATACTCATATCTCACCTTAGATAATCATGTAAAACTATCTACTAATCCATTCATTACAAGCAGTCTTAGACAAATAATGAGAAGGCAAAGTGACTGCCTAAGTGTGATGGTGAAGAGAGTGACTTTGAGTCTCTTGAGGTTTATTTGATATACCAAAAGAAAAATTAGGATTTTAAATTTTTATAGCACACATAAAACACATATTATTTAATAAATTTATGTCACTTATGTGATAAATATGTGAATTAAGCGTAAAGGGCTAGTGAACATTGACTACAAACTATGAACAAGTGTCCATGAGGAGTTCATTAGTTGAGGCATACATGATGACTATAAAAAATAGGATTACACCTTATTAGGATAGTGTATATGTTTCAAAGACTCATAAGGTGGTTTAATATATTTGAGTGGGCTCATCATCAAATAAGGCAATTTCAAAAAGGCTAATTGAGGTCTCTACACCAACTTCAAGAGAATGATGCATTTATGATGGACACTTGTCCATGAAAACTTCTTTACCTATTTTGTATTTAATTATATTAAATTTTAAATAGTTTATAAGTCTTTACACTTTGCCTTATTACCCTTCCACTTATCTTCTTATCTCTCCTCTCCAATGCTCTATATATGCAAGCTTTTTTGGCTTTGTAATGGATCCACACCTAATATGGTGAAGCCCTGCTGGTTTGAATATAGTATTTACCATTGAAATAAAGATTTAAAATCTAATTTTGAATTTATATATTATTTTATAAGTGTGTGAAGTAGTGTATAGTGGTATGACAAGTGATAATTATCTATCCTTGTGTTATCTTTGCTCTTTCATGTTTGGTGGAAGTAGTTCTCCCTCTAACAAGCCAAATGAAGTGTAGTTAGTGTATTTTTATATATCTAAGTGTAAGGATTAACATTAGTGTCTTAAATATGACCTATTTTTCACTCACCTTGAGAAGTTCAATGCATATCAGCTCCATGTTAAAAATATTTATGTTAGAACAATCTAGGATGTTGGGACTAGTATTGTGAGTCATTTTTCATAGTGAAAGTATATGATAGTATAGTGGAGATAAATATGTTGTATCACCTCATTAACATATGTTAATTTTTTGCTACTTATATCCATTTTCATCTAATCAATCAAGTAGTGTAGGTGATAAGCTATCAAAGTCTAATCTAGGGAGCTAGCCCTTAAACCTAGGGGTCTACCTTTGCTATAGGCAACCCATAGGCCTAGAGGTAATCCAATGTTTCTATAAATTTAGATAAGGATTGAATAACCTCTCTAGGGTGAAATATTAAGTGACAATAGTTCTATCATGCTTGGAGGGACTATTGTCTCAATTACATCTTGTCAAGGTGAATGTTAGTCTTGACAACATCACAGCTACATATGTGTGTTCTACTTCGAATTTGGTGACTCCACTAAAGGTAATATATCGTTATAGACAAAATTTTATCATTCCTTTGTTCATACTTCATGGTCCTTACTATGTAAACTAATAGTAGAGGTAAAAATCCTATGAATCCATTTAATCAACCTGAACTTCTTCTTGAAGTTTAACACCCTCAGCCCATCTTGACATTTAAAGAACAACAAGATTTTTCAAGCTAAGAAGGGAAAGAGAGTGAAGAGGAACTTGAGGAAAACATGGATAGGCAAGATGATTTCCCAACATTTAACACTAAAAATCCTATACACCTCAATGTTTATGATTATATCCTTCCCAATGCCACCAAGAGTGTTTCCACTTTTAATGAGGAAAGTCCTATCACCCCAAGTGAGTATATTAGGGACATTTTTGACTTATAAAATTTACATAATGCCAATAAAGTCAATATTGAAGTTATATTACTCACCATGTCTCTTAGGGCGAAATGCCTTTATTGGTATAGGACATTTTCAGGAGGATGTATCACCACTTGGGATGAGTTTGGAGAGTTGTTGACTCAAAGATTTGAAGATAAATTGATCACACATCACTCTTTCATCAACTAAATGTAATTCAAAGAGGTCATAAATAAATTATGCATGACTTTAATGAAATTTTTCAAAGAATATGGTATATTTTTCCACCTCCCATGAGACACCCTATAAGTTTTCTCTTCCCAACATACCTAAGAGCTATTGGGACTGACATACCATTTATGCTGTAGTCTATGGGTGGTTACACTTTTATTGAAGCCTATGACATAGCCATTATAGATGTGAATGTTTTAATAAAATATGGTAAACTCACTCCAAAATTATCTATGCCCATTCTACCTAACATGTCTTCTACTTCTCCAAGTCTTGTTCCAATCCCAAGTGCAAATAACAAGTCTAGAGCTGCCCCAAAGAAGTTAGAAGATGCCATTGATTGGGAGGAAAGATCTAAGGCTTTAGAGGCTTAAGTTAGGTGGATAAATATATAATATGGAGTTAAACAAAACCCCTATCCTTACCCTTCACAAGCAAGTGGGTTCCCACCTCAGTAATATGGGCAAGGGAGGGGACTAGGTTGGCCTAACTTCAACCTCTACTCCCAATATAAGAGTCATGATTCTAGTACATAATAAATTAGTTCAAGGAGAGGAATGGAAAAATCAAGGATAATATATGGATGCCAATGAAGGTGAAGGGAAAGGCTTGGTAATTCAAGGATGACCTACTCCTTAATTGACATTAAAAGATGGAAACTTCATGCAAGTAGAAATAAATGAAGGATAGAAACCCCAAGGAGTGAACTTGACAAAATTTCAAGTGGAAGACACATTTGTTCTCAATAATATTAATTTAGTTTCATAAAACACAAGATCAAAAATTAAATATTTGGGAGATGCTCATGGTGTTGACACAAGTCCAAATAATACTCCTTTAAGGCCACAAAGTATGAATACAAATGTGGTAGTCCCTATAAGCCCTACACCTCTTGAAAATTAGAATGTGGGGAGAGTGGATCAAATTAATCCATTGCCTGAAGATCAAGGCACTTATTTTCCTTAAATAATGAAATAAAAGGTGTGTTTTTATTCTTTTAATATCATTGATTCCTTGAATAATGCTAAGACTAGTCTCTCTCTTTGGGAAGTGCTCCATATGCTCGATCAAAAAGACATACTTCAAGATCATTTATCCCAAATCGACATGCATTTTAAACCATCAAGACATGGTTGTGTATCCCTCACTAATTTTCCTTCTCACATTATTTAACCCTCCATAAAATCTAAAAATCTCCACCCTTCTACCTCCCTCTCATTGTGTGAGACAAGTTTGCTCACAATTGCATTATGGATAGTGGGGCAAGTACTTCAGTTATGCGTAAGCTTGTGGAAGATAAATTGGTATTGATATATGATCCATATAGAAATGGAGTGTTAAAAATTTATGAGACACTAGATAATTTAGTATGGATCATCAAAAAATTTAGAGTTTTCATGCATGACTATCTAATCTTTCTAATCCTTCAAGACAAAGTGGTGGTAGATCTGCCTACTTACTTTGATATATACCTATCAAGGAACTTCACCATTAAGATAGGATGATATTTTTTAGTTTATTAGTCCTTATTAGATTTAAAAACAAGGTATGGATAAAATGTGGTTATTAGAACACAACCATTGGCTAAGTTTCATATTGATCCATATGTGGAAGCAAGCTTTAATTAAAATTGTACCATCAATGATCAAGAAGAGTATGTTATGGATGATGGATATTCTTCCAAATTTGAAGGTATATCTGATATTTTCCTAGATAATTATGGTGTTAATACTTATGGATACGATCCATATAAGTTCATTGAAGAGATACACCTTATCATATACATCATACGTGAGGAAAGTGATGGACATTCTGAGGTAAGCCTTGATAATTATTTTCAACAAGATGCTGAGGGTAATTACCTTATTCATATACATGATGATTATGGTTATCAAAGTATGGTAGATTAAGATAATGAGGAATACACATACATTATACCTACCTAAGATGTAATAGTCCATGAATGTGACAACCATGAAGAGGAAGATGATATATGACAAAAGTTCCATGCCATAGTTCAAGAGTTTGAACAACTGAGTAAGTCAACTCCCCTTCCTAAGAAGCATGAATATGATACTAAGTTTTTGATGGATATTATAAACATGAATGAGAGTGTCCTATTAATCATGAAAATGAGTGTCAAACTACTATTAAGAAGGCTTCAGTCATAAAGGAGTCCAATGAAGCCAAGATAGAAATGTGTGTGATTGAAAAATAGTCCAAACCTTAGTCTGAAGTTGAACCACTTTTAGACATGTTAGAGTAGAAAGAATACAAGATTTATGGTTATAGACATCAAGTGCATAATTTTATATAATATTATTAATTTGAGATAACTTTAATAACTCCCAATATTTAATTTGAGGAGTGTCAAGTGGACATGATAAAGGTTAAGCAAACTGCAAGATTAAACAAGTCTCTTAGAAGGCTAGATAAAGTGTTCATGATAGCTCTAAAGGACACGCTTATAGTTAGAAGAATATCTAAATATGGTAATTCATTTTACTATCTACATAAGCAAGTGTATTTAACAAGAATACATCATATGAAGGTTTGTTTTCATGGATCAATAATGATGCAATAAGCATTGTCTTTAAACTTGGTTGAAATAATGAAAAGTGTTTATTCACCTCAAGTATCTTGGCGTATTGTGCATATTAGGATAGGTATAATTTGTTTGAGTTGGCATGTGTGTGTGTTTTCCCCAAGTTTTATTGAGAGCACGAGTGGTTTTTTTGTCTTGTTTAGACTATTTATTTCTTGTTTTCTATTTGGTGTGGTTTTTGGTCTTTTCATAGGCATATTAGTGTCAAATGTAGCCTATAGGTGACACCATAACCCAATCTATAGGATAAGGCAACTGGTCCTTAGAATAGATGGCATTCCACCCCTAAGAAATCACTAAAATGTGGACTAAATTTGACCCTAGATTAAATTTAGTCAAACCTCCCTATATATCCAAACTTGTCATAAGGTCTCCTAGGGTTGAATTAGTTTCATGATCATTAATGATGTCAAATAATATGTTTTTCCTTGGTCATATTTGTCTAATATGGTATTATGTCATCTTAGGCCACCTTTTGCGTCATTTAACAAAGTTTTACAATTTCTAACCAAAGAACAAGTTTGTTAAGAGGTTATATAACATGTCTGATGTCAAGAAACCATTAGAGGTAGTTTTGGAATTGACATGATGTAGGTTCAATGTACAAAGAAGGATATTATCTAAAGACAAAGGGAGTTTCAATTATTGTATAGAATATAAAATAGTAATGGAATGTATGACTACTTTAGGAGTGTATCTTTAGATCCCCACAATTCATCTCCATGCTTAGGTGGTTTTGACAACTCCAAAAATGGTGAAAACTGGTTCTCTCTTTGTTCCCTTTGGTAAGTCAATAAGATTAATCAATTGTAGTTAGTATGCATAGGACAAGTAGATTTCAAGTGAGTGCACTTGGTGGGTGATAGTATTCTTTATGTCCTTCCTTTCCATGACAATATTTTCTAGTTTTGTGGTCTATGATTCATGAACCATTTCTAATAATGTTATTGACTCTAAACTGCCTGCACATCCCTAATGGCTTTAGTTTTCTTCTTTGTTTTCATTGCTATGAGAAAACCACGTGGTGTACATGATATTGAAGAGTATTAACATCCTTTTTATATGGTTTTTAGTTTGTTTTTCACGTGTGGACATCAAGGAATAAGTAGGAATATCTCATTATGTTAGCATAATACACCATTGAAGTTTGTTAAATGGATTTAGGATAAAGCTAATATGTTTGTTTTAAACCTCATATATCATGTTTGATCATATTATTCATAGAATTTTAGGTATCAAGAGTATACTTTATGAAATGAAAGGATTATGATACTTGATACAATCAATAAGCTTTAGAGTAGGCATCTTTAGGTCTCATGATCAAATTTGAAAGAAGGATCAAGTCATGAAAAGAAGCATAATGGTGTTTGAAGGTTTTGAACCTAACTGATATCTCAAAACAAATATAATAAACTTGGTGAGAGGTTATTAGAGTGATTGTGAGTTCCTATATTATCACATAGTCTTATATCATATAGGCCTACATGCAATCTCAAACATGGTATGAAAGTCAATAAAAATGAGATAGAGTAGTGTTGAAATGAAGGTGTTTTAAACTCAATTGAGACCTTCAATCAGGTATGAGAGCATAAAGTGGATCATTATGATAATGGTGAGGCCATTATATGCAGTCAAACCTATGTCCATGTTCACATGTTGAGAAAGTTAAAATTGAGAAGTTTTACCTTAATTTATTCAAATGAAGTTTTGTTCATACACTATGTCATCCCATGGTGAGGTGTATTGAGGTCTAGATAGGCCTAATAGTTTCTATATTGGAGTCCAATCCTACAGACAATTTATTGACATAAAAAGGTGGTTTATTGATCAATAAATAATGATATTTGAGTGGTTTTGAACTCAAGCAAGTTTTGACTTGAAAAATTTAGTAAACACAATGTTAAGATGACTAAAAGCAACACAAGTTATAATGACCTATAGTGTACTGATGTTAAGGCATGAGAAAATGGTATAAAAGAAAAAATGAGATCACTCATAGATGGAATGGACATAGTGAATTTCATATTTAACTAGGGGTGTGAGACATAGTACTCAAGTATTGATGAGCACCTACAAGAATCCTTTGTATTCCTTAACAAAACACCTATAGTCTGACTATAGACTAATTCTAGCAAATGAAAGGTACAATATTTTTTGATAGGTAGTGGTATAACATGAATGATCATGTTGAAACCACTATCATATTTTTGTTATCACACTCTATGTGATCCTCATAAGTAAAGATAAATAGAGATTTTTTAACAAAATGGCTCTAACCTCATACTTAGTCAACCCTACACATAGTTACAGTCTTAAGCTAGTGTGAAGAGTTTGAAGTGTTTAAGACCATAAGTAGGATATGGATGTGAAACTTTCATATAAGTTTATCATGACCTAATATATCCCTCTATGGTCTCAATTATGCCAAATAAGTAGGGGATGTGCCCTCAGTTTTATCTTAGATAGAGAGCACTCCACAATCAAGACCACCCTGCAAGCATAGTGTGTGAATGAATAAGGGATGAAGGGAAGAGTTTTTAGTGTTTTTTTGAAGATTTAGAGATTTATAATGAAGGTAAAAAAAGGTTTAAAATCACTCACATTCAATGAAAACACATACAAATGGTCACACACATAAGCACACAGTCTAGGTCTATTAGGCCTAAAACTAGGCCAAAACCCTTAAGGTGACTTATTTCACATGATAATTCCAACAAATTTTATGACCTTAAAGAGAGTGTGGAGATTCAAAAATATCCATCAATTTTCATATAACATCACAAAATTGATCATTTTGTCCTAAACGTGTTTCAAGCCTATCCATAATGCAAGCAACTAATCAAGGAGCCATTTTCTTTTGCTCACATCTATATGAACAGTGTGTATGGTTCATAAATGATTTGGGGATATTATATGGGTGTACTTATATTGATCTTAGTGGAATTTATTTTTAGGTTATATGTTTAGATTTTATGAATCATTGTTAAGAAGCTAGATGATTTAAAACCCTCCTAAAACCCTCATTTGAACTTGATGGAGAAGATATGGAGAGTTATGCACATAAAAGTGGAAAATTATCATTGAAAGTGATTTTTACTTACTTATAAATCTTCTAGGATCATTTACACCCAATTGATCCATATTATTACTTGTACGAACATACCTAATTCTAGGTTTTATAGGTTTTGATGTGTTTCATAAGTATAAAAGGGTATTGATGAATGGAGATCAATGTGGAAGGTGTTTATGGAATTTTAATAACTAAATATACTCATATCTCACCTCAAATAATCATGGAAAACTCTCTTCTAATCCATTCATTATAGGTAGTCTTGGACAGATAGTGAGAAGGCAAAGTGACTACCTAAGTGTGATGGTAAGGAGAGTGACTTTGAGTCTCTTGAGGTCTATTTGGTAGACCAAAAGGAAATTAGGGCTTGTAAATTTTTATAAAACCCCTGAAATTTATATTATTTAACAATTATAGGGCACTTCAGTGATAAATATGTGAATCAGTCATAAAGGGCTAGTGAATAGTGACTGTAAATAATGAACAAAAAGTATCCATAAGGAGTTCATCAGTTGAGAGGTACATGATGACTATCACAACCAAGATTCCACCTTATTAGGATATTAAATATGTTTCAAATACTCCTAAGGTGGTTTAATATAGTCAAATGGACTCATCATCAAACTAGGCAATTTCAAAAAGGCTAATTGAGGTCTTTATGCCAACTTTAGAAGAATGATGCAATTTTTATGGACACTTTTCCATGAGAATTTCCTAACCTATTTTATACTTCATTATCTTTAATTTTAAATAGTTTTAAAGTCTTTACACTTGGACTTGTGACCCTTATACTTCTCTTCTTCTCTCTCCTCTCCTATGCTCTATATATGTAAGCTTTTTTGGCTTTGTAATGGATCCACACCTGGTATAAAGCCCTGTTGGTTTGCCTATTATATTTATCCTTGAAATAAAGATTTAAAATATATTTTATAATTAATATATTCTTGTATAATTGTGTTAAGTAGTGTATAATGGTATGACAAGTGATAACTATTTATCCTTGTGTTCTCTTTACTCTTTCATGTTTAGTGCAAGTAGTTATCCCTCTAATAGGTCACATGAAGTGTAGTTAATTTATTTGTATATATCTAAGTGTAAGAATTAGCATTAGTGTATACAATAATACCTATTTTTCACTTACCTTGAGAAGTGAAATGCATGTCACTTCCATGTTTGAAACACTTATGATAGAGCAATCTAGGACATTGGGACTAGTATTGCGAGTCATTTTTCATAGTGCAAGTGTGTGGTAGTCTAGTGGAGATATATATAGAGTATTAAATAATTAAAATAGGTTAATTTTTTATTAATTATATCAAATAATAATCTATGGATCTAACCTTTAAACCTAGAGGTTTACCTCTACTTTAGGCAACCCACAGGCCTAGAGGTAATCTAATGTTTCACTCAATTTAGATAAGGCTTAACAACCTATATAGGGTGTAATATTAAGTGAAAAAAGTGGGATAATAAGTTTGAAAATTATGTGGTTGGACTTATATTTTCACATATTAATTTTTATCCTTAAGTTTACTACAAGGAAAAGGGTGATAAATCTAGAAACATAGATCTCTACGTGGATGAAATGTTATTGATTGGAAATTACAAGTGCATGTCAAGGTGGTGAAGTCTCAAATATTTTCATAGTTTTACTTGAAATATATTGGTGTAATAAGATTCATATTAAACATATAAATCAAATGGGATCATGTAAATAAGAAAATTTGTCTAAACTAGAGGAAGTATGTTGAAACGGTATTAGAAGGGTTTAGGATGTAGGACTAAAAACCTATGTGCACACCTTATTTATATGGTTAGAAACTATCAAAAACATAATGTATAAATGAAAATGAGGAATTAGAGGACATGATTTATATTTTTTATGAAATTTAAATGGGAAAATTGATGTATGTAGTGATTTATACAAGATTTAACACTGCAAAAGTAGTGGGTGTAGTCATCATATCCATATTAAATACAATAAAAAGAATTAGAAAATAGTAAAGAGGATATTAAAGTATCTATAGTTTTTGTTTGGATACCCTATTTTATATTATGGAAAATATGTTGACATAAATACTTTGAATTGACATAGAATTGTGTTTTCTAGTTTGGCCAGAGATATTGATTTAACTAGCTTTACTATTGTATGTGTTCAACTTGTTCGATGGATCTATAAGTTGAATGAAAAAATAATAGAATAATATAATGATAAATAAAATTAAATTTTAATATATTTCAACTACTCATGCAAGTATGGAAGTGGTGTAGATTCAAATATTATGTTCTAAAATTGTGTTCACATAGAAAGTTGTAAGGATAAATTATGATAGTCAAAGTGAACTATATCTATAAAATAACCTTGAATATCACTCTTAGACAAATCATGTTGATGTAAAATTCAAATTTTTAATATAAAAGGCGGAATAGAGAAATATAATTTATAAGATATGGACATGAAGGAAAATATTGTGAATTAATTAATTAAAGCAATGAGTACTAAAAAATTATACTGGTGCAGGAAAGAGATGGGCTTGTTTACTTATATCTACTAGAGTATAAATTCATGATACATTATGAAAGTGTTATAAAAGTGTGAAAATATTGGGAAATGTCTCAAATTCTCATGGATATGCCCAGTGATAATTATGCATAAGGTAGATGTTGTGTAAGGTGTTTGCACAAGCACTAAATGTGGATTAATTATTCTAGTAGAGATGGTTGCACGTGCATATGTGAAGAATACCTATGAAAGTTATGAAAGAATTTTATCATATGGTAATTATTGTATATTTGGGTATATATCTCTAAATAATTTCATTACACTATGTAATATTTCAAAGTGGAGTGCAATCGTTGTGTTGTAGTAAGGTGTTACAATGATATATGTAATTTGTCAAGTAATGAAGTTTATCATAAAGCATTTTAGGAACTTGCATAATTGTATTTTTTAGAATAAATTAGTTACAACAATGTATTAGTGTCACTCTAACACAAATATATTTTAGAGCATTACACATTGATCAATTAGCTCAATAGTTGGTGAATGTAGATTCCATTTATACATGGGTGTTATAAAGTCTTTATTTTATAAAGGCACAATTCCTCCAAGGAATATGGGTGTGTTGGATTTTGAATACATATAGTCAAGTTTATACATTATGACATATAGTAAAGTTTTATCTGAATAGTAACAAAACCTTGACACTTTGTGTAACATTGTAAAATAATTCATTTTTAATAATAAAGAACATTAATGTGCAAGTTTTTTACCCAAAAATATTTTTTAAGGTGAAATCATACATATATGTATGTTTTTAGTTATAATTTTTTGTAAATATTTTCTATAATATCTCTCATCTTATCTATATTATTGTGCATAGGCTTATTCCCAATAGATTTCACATCGTACTTAGATAATCTTTTCCATGGACAACCATTGTGTGTGTCATGTGCTAGATATCCCTATATATAAAAATCATTTATATTAATTTTACTAAGTTATAAGCAAAAATATTTTAAGTATATCATATGATTATGTCTCCAAGTTTAGATCCTTCACTTTATACACTATTGGTCCACTTGCAATAGAGTCTTCCACCATTATACTTCAATATTCTTTAAGTTATTGTGAAATCATCTGATTTTACCAAATGAGGGTTTATGAAAATTTTCAAGTATTTGCATCATAACTTTTATGAAAGAGGAGGTTGAAGCCCTTTCTCAATATTCCATTTAAATTGCATAAGAACTATGTGGGGTCTAATTCTACATGTAGGATACACAATTATAACTCCCTTAAAGTTTTCCAACCCAACTACTTATATCCATTCTATTTTTCATGTATGTTATTTAAAATTAAGTCAAGAGAGGAATAATAAATAAATTCAAACATTCTACTAAAAATTACAAAATAAAATAGGTGCATGACTATATGACATCAATTGGTGAAATTGCATAGAAAAATCTAGAACCTTGAAATGTGTATAGTATATATTCAAAGGTACAAAACATATTCATCAGTCACAATAAGGAGACAAATTTACTAACTGAATCTACCATGTACAAATTTTTTGGTACATGATAAGGTGCCAAATCTATCCTTTGATAGTGATCAATCTAGATTATGCGTAGAGCTAATCCCTTATTTTCAAACCACTATTGCACTTCAGAAACTTAATATTATTCCTAGGTGTGGATGTTTCATAACTTTCATTTTCATATTGTCTATTTATTGTCAAAACCAATTCAATTTACACTTATTTATTATTTTCATCCACTAGGGAAAATTTGCTTTAGTGTTTTATATTATTATATTATAGATCTCCCTTGTGTGTTGGTTTTATCCAATTTTCATAGTGTATCTATCATTATGCTCAAATCCATTAATTTTGTTTTGTAAACCTAACCATTATAAAATGTTAATATCTTCTAAGGTTCCCCATAGGTTTTCATTGCTAATTTTTATACATTTGATTTAAATTATAATATAATTCATTGAACACAACCTTATATTTCATTTTCATTATGATTTACATTGACATGTCACATTTAGATCACCCAAAACCCGATATATCACTCACCCAAATGTTTCTCAGCATATTTTCCTCTAGGGTTTCTTGTCATGGTCATTTTAATTCTATTTTTATCATATCATTGGTTAAGGCTTGCCTTGGTTTATTTCATTCTTTTTACTCTTGTTTATCTTGTTTTATGACATATAAATGAAATATATAATTTTAAGATATAGATGGAATGTATTTGAGTGATGGAAATGTTAATATTACATATGATGATAAGAATAATAAGGATATAATTGATCAAATGTTACAATTCATTATACAAAATCATTGTTCTTTTCTTGATTATATGTAAATGTTGAATTAAGTAAATACCTTTCATAAAAATAATGATGTGCATGAAATTGTTTATGTATGATCACCTTTCACCCTTATATTTTCTAGAATTCAAATGTTTTAAATGATTAATCATTTGTTCCATTTTAATGAACCTCATAAACATTATACTATACCTAAAAAATAGATAGTGACTATGATGTATTCCATAGATTACTTAAAAAAAGTGTATATTTATTCCCTACATCTATAAACTTATAATATAAGGAATATGGAGAGTGTTATATATTCAAATATTATTCTTAGAGATGTACTTGATAGGCCTCTCTCACATAACTTGATCATACCAGACTTACAATTGTTTGATGGTCATGGAGATAATTAAGCATGTATTCATTCTATATTTCTTTCCATATGATACTATGAATAGTGTGGTTTAGTCATACTTATGTTATTACTAATCACATTGATTGGTGATGCCTTAGAGTGGTTCAATAATTTATCTAGTGGATATTTACATTATTTCCATTGCTTACAAGATGTTTTCCTAGATTGAGTTATAATCAATAATGAACCTTATACTACATTAGATAGAATTAAATATATTTATCAATATCCTAAGGAAGATGTGGGATTTCATATTTAGATTGTAATGACATATGCATTCATTGATTCATCAACCATCAGATCCTTAAAACTAACAATTATTTTCCAAAAGTATTTTAGCACATATCAAAGATAAATTACTTGGAAAAAATGTAAGTCATTCATTTATGTTTGTGTTATGGTTACCACAGTTGTGAAATAAGGAAGGCCTAAAATTAGGGTTCCTACATTAGTTCTTGAAAACTTGCACTTTATCACTAGTAATGCACATACTATAGATACACTTATAATTCAGGATAATGAAACAAACTATCATCTAATATGGTACCACTGAATCCCACATTAAAAAAAATAAATATGTAATCAAGATACTATTATGCATGCACTTGATTAAGTTATTATCTATTCAACATCATAATTTATGATATATATCGAGAACTTACAAAGAAAACAACTTTTATGATTACCAAAATATAAATGAACATATGAAAAAAAGAGGCATTACTTTACCAAAAAAATCAAATATATTATTTGCCATGATGAAATCAAGTTTGATATCTAAACCCTAAAATAATAAAAATTTCCATTAACAAATAAAATAAACCTCCTAAGATAATAAGCCTTTTGTATGATGAAACTTTGGGGATTAATAGAATATGGGTTTAACACTTCACACATCATGTACGAGATCCAATGTATACATATTTTGATACTTGGAAACCATGAATATTATGACACTTGTTTATTTTATTGGTTTATCATTTTTTATAATATATTTACCCTCATTTATAGTTACACTATCTCAAGTTGGTACTAAGTGTAGACACTTAAATCTGGCCACCAATAACCTTTAATTAGGCTTTTGACCAATTTCCACTGAAGTACACAATTTGGCCTAAAAACACTAAAACACACTAAATAATGTGAAAATGACATATTCAAGTGCTGATTTTGGCTAGAGTATCATTAAAAGGGTAATGAAATTTATGGGTCAACTAACTTTGATCAAATCATTTTGAGTCAAAATGCCAATTTTGCACCTAGGTGCTTTGGATTTCTATTTCATATCAAATCTCTTGCACAAGACACATGCCTTTGTTATTTGTTGTTGGTAATATCATAAATGGGATAATAGGTCTAACACATCTGACATTGAATTCCAATTCCAATCTATTCAAATTTTTGACCAATAACAAGACATTATGATCAATTTGAATAATTTGCGCACAAAGAAATTAATCATGCTTAAGAGCTAATAAAACCAAGTTAAAACCTAATTAATAATTCCATAGAAACTTTCTTTTAGAAATGAATATTGAATATTTTCATCATTAGGTGACCTCATTTTTTGGGAAGACATCCCTAGGCCATAAATGCCACAAATATCAGGATTCATGCCTCCCATGCCTCATCAAAGCCCTCCATGCCTCTTAATTTCTCCTTTATCCCCAATATTGATGATCCTATTTATCAATTTTAATTTCATAATTGGATTAATTCTTATCCACACATCTCAATCAAGAGATGGACAATTCAGGTTGATTTTACCCATTTGCAAAAATCTATAAATAAGAGGCCTTGCCACATAAATTTTAAGTCTTGATAATGTAAAGTTATAATGCACAAACGATTCTAAAAGCTATTGCAATTATTTTTACCATGAAAAATTGATTCCAATCCAAGAAAATCCAAATCTAAAGGTGCCAAGAGGAGGTGGAGGATAGTCAAGCTCCATTACAATAGACTTCATGAGCACAAGTTGAGCAAGCCACTATAAAAGCATTTGTAGCATCCAAGGAAGGTGAATGATTATTATTTTTAATTAATTTTTAGTTATTTTTATCATTTGTTTTTTTATTAAAATCACCATAGTAACTAGGCATGAAGGTGTTAGTTTAGTGTGTTGTTTGTCAATTTGCTTTATTCATTTTGTCACTAACATAATACTAATATCCTCTTCTTAGTCAAATTCCTAGTTCACATAATGGCATGCCTAGTGAGACTGAATAGCTTCACAAAATTGATCACAATTCTCCCACAAGAAACTCACTAACTTTTTTTAATGTATAATCTTGGAGTGGGAGACTCAAAAGAGTGAAAAAATCAAGAAAAACACATTTTTCTGTAAGTGGTAGGTTTGACTGGACATAGTTGTGAGATTGTCCTGTAACTCATGGTATTATCATTCAAACTTATGGTATTATGCTTAGCCACTTTTATTTTTAGACTAAATTTGTGTTTTTGTGTAGGGTTAACAATACCATTATTTTAGAAGTCATGGGATTGCTTTGCAACCCATGGGGTTGCTTAATTGAGTCATAGTATTATCTAGCTATTAGCAGTTAAGCAACAATACTAAAACTCACAAAGTTGTAGGATTATCCTTCTACTAGTGGGATCATCAAACCAAGTCATGGTATTGTGATCAAAATAGCTATGGTTTATAATAAGATAACTTTTAAAGTTATGGGATTGTCTTGCAAGTAGCAAGATTGTCATTCAGAGTCACAGTATTGTGACTAAATGATTAGTGATTAGTTACAATACCACTACTTTTAAAGTGGTAGGCTTATCCTACTGTAGACACCACAAACGTGTCTGCACCTTGGTTCTCCCCCTTTTCCACCTCAAACCCCTATCCTAACCCTTGGCCTCCATTTGATTAAAATAACCTAAATATTTTAATCAAGTGGCCCCCTTTCCACCCTACCCTTGCCACCTTGGATCCTCCCTTGAATCCCTCCACCTTCCCCCTAGCATTTATTAGGCCAAATCTCTTCATTATCTTCCCCCCACGCCCATTTTGGCATCCTCATGACCATTCTTCCCATAACCCCTCGCCCGGCGGCGTGCAAGAATGGGCAGAGGCTATTTTTAGCCTCTGTCCCCATTCTGCCACCGCCGACGTCGGCGACCCTTCGGCCGACGTCGGCAAAACTGCCGGCGTCGGCAACCTTCATTACCCCTTTTTGCATCAGTTGCAACCCCTGGACCCTTGAGCTTGCAAACAGACTTCTCTTGGCGTTTTGGCATTTGTCTCTCCTCCGTCTGGACCTCGTGCAGCAGCAGCAATAGGTGCAAAGGCTCTGGATTAGGTATTTTCTTCTTGACAAGTCTTCCGTGGCTCCAACAACAGCTCCTCCTTTCTTCAGTCAGCAAGCCAAAGGTAAGCAAAATCTGGTGTTTCATTTTATTTTATTTCTTTAGTTTTCAGTGATCTATCCTATCTACTATTTTCTACTCCCTCTATTTTTCCCCCTGAGAGGCTGCAAAGCCTTCTCAGGTCCTGTCCTCTGTGTATCTTCCTCTTCCCTGTCCCTCTTTTAATCCAATCCCAGACAACTCCCTCATCCCCCTATCAACAAAGACCTTGCACAAGGCACCCAACCAGAACTAGACCACTCCCCAGTCCATCTAAATTTGTCCCCGAACTCTGTCTCGACCCCGTTCACAAACCAGACCCGTCCACAGTCTAGAAACCAACTCAGACCCGAATACAGGCCACAACCCCGACCGACGCTGGTCACTTCCTCAACCGACGTCGGCAGGATAGCCGACGCCGGCAGATCAGATAACCGACGCCGGCGACATTTCCGACCTCGGCGACTGTCATCAGCCCTACAACTCCTTCAGGTAATCATTTTGTCTTTTCTTTCCCTCCTAATTTCTTTGTCACTTCTATATTTTGGCATTCTGTATTTTCTTGATCTTTTATCTGTCTGTTAACAGTGGGTTGACCTCCCTTAAGGAAGTTTTCACACTTCCGGGAACAAGCTTTTGCTTGGCAACCCACCACCTATCCATCTAACATTTTCTTGTCCAAGTTTCCTTTTTTCTTGCAGATGTCATTCCTCCACAGCCAAAGAGGAGTGCTCACAAGCATCTAGATTTACGGTGCGCAATCTTTATCCAGGTACTTCCCAAGCCTTGTCCATTACTTTTTTAGTTTCTTCTTTCTCTTAAATTTGAAAAGCGAATTTTGAATAGAAACATCTCTGGCACGCCCGGTGGGACCCTAGGTTCCTCCTGGGTTCCTTTTTCTTATTCATTCATTTAGGAGCATTAGGTTCTTACCTTTTCTCTTCCTTCTTTTCTTCTCAATGACACTATAAGCAGGACTAAAACGAATCTTTCTTCCTTGCATTCTAGACTAGTCTAAACATCATACTCTCAACCCTTTCTCAAGCTTGTCTTCATAACAAACATCACATTTCAACTTGGGCATTAAAACGTATTGCACTTTCATTTCTGCTTGTGCTTGCATTAGTCCACATCTAGTAACTTAATCCGCATATTGAATAAATCGTAGACACTTGATGTTACACTACCGAACCACATGCACTAAAACGAACATAAAACTTACCTGAGACAAGACCCGACTGGGATTTCATCCCCCAACGGATACCTTACCCGTCCCGATGACCCCACTTGGATTTCATCACCAAGGGGGAAGCCCACTCCGTTCTCTGGCGGAGTCTAAACTCTAAGCGAGGTATATCTTGGCTAAGCGAGACCAGCTAACCATTGGAATCGTGAAGTGAGGGGAGCTTGCTCCTTAGCACCAGGCCACGTACCAGACCCTAACACAGATCTTTGAGCACCTAAAACAACACCTGAAACCATCTTTAGATCACCTTCTTCTAGGACCCATTTTTTTAGCCAATCTCCCCAAACATTCATCTAAGGCATAAGCCATAATTTCTAAAGTTAATTCCTAGGATTTATCGCTTAGGCTTGTCTGTCTCTCTCTGTTTTCCTCTTCTCATTTGTTTGTTTGAGTGAGTGAGGACACTTTCTTCATTGTTTTCCAAGAACCTTTTGGTTCTCTAGAAAACACAGTCACCGACATCGGTTCTGCCACCGACGTCGGCTTTCCCCCTGTCACCGGCATCGGTTCTGCTACCGACGTCGGCTTCATCTGTTACTGGCATCGGTTATCTGACTGACGTCGGCCACATTTCTTATCGACATCAGTTTTTAAACCGACGTCGGTCTCTATCACTGTCCTTTTTTTTCAAAACCAGCAGCCTGAAACCTGTCCCTTCTCTGTCAAAGACTCCATCCTGGTTTTCTAAAACTGAGCAACACAGTTCCTGAGACCTGACCTTCTTTGCCTTGCATGGTTTTGACTCATAGCCAAGTCAAGGCTCTTGTCGACCATGCCAGCCGTCAACCACTTCCGTCCACCCCATCCGTGACCAAGCCTACAATGGAGTTCAACTCGAAGACCGAAAGAACTCCTGCCCATCCAACCCCGTCGCAGACTCCCATTGTCCAAGAAGGGGACCAAGACTTCGAGCGATTCTTCGACCTCAACGTGAAGGCCTTGCAATACTATCTCGCGCATAGCCGAATGCGAGACTCCTTGGGCAATCCAATCTATGGAATGCCAACCTCCCTTGTTGCGACTATGGCTGTATCGACAGCATCCGTAGTTCAACCTTTGGACACTCAAGCCATCGCTTTGACCACTGACCAGACTTTGACCAATCCTCCAGGTGTGGCCTCTCCCTCTATCATTGGGCCCACTTCCATCGGGGTTCCGGCCCCCTGTCAACCCCAACCCGCTCAACCGCTATCCACTCCTTTTCAAAACCTTGTCATCTCTATTCCGCCTACCCTGGCCCCTATCAACACCAGGGTGGCTTCTTACCCCTTGGCCCCCGTTACCACAGTCCAACCTCTCGTGGCAACAATGGGCCCAGCTATGTCTTCTACCCAACCACCTTTAGCCTCCACCTCTGCCCCTGCGATTAGTCATCCGTACATTGTACAACTGACTATGTTGCACGCCTCCTCTAACCTCTTCCAAGCGCCCTACAACTTAGGGGGCGCACAACCCATCAATCCGTCGACAGACATCATCAAAATGCTGATGGACAAGATGACCAGTCTTGAGACCTCTGTTTCCAGCTCGTGCAACACTCTTTCATACGAGCAGATCTGCAACGAACCCATTCATCCTTCTGTCCCAATTAGACCATATCCTAGCCAGTGGGAGCTTCCGAAGTTTTCTCGCTTTCAAAACAAGGAAGACCCACTACAACACTTGCAGGCATTCAGACATGCCTACTACCTCATTGGCCATGATGATGCGTTACTCTTACGCACATTTCCTATGTCTCTCTCGGGTGCTGCACTCGACTGGTACAGCTCCCTTCCTAGCCATTCTCTCTTCTCATTCACACAATTGGCTCAGCTCTTCCTCGATCACTTTTCCATCAACATAACCAAGAAGGTCTCAATCACGGACCTCTATTCTATTCGGCAATTGGAGGACGAGTCCATAGCTGACTTCGTTGCTCGATGGAGGGGCCTTATCAACCAACTCTCCTTTTCCTTACCCCAGGCCGAGCTTATTGAACTCTTTTCCCAAGCTTGTGCCAGACATATCTCTTCCACCCTGAGGGTTCAAACCTTCCGCACTTTTGACGAGGCCTTCACGATGGCCCGCAAACTTGAGTTGCATGCCATCGAGGAGAATAAAGTCAAGTTGCGGAGCAAGAACCCCAGCTCTAAGACCAATGACTCTTCTTCTGCTAAGCCATCATCATCCAATTCTAAATCCAAGGCTTCAGCTAATGCCGTGGTTGTCAGACCTTCATCTTCTTCGACCAATCAGCCTGAGCCATCTACATCTCAGAGCGCTACTCGCCAATTCCAGCAAAGATACGTGCAACGATGATATACTCCTCTCGGAGAATCATATGCGTCTGTGCTGGAAAAGCTTCTTAAACAGGGAGTCCTCAATCTCCCTCAAGCCCGACCTCCTCCACAATTTGATCCCTCACACGCCATCCCCGCGTGGTATAGGGAGCAAGACTTCTGCAGCTTCCACCGTGTTAAGGGCCATGACACAGAAAACTGCAAGACCTTTAAGAACATAATACAAGACATGCTTGAAAAGGGGGATCTCATCTTAGACAATCCAAATGCACCCCCTAATCAGGCCATTGACATCTTCAAACAACCTTTCCCTAATCATCCGCCAACTCAGAACAATGTCCAGACCTTAATTGACGACAATCATGAGCACAATATTCGAACAGTCAATACGGTCTCTCCTTTCGTCCCCAATCAACCTCTTGGGGTTAGTCCATCAATCAGTCCGTCACATGTGGACGAGCCTCTCTCCCCGGCTAGTTCTCCATTGACCTCTCTCATCTTGGAGGACGCCTCGGCCTTACCAGCACCACCGGTCTCGCCCTCCTCCTTTCTGCGGCCTATGGAGGACCCGACCCTTCCTACTCCTCAGCCGCAAGTGGAGGGCACCGCCATCCCTGCCCTTTACCCGCTAGAGGAGCCTCGCTCCCCAGTTTCTTCTCCACCTAGGGAAGAACCTGTCTCCCCTTCGTCTTCATCTAAATCTGTCATGACTTCACCACACCATGCGTCTAAGACCACTACACCCATCTCGTCCTCAACCTCACAACCATCAACATCTTCCTCTCAGCCATTTTCCTGGTTAGTGGAGAAGATCGAACTTCTCCCTCCGAGGAAAGTGATGCCTCAGGTGTTGTGGGAGTGTCTTAAAGCCCTTCAACATACCCGCACCCGCTCATCACATGCCACTAATCCTCCTAAGGCAGAATCTCGTCAGACTCTCGACAAAGACCAGACTCTCAAACCTCGACCAAACCCGTCCAAACCGAAGCCTGCATCTATCTCATCTAAACCCATCAAGTCATTTGGCGTTCGTCCTATCTCCACCCTCACTCACCCGCAAGTGAAGGTGGACCTAGGCCAGACCTCAACCAGTAGTAGTCTTCCAACCAAGGCGAAGAAGACTGCCAGACCACAGAAACAAACGCCTCCTTCTCCGTCACCATTGCCATCCATTTTGGGCCCCCATCCTTCGACCTTGGCTAGCATCCTTCCCACTCCGGCCTTCAACCAAAACTCGTTGCCTCCTTTGCTTCCTCTGCCTATCTCCAGTCATCCCTCTCCTAAAAAGGCGGTATCAATCATCAAGAAAGAGCCGTCTCCATCTGTCACCGCACCATCAACCCATAAGGTGGTACAGAAACCTCTTCTAACCTCGCCTAAGCAAAAGTCACCAACCTCGCGCATATCAAATAGCACGGACCCTCTATTGGGCTCATACTCGTTGATATTGCACCGAATTCTCCAGACTTCTGACATAACCCTTCCACCCATCAAGCCTTTCCAACCTCTCGGGTCCAAGCCCTCCTGGTTCGACGACACAAAAATTTGCTTATATCATTGTACACCAGGACACGACACCGAGACTTGTTGTGCCCTCAAGGCCGTCATTTGCTGCCATATGGAGAAAGACACTCTTCTCCTTGAGGACACTCTTGACTAGACCCCGACTCCTTCCTGTCCAACTTCTTCAAACACGTCAACATCTCACCGGCAAGACATGACCCCTTCTTCGCCTCCCATTTTTGAAATCAATGCTATCCGTATAACCACTAGGTCGCAAAAGGATAAGGCCAAAGAAAAAGCTGCCATTCCTTGGACCTATCCCTTCGTCAAGCCACCCCTTGCGCCCAAGCCTAAAATTTCTATCCTTGGCGCATCCCAACCTTCTTCGTCTTCCTCTTCTGGGCCAATTCATGACTCCATGCTGAAGCAACTTCACTAGACACCTGTAAAGATGTCTCTTTATGACCTTATCCAAACCTCGCCTCAGCACCGTCAAGCCCTTATCCAAGCCTTGCAGGCAGCAGAGGTCCAACCTGAGGACCCCCAACCACTCGCTGCCCTCGTCCATTCTTTATCTCCTGTCGCCTCCATCACATTCAGTGATTCTGAGATTCCCACATCTAACATGGAAGATCAGAACGCCGCCCTCTTCATCACTACCTATGTCAATCGAACACGCATTAAACGCGTTATGATCGACGGTGGTGCTAGCATCAACATAATCTCTACCCACGCCTTTGATCAGCTGGCTCTTCCCAAGAACTGCGTCTCCAAAACTGACGCGATCTTACGCTCTTTCAATGACACCACCGCCACGACCATTGGCACAGTCATCCTTCACATTCACGTTGGTCCACGCACAGTCCCGAAGCTCTTCTATATCATCGAAGGAGAGTTTCAATATAACCTTCTACTGGGCTGACCTTGGATCCGTGCCATGGCCTGTATACCCTCCACCCTGCACCGTTGTGTGAAGTTCAAGCATGACAGGCAAGTCCACACCATTCCCGCTGACCCTTCACCCTTCAAGACTTGCAACACCACCTACCGTCCCAACGATGTCCTCATTCCCATCAAGCCGTCAACTCCGGCACCGCCTCCATCTGCGGAAGCTTCGACCAGTTTGCAATCGGTGGTTGCCCTCACCCCTCCTCTTTAAGCGCCGACCAAAGACCCCATGGAAGACATCTTCCAACAACTATCACTTGGGGAATATCGCTTGTTGACCCTCGACATGTTCCAAACTCCGCAAGAGTATGGACGCCTTCACCTCAGTCCTAATTACGACCATCGGATCGGGACGGTCGTACCTTATGGTCCTCCTCACTTCCGAACCAACTTTGTCTATGGGGGGCTTAATCAAGCTCCTACCAATGGCAATTCCCTCTCTTCACCCCAACCTTTCACATCTGACTTCTCGTTTCTTGGCAACCCCGCCTTTGCACACACTTACCTTCACAGGTGTGCATGGAAGGGTTTTGGTTTCGGACGTTATGAGCAGGGCTCCCATTAGCCCATCGAGCTGCTCAATGATCACGATGCCAAGAAGCGGTATGGCCTGGGATATCATGACCCCACTCAGGCTCCTTCTGACCTTTGTCCCGAGCTAACCATTGACCAATCTCTTCCAGACTCGCCCATTTCTCCTTCGTCACCTACGGAGTCGGTGGTTTCCATCCCTCCTAGTTTTTTTTTTCCATAAACACCATCCGCCTGGAACCCCTGACCTATCAGCTCAATGGGGTGCCCAGGTCTCTCCCTCTCATCTTTCCTAGCATGGTAGAGGATGAGTCGGCAACCATTCACACTGTCCACTGCATTGATGATGACGCCATCCTTTCCTACATGGGTGCCGATGACTCTTTCGTCCAGTGTTTCCTCCCTTCTGAGACCTAGGTTATGTTAAATGAATCCACCATTGACATCAACCTCCCTTCTTCTTCTGATGTTCCTCACGTCTTAAAGATTGGCCAATCTTTAGACGCTCAGGAGCAGCTTGACTATGCCCAGTTCCTTTCCAACCATAGCAAGGCCTTTGCCTGGACTTATAGTGATATGCCTGGCATCGACCCCACCATCGTTACCCATAACATTGTCACCAAATCAGAGGCTAAGCCTGTTAGGTAGAAGCTTCGAAAGATGCATCCTCGTGTTGCACTCCTTATCAAAGAGGAGCTTCAACACCTTCTTTCTGTCTCCTTCATCCAACCCATCGATTATCCACAGTGGGTCTCTAACATCATCCCAGTTACTAAAACAACTGGGGGGATTCGGATCTGCACAGACTATCGCGACCTTAACCTAGCCTGTCCCAAAGACGACTTTCCTCTTCCTAACATTGACCAGCTTGTTGATCTCACGGCCGGCCATGAAATGCTATCTCTCATGGACGGGTTTTCAGGATACAATCAAATCCTGATCGCACCGGAAGACCAGCACAAGACTACCTTTATCACCCCATGGGGGACTTTCTGCTATCGAGTCATGCCTTTCAGCCTGAAAAATGCTGGTGCCACATATCAGCGCGCCATGACCTACATTTTCCATGATCTCCTCCACAAAATCATGGAGGACTATGTGGATGACCTTCTCGGCAAGTCCAAACTTCGCCGTGACCACTTGACCATTCTCACAATCATCTTCTCTCGTCTTTTGCAATACAATGTCCACCTCAACCCCAAGAAGTGTGTCTTTGGGGTCCTCTCAGGCAAACTTCTCGGCTTCATCGTTTCCTTTTGTGGTATCGAGATAGATCCCGCCAAGATCCGCGCTATCCTCGAAATGCCACCCCTGACCAATCTCAAGCAGCTTCGTAGTCTACAAGGGAAGCTCCAGTCCATTCGCCGTTTCATCTCGCAGCTTTCAGACCGCTGCCAACCTTTTCATCACCTCCTTAAGAAGGACGTCTCCTTTAAATGGGATAAGGGCTGTCAAGAGGCTCTTGAAGCCCTCAAAGGCTATCTGGTCTCTCCACCAATCCTCATTCCACCTAAGGACGACCAACCCTTCTACCTTTATATCTCTGCCACCAACCATTCGTTAGGTGCCATGATCACGCACCGAGACGAGCATCATCATGAGCAAGCGATTTATTACATTAGCCGAACACTGGTCGACTATGAAACTCGGTATACTCATACCGAGAAACTCTGTTTGGCATTAGTCTTTTCCGCTACCAAGCTCCGCCACTATCTTCTCAACCACAAAACCTTTGTCGTCACTCACACCGACCCTCTCAAGTACATGCACTCCAAGCCATACCAGAATCAACGTATGGCTCAGTGGCTCATGCTGCTTGCTGAGTTTGACTTTGAATTCATCCAACAAAAATCTATCAAGGGGCAAACCATCGCTGACCAACTGGCAGATGCCCCTCTTCCCGACAACCAACCTTCACACTGTGAGTTCCCCGACGAGTCTATCGCCACACTTTCCACCGATGACACCGTCTACCAAATGACTATGTTCTTTGACGGCTCCAAATGTCAACTCGGTGGGGGTGCGGGGGTCATCCTCATCCCACTCGAAGGGGAACCCATGCCTCTATCTTTTAAGCTTGACTTTGATTGTACCAATAATATGGCCGAATACGAGGCCTTAATTTTGGGACTTCAGACTGCCCTTTCTCTCCACATCAAGTCTATCAACATCTTCGGTGACTCACAGCTCATCGTTAATCAAGTTAACGATTCATATCTCTATAAAAACAAAGTTTTACAGAGGTATAAGAATCGTGCTGACCTTCTTTTGGCATCTTTCGACCATTACCTCTTGCAGACTGTTCCACGCTCTACGAACAAGTTTGCCGACACCATGGCTTCTCTTGCTTCGCATATCCCGTCTTCATCATCGTCATCTCGCCTTTTTGTCACAGTGCATCGCGTACCTTTGCCTTCATACATCTCTCCTCATATCGACCATATCAACACTGTCAATTCTAGCCCACAAGATGACTGGTATAAGCAACTTGTGGACTACTTGTCTCTTTTTGTCACTCCTCCCAACCTCTCTAGCAATGCGCGGCGAGCTTTCATCAAGCGCACAGCTCGCTATACCATGCTAGGGGGTCTTCTCTATAAGCGAGGCTTTGACGGCCTCCTCCTTCATTGTCTAACCTCTGCTGAAGCTTCTCATGCCATAAAGCAAGTCCACGACGGGATTTGTGGTGGACACTTCAGTGGAAACTCGGTTTCCAAGCGCATCCTTCACCTGGGTTATTATTGGCCCACCCTTCATCAAGACTGTAGCGATTATGTTTGGCATTGCATCAAGTGTCAGCAGCACTCTAACCTGCTTCATCTCCCCAGCCATGCCTTGCAAGTCGCTCAGGATTTTTGGCCTTTCTCTCAGTGGGGCTTGGATCTCATCGGTGAGATCAACCCTCACTCGTCTCTTCGTCATCAGTCCATCATCACTGCCACTGAGTATTTCACCAAGTGGGTGGAAGCCATTCCTCTTGTCTCCACAAAAGCTGACAAAATTGTCGACTTCATCAGCAGCCACATCATCTATCGTTTCGGTGTCCCTCACAAAATCATCACCGACAACGGCAAGTCCTTCAAAAACAAGACTGTCCAAAAACTATGCGACTCATTTGGCATCAAACTCAGCTTTTCTTCGCCTTACTACCCACAAGCAAATGGGCAGGCCGAGGCTTCCAACAAAATTCTCACCAAAATTCTCATGAAGGTGGTCGATGATACAGGAAGGGATTGGCACATTCATATTCCCTTCACTTTGTGGGCCTACCGCACTAGCATCCGAACCTCTACAGGTGCTACTCCCTTCTCTCTCGTGTACGGAACAGAGGCTGTCTTACCTCTCGAAGTACAGATCCCGTCTCTCCGCATCTCCCTGCATGACATTCTCTCCAACGACGACTTTTTTCAAGATCGCTTAGCTCAACTTGAGTTACTCGACGAGCGTTGTCTTGCTGCCCTCAATCATCTCCATGTCTACCAAAGTCGCATAAAGCGGGCCTATGACAAAAATCTGCGAGAATGAGATTTCAACATCGGAGACCTCATCCTCAAAGAGAATCAGCACGTGACCAATATGGAGCAAAGTAAATGAGGCAAATTCGCCCCCAATTGGCTTGGACCTTTTATCATCACGCACAAGTATGGGTCAGGGACTTATCGTCTGTCTTCCCTCGACGGACGGCCAGAACCTGAGCCTCTTAATGCGTTGCATCTTCGACCATTCTTCTGTTAGTCGAGTACTCGTCTACCTGACACGTAACTTGAGCTCGTCCCCTGAGCAATCATCATCCTCTTAATCCTCATCCCTTTCAACCCTATTCCCCTTTAACAAGTCCTCTACAACCCTTTTATGATGCATGGATGCTTTGTCCTAATAAAAGGGGCGTCCTGGAACTTCTACAGTCTTGTCCGTGACTTAAATTCCTAACAAATCAAAAATACAAATCAAGATGTCAAAACATATCCATGGTCACAAAATCAAGTCAAAATCAAAAAGACAGACTGATCCCTCAAAGGACAACTGTGTTATCATTGCTGTAGCTAGTAGACTGATCCCTCGAAGGACAGCTACTCAGACATTATATTAAGCAAAAATATAGACCACTCCCTCGAAGGATGGCTATGACTAAATCTCGCTACAAACAACAACTTTTCTTAGAAGCTTCCCGCATTGATCAGCTTTGCAAACTGACCATTACATCAAAAGACATCTCTATGTAGGCTTCCCGCATCGATCAGCCTGCACCAAAAAAAAAAAAAAAAAAAAAACGAGTCACGGACTTGGCTTGTAGTTGTCTCAGGGTCTCCCATAAAAAGGGGAACGGTTATTCCTGCTCTTAAACTGGGTTACCCTATCCTCCTCCTATCACCTGCTCAGGGGACTTCGATCTCACTTTAATGTCAAAGTGATTCGATTACCGCTCTAACTCAACACTGGTCAACGACGTAATGCATGAACGGGGCTTTTGTTCTTATAACCCCTATCTATGCTTCCTTTCTGGTCCTTGTCAATGAAAGAGCAATTTGCCTTTCACCTTTTCTCTACACTCTGGTCACATTTAACCACATCAATTGTCGACTCATCTCAAACCCAGCTATTTTCATCATTTTAAGCTGACATCATCCTAGACCATTTCACATAGTTTCTATGGACACCAATACACATGGAAACTACCAACCAGACCCAATTTATGTTAAGCATAAACCAATACTTGCTGAAGCATAAATAGACCTTTATTCATTTTTAGCATACATCCATCGCGACTATGGAAACTTGCTAGGGATGAAAGACTCTCGACCAATTCTACAGAATACACCATCTGTAGCATCCTTTTATCCTCATCTTAGCCTCATCATTTCGACGCTTGACCACATCCAATCATCAACTAATCTTCTCAATTCATCCGAACTACATTGGTTTGAGGCCCTATGACCAGGGCTATGTAGGCAGCACTCAGATACCACATCTTCTGAGGTTAGCTCGACCACCCCCGTTTGTTCGTCTCTACGATGGACAAACCTTCTCTTCTTTGACTCTTATCACGCCCAACTCCATCAACTTTGACCAAGACCAATCATCGACTTTGACCAAGACCAATCAATCCCTCTGACCCTTCCTCCCTTTTAGGGAGAACTACATCGGCCTGAGGCCCCTACGACAGGGGCTATGTAGGCAGCACTCAGTTGACATGGGGTCTTCTGGGGTTAGCTCGGCCGCATCCTTTCGTCCATCCATCCTCTTGACCAATGACCATTGGAGATCATGCGTATCTTCTTTGACCTTCGACCACTTCCAAGCCAATGTTGCCTTGGTTGTTTTTGCGTGTGTGCTACCTCACGGCTGGTTAGCAGAATTGTCCGCAGACTATTTTTGACCCTTCACAAGTATAGGATCGTGAGCCAGTTGATCCCTACTACTTGTGGCTTTTTCGTGTTTCTGGGAGCACTTCCTGAGCCCTGGATACCTGGAACACGACGACTGTTTCGAGCTTCAGCTTAGATTGAGTGACCCGATCAGCAGACGACTAAATGCTGGGGCCCAGTTACTTCAATTTTGGCACTCCTTGACCCTCGACATGCGACAATTTGACCTGACCCTCTCGTGAAGTGGACTACGCGCAATCACAACTATGGCAGCGTTTCCACTCACTCTCTTCTATCCCTTTTTCTGTCAAATCGACACTCGATCTTCAGTTCCCTTCTCTCGACTATCGCTTTGAGGGGGGAACACCTCATCCTTTTTCTGGGGCAACCAACTCCTGTTTTTGTCTTGCAGTTCGTCTAGAACAACCAACAAGACAAAAAGGGGCAAATGTAGACACCGCAAACGTGTCTGCACCTTGGTTCTCCCCCTTTTCCACCTCAAACCCCTATCCTAACCCTTGGCCTCCATTTGATTAAAATAACCTAAATATTTTAATCAAGTGGCCCCCTTTCCACCCTACCCTTACCACCTTGGATCCTCCCTTGAATCCCTCCACCTTCCCCCTAGCATTTATTAGGCCAAATCTCTTCATTATCTTCCCCCCACGCCCATTTTGGCATCCTCGTGACCGTTCTTCCCATAACCCCTCGCCCGACGGCGTGCAAGAATGGGCAGAGGCTATTTTTAGCCTCTGTCCCCATTCTGCCACCGTCGACGTCGGCGACCCTTCGGCCGACGTCAGTGAAACTACCGGCGTCAGCAGCCTTCATTACCCCTTTCTGCATCAGTTGCAACCCCTGGACCCTTGAGCTCGCAAACAGACTTCTCTTGGCATTTTGGCATTTGTCTCTCCTCCGTCTGGACCTCGTGCAACAGTAGCAATAGGTGCAAAGGCTCTGGATCAGGTATTTTCTTCTTGACAAGTCTTCCGTGGCTCCAACAACAGCTCCTCCTTTCTTCAGTCAGCAAGCCAAAGGTAAGCAAAATCTGGTGTTTCATTTTATTTTATTTCTTTAGTTTTCAGTGATCTATCCTATCTACTGTTTTCTACTCCCTCTATTTTTTCCCCTGAGAGGCTGCAAAGCCTTCTCAGGTCCTATCCTCTATGTATCTTCCTCTTCCCTGTCCCTCTTTTAATCCAATCCCAGACAACTCCCTCATCCCCCTGTCAACAAAGACCTTGCACAAGGCACCCAACCAGAACTAGACCACTCCCCAGTCCATCTAAATTTGTCCCTGAACTCTGTCTCTACCCCGTTCACAAACCAGACCCGTCCACAGTCCAGAAACCAACTCAGACCCGACTACAGGCCACAACCCCGACTGACGCCGGTCACTTCCTCAACCGACGTCGGCAGGATAGCCGACGCCGGCAGATCAGATAACCGACGCCGGCGACATTTTTGACCTCGGTGACTGTCATCAGCCCTACAACTCCTTCAGGTAATCATTTTGTCTTTTCTTTCCCTCCTAATTTCTTTGTCACTTCTGTATTCTGGCATTCTGTATTTTCTTGATCTTTTATCTGTCTGTTAACAGTGGGTTGACCTCCCTTAAGGAAGTTTTCACACTTTCGGGAACAAGCTTTTGCTTGGCAACCCACCGCCTATCCATCTAACATTTTCTTGTCCAAGTTTCCTTTTTTATTGCAGGTGTCATTCCTCCACAGCCAAAGAGGAGTGCTCACAAGCGTCTAGATTTATGGTGCGCAATCTTTATCCAGGTACTTCCCAAGCCTTGTCCATTACTTTTTTAGTTTCTTCTTTCTCTTAAATCTGAAAAGCGAATTTTGAATAGAAACACCTACAAGTAGAAAAATTGCTCTGTCAACTAGTGGTATTACATCACTATGTCAATATAAGAGTTCATTTTCCTAAGTTGATTGTTTCATCTTTAAAAATGCTTCAAAGCTAAACCACTTGCTAACATTTTTCTTATAGGATCAACTTAGAAAATTGCTAAAACATGTTTAAAACATCTTTTGCATGTTTTAAAATAAGCTAGGAACATTATTCTAGTGCTTAATATAACATTTAGGTGCTTAAGTAAGTTTTTAGCATTAGTTTTCAAAGTTTACAACTTTAAGACCAAGGGATCAAATGAAACCCCCAAATATTTCATTTGGGATTAAAATTGAACACACTTGTCAATTTTGTTTTCATTATTTCAATTAACACTTTGTTTTCACAATATACAAGGATGTTACATGTATGATCTTCAATTTTTCCCCTTTAGGGAACCCTTGTAATCAAAAGTACTTTTTTAATTTGTAAATTGCCTAGTCTAAGACATAGAAAGAATGTCATCTAAATCACTCCCCAAAAAATTCCAAAAGTATTGGGTGACCTTGAAAATGATCCTAAAGTCTTTCTATTTTATGCTTCCTTTATTTCATGTAAACTTGTATTGCAAGGGGGAGATCATTACCTCCCATGATTTCTATAGGGAAGCTTTGAATCAGGGTTTCACCTCCCAGGACTAACTTCATTTGGATCCATATTGGAGTTGCACATGGGACATAGTGTCACTTTGGACATTGCACTACACTGAGCAAATAACAAGATGTAGTGGTTACAAAAAGGACTAGACCTTTTTTCAATAAGTCAAGTGATACAAACCCAAAATCCATGATTTTCTTTTTCATTGTTTGATGTGAAAATCATTGTGTAATTGACTTCCCTAGAACATTCAGAAACTTATAGATCTTTGACAAATCCCTACTTACCATAAAAATATTGTTAGTCCAAGGTGCACCTCAAATTCCATGTCACAGTACTATCATTTGAGAGAAGGGGGGGGTGTAAAAACCCTACTATATAATGCGTATTTACTTTTGGATGAACACTTAAAATCCTCTCAAATGACGTATATTGATGGATTCCAACAATACCAAGCAACCTTGTCAGTTTAGTGTCTAAGATCAATTAATTAGTTGGTTTTTTCCTAGATTAAAGTCTTATTTGGAGTCAAAACTTGGTGTAAACAAATGATGCAAACCAAACACATGGTCCCCAATTTTGTTTGAACAAGGAGGCATTATGCTACCCACATGTATCATCAATTTTCCTTGTTCAAAGTTCATCAAAACTTGGAGTCATATCATCCACTTTGGCATAGTTATACTGCCCAATTGAGTTTATACCTTTGCCAAAGTTTGTTTAATTTCTTCATTTATAATTTAAATTCAAAATTGCACCTTTATAAGTTCATAGGGTTGATGTGTTAAGTGGATTAACCATTTTTGCTAAACTTGAGGGAACTTAGGTTCAATTTCCAATTTGGGTTGAAGGTCATTTAAGACTCATGATCGTTATCACCACTTGATAGACTTAAGTCATTTTATGCTAAACACTTGCACTTTGAGTCTATGCACCACAAAAATTTACGTCAAGAAAGGTAGTGTTATGCTATCAAATTTGTGAGAAATTATCTTTGCCTTAGAGATTTTTTGAAAAAAGAATTTTGTCATATCATTTGGGTAGTCTAACACTATTATGCTACCCATAACATTTTAGATATTATTTCATAGGCCCTCTTGTATAGAGTTCAAATTTGTTACTACATTTTCAAACCAATCTGAGTATACCTTTGTGAACCTTTGTCTAGCATAGTTACATTATTCACTTTTTATCTAGCTTATTTTTCAAAAGAACCAAGTTTTATACCATTATTTGTGAGAAATCAAACTATCTCTAAATTGCCTTTTGTTTCATACCTTATACTTATTTGATCGAGTCCATGTCCAAGAATCAAATGCCTAGTATTTGTTAGAAGTGTTTCAAATCAATTAGATTAAAACTTTCATCTATTTTAAATTCTAGATTTTAATGGCATTTAGCCAAGAGTCCTAACACATGCCTTGTTTGAGCCTAGCTTTTGATGCCATGTTTTGGCCAAAAGACCTAGCAACTTTTAATTTCTTAGATTAGACTAATTTGAAACACTTTGACATTATCATTTGGCATTTATATTTTTGGTTCATTTACTTAATATTTTTGTGTAAGATGTGTAGCCTTAGACACTTAACATTAGCTAGAGTTATCACAAATATTTGCATAAACCTTTTGATCCTTTTGATGAATCTAGACCAAGTTTGAACATCAGCTTTTAAACATGTTCTTTTTAGAGTTTGTAAAACTCTTTGACCTTTTATTGAAAAAACATTTACTATGGATCCTAACATGTATTCCTACACTCGTAGTGGAGTCATGTACAATCTGAGGATTAATAATGTAGTTGCATAGGAAGAAAAGGTGCAAGACCCATACATAGATAATATTGCTTATGAAATAGATCCTTATCCCTATTATAATATTAAATTAGGGGCACAAATCCAAGATCCATTGGCTAAATATTTGATTAATACACCACCTTATTCAAAATAGGACCAAGAAAAAATTGTATAATACCTAGCTACAATTCCCATAACTGACAAACTAATTCTTCAACAGTCATGCTCTATTAATATGCCTTCCACGTATGACCCATTTTTGTTTGAGCATCATTTATTGGAGAACAAAGATGAGATTTTGATTAGATCCATAGAGGTAGGGGCCAAGTTTCTAACAGACTTCCCCCATGAGAATTTACCAATCCTAGTAAGAATTCCCCACAACATAATTTATGATTAACAAGATTCTTATAACAATCCTTTAACTCTAGTACAAACAACATATCAAGACCATAATATGCCTAACAGATGAAACAAAATAATGGAAGACCACTTTATCTAAATGCAAATGGCATATCAAACCTACCTAAATCTAGCACATAATTTCAATTAGATGACCATGGTGAACAAACCTCTTATTGACATAGTTCCTTCAATAGGAGTTTTGATAGAGTTAACTAGTCAAGACAATCAAAGTTCAGACCCATTTGTGAAAAACACTTTGATAGACAACTTGCTATATATGCCCATTATTGAAGAAGTGTATTCTACTTCTACATAGAATAATGAGCAAAATATAGTGGATAATGTGCAAGTAACATCCAATCCAAATCACAGTGGTACTAACGCACAAAAAACTAGTCAAAAAAATATGTCTTTAGTTAACACTAAAAGTGGTTCTCCAAATTAGGGAGTAGGATTTTATACATCCCAACCCCAACCAACTGCTTCATCAATCATGTAACCAGTAGGACCATGTAGTTAGAAAACACAAAATGTGATGCCTCAATAATAGAATGTGATTAATCCTACTCCTCCTTAACAAGGGATGGATAATATTCCATACTAATAGGCACAGTCTAGTGTACCAATGCAATAGAGGCATAATGTATTACTACCTCAACAAGAGGCAGCTAATGTTCCACCTCGTTAGGTAGTGATAAACATACCTCCTCAGTCATAGACCAGTGTACCAATCCAAAACTAAATTATGACTAGCCAACAACATGTAAATATTGGTCAGGGATAGATGCCAATCTTTAACATGAATTCACTTTCCAACAAGGATTCATGCAATAAGGAGGCTCTCATGTTTCTCAAGTACCTAATAGACAACAATCAGTTTAGAATGTGCCACAAGTTTAGATATAGGGTCTTGGTTCAAAATTTCCCACTCAACAACAAGGTTTGACTAGTTGGTAACATGTCCCTTTTCAACCACAGTGGGCACAATATATTTATATACCTCCATCCCAACCACAAAATCCTCCAAGTCAAACCTTCATATCCAACCCAAACCAAAATATCGCACAACCAAATGTGTAATTTTGAGTACATATTAATCCATGTATTCATATTCTTGGTCTATTTCCCAACCAAAATAATATACCCTAATAGATATCTCCATCATACCCTGGTTAAAGTCTCCCACTTGTGACCTCCCAACCATATACCCAAACCAATATTCTCCCTCTAACCAATGTTCCTTGCAGTTTCCTATCCCAAGAATTGTAATAGATGAAGGATGCAAATGCTACCATTCATGCTAGGAAACAGACTAAAAATTTTAAGTTGGATGATGTGTGTTCTTATCCATTCAACATGGAGTACTTGTAGATACCATTTCCTCTAGGATACGAACCATCAAAATTTGACAAATATTAAGGAAAAGGTGACCCTAAGGCCCATTTAATCAAGTTTTTTGTTGCATGTCAACCAATGGCATATAGAGATATATACCTTTTGTTGTTATTGTTTCCAAGAAGCTTGTCTAGACAAACCTTAGAGTGGTTCTTAAAGTTTCTCAAGAATTTAGTAATAGATTTTGATGATATTTTTGATAAGTTTATGAAACACTTTCCCTATAATCTCAAACATGAGATTTCATTAGTTGACTTGACACAAGAAAAAAAAAATTGATGAGAGTTTTGTAAGTTATCTACAGTGATGGAGAACCCTTACAAGCTGATTCACCCATAGTTTACCAAATAAATAATTAGCCACTATTTTTACTAAAAATTTGCATAGTGAGATAGCTTATCATCTAGAACTACAATGTGCACATATTTTCAAGGGGATCATTGACAAAATATTGTTGATTGAGAGATATTTTATTAATAAAGGGATCATCAAGCTTACTTTAACTAATCAAAATAAATGTACCAATCAAGGAAGTGGAAAAAACCAACATCCAATCCAATCATAAGCATTACAACTAGCACATGCCAAGAACCAAGATAGAGCAAAGTAATTCAACTGCAATAGGAATGTTATGGGTAATAGAGTAACTGAGTCACATCATGTAAAAATAGTGAAAACATAATTTTCACCACATTTTTAACTTACTCCTACCTAACAACCTCTCTAACCAACACCACAAGTACAACAACCAAGACTTGCACAATAAATACATCAACATTTACCATTACAAACCCATCCTCCAAGGAGAAATATACCTATGCATCATGTCTTTAGTGACTAGGAGAGCCTATTGAGTTTATATTTTTTAAACTTACCACTACTAATTTTATTATTTGACCTATACCAAAGCATTATCCACAAGACATTCCTTATCCTAATTGGCACCATGAAAATGAATTCTATGAATATCATCGGGTCAATGAGCATAATATACAAAGATGTGTGTAAATCAAGAATTTAATTGAGAATATATTAGAGAATGGGGAGATAACATTAGATAATGGTACTTCCACCTCCAATAAAACTCTTAGGACTTATCAAAACTTCTTTTTCCAACATAACACACAGCGAGAACATAACAATCAACAATAATAATAAACAACACCAGCCGATGTAATAACAAAATCAATAGTATCAAAATCAAAGGCCAAACCAATAGAATCATTAGAATCAACAATAGAACCCATAATGTTATAAAAATGGATAAAACCAAGGTAAAAATGGTAACAACCAAAAAACCTACCATGTAGTTGCGCATGACTGCAATAGGGTTATAGGTCATATTGTATGGGGTAGCATTAATACCATCTCCATTAATCCTAGACATAGCACTAATCAATTTAGATCATTGCTAAACAATACAACTTAGCCAAATTACATGGATAATCCTTCTTTGACCTGGGACTAGACATAAGAAAACTAAAAAATTGGGATTCCCACTTGTGGACTATATACTGATAAATTTCCCTTGCCACATGACCACATACAAGTGCACTAATAACCGAGACTTATTCTATTTGGTCCCACACCATTCCTATAATTTTTTAGCAATTATGGTCTAACATCTAATCTTGATTATGCAATCATAACTCAAAGTTCATAGATTACTATCCTAGGTCCACAACCATTTACCACTTTTCCTATTATCCAACCAACCATTCAACATTAGAATAAACCATTCACCATTGACCAAGACAAGAAGTTTGATATTATGGAACAATTGTAGAAGACACCAACACAAATTTCTATTTTAGATTTTTTTTGAACATCAACAATCCACAAGAACATTTTGAATGAGTTTTTAACCCAATCAATTATTTCCAGTGACATATCCCCTGATAAATTTCAATCTTTGGTTGAACACCTAGCTCCACCCCAACAAGTCACATTCAACCAATGTGATATGTCTTCCCTTGGCCTGCTCCATAATAATCCATTATACATAGAAGTTTATATAATGTGGAATAAAGTGAAATGTGTCCTTATATACAATGGATCAGGCCTCAACATAGTGTCTCTAAAGCTCATCAATCTTCTTGGGTACACAATGGTAGATCTCCAGCCACAAATAATAACTATCAAAGCCTATGATAATTAGGAGAGATAATCACAAGGCACCATTAGCTTACTAATTATCATTGGTACTTTGACCCATGATACACTTTACCATGTGCTTGATCTTGAGTTATCATATAATATGATTCTAGGTAGGCCTTTGTTACATGAGATTCATGTATTCCTATCCACACTGCACCAATGTATCGAGTTCTCCCACTCAAGCATGGAAGTAAATATTCCTAAAGATTTGCAACCATATGAGCATTAAAAACATCTTAAGGCCAAGTTTTAAATCTACAATTACCAACATGGAATGAATCCAAGTTCCAAGTAGGATAAAGGAAAGGCCATACTTATTGATTCTCTAGAGGATAATTGCATAGATCCTAATACCTTTGATTCCCTTTCCCACATGCCACCTCCTGAAGATTCCAATCATTTTACCATTCTAGCTAATGGCCCAAGGGAGTATGTGACCCATGATACCTTTCATATTTCCAATCTTCCTCAAGATCCTACAACCTTTGGAAGACCTAAATTTACCCCACACATGCATTCACAATAAAATAATAGAGATAAGGGACTTGTCATGTTTGTACGAGCATCTAGCTTAGAACCAAACCCTCTTAAAGGGTACAAATCATGATTGTACAATGACAATCAAGCTGATTGTTATAAAAGTGTAAAATATCCTATTTCTAGTATGATCATGGAGCATCAAGATTATGAAGGAAGAGGCCTCAGACCAAATCAACAAGAAACCATAGAACTAATTTTCATGACTTAGTATAAAAGACCCTATGGACTTGGAGTTAAACTCCCTGGGGGTAACCCCACATATCTTATTAAAGTTCCATCATTATTGGCTAGTGATGATGATGTTGATAGTGAAGTAGTGATCTGAGCAACATTCCAGATGATAATTCAGGTGATGGTTCTACCCCAATTGGTGGTAGAACTTCCAGGAGCCATAAATTTTGCACCATAGCTCCATTTGACTCCTCATTTGAACTGATAGAAATATAATAATGAGGAGAACATGGTGAGATGGCATGCAGCTTTGCTTAATGAATTTTGTCCCCTAAAAACCCAATATAAGTGCCATAAATTTCAATTTTAGTAGTGCAGTCTAAAAATAGTAATACCTTGGATTTTGTATTGCTGTAAATCATGGAAGTCGAACCACTTAATCTCCCTAGAGATTGGTGACCTTACACATACTCCTCCTAACTTCAAAATATTTATAAATGAAGATGTAACCCAAAATGGAAATCAAACATCTCTTCTCAGAGATAGGCATATGTTTGGGTCTATAAATTTAATGAATAAAACATCTCTTCTTAGAGATAGCATTATTGTTATTGTATTGATCTTGTTTCTTGAATTATATTTCAACCAAAGATTTTGAATTTTGATAGATTGGGACTAATAATGCCATATGTACTCTTACCAAAATCATTTATCACAACCCATTACTATTATACTATCCCCAACTGATAGATTGGGACTAACAAGAATCCAATTTTTTGATTGATGAGTTTCAAAATGATGAGGCATTCTATGAATTTTTAGGCCTTAGATAAAATATTTTTTTGGGAGACCATAAATCAAGATTCTCAATTGCATTAGATCTTGAAGCCTATTTTAGAGAGTGGGTGAACACCATTATCCAAAAGTAAATAAATAAAATATTGAGGTCCCAAAGTGAAATATTCTTTGAGGCATTTTCTAACCAGAGAATAAGTAAAGATAAAGGCCTATCTAGTGGTGAAAACCTATTTCAGGTGCCATTAGATGGGGGGTGTTCATTCTTCTTCAAATTTAGACTAGGAGACCACCAACAATGAACTTGCCTATGGATCCAAGTTTAGTTTTGTGCAAAAATAAGTATTTTATCAAATTCTTCAAGAATTTCCATCTATTTTTGTCACATGGCCAGATCTCCCATTAGGGGAATCAAATTCATCATGCCTAGGAGATGTTAAAGATCAAGTCCTAACAGAGGATCATGATTTCATCCAAAAGTTCATGTCTTTGTCTACTATCCTAGAAGATGGTTTAACCCTTCTAGTCAAAGATATAATATAGGTAAATGTCAAGACTCCATCAAACCTGTAATGGATAAAATTAAGAATGTCCCTCACTGAGGAGGAACATGAAGTCTTTACAACTCTATTGAGAGAATTTATAGACATATTTTTATGGACATATTCTGACATGCCAGGTTTGGACCCCAACTTGGTTTTACACCACCTTGTGTTCAATCCTGATACCAAATTGGTGAAAAACAAGTTGTGTAATATGCATCCTCACATTACCATCTTAGTACATAAAGAGTTGGAAAAACTCTTAGAATTAGGATGTATCTGATCCATTGACTACTTATAATGGATATCTAATGTTATACTTTTTAGCAAAAAACCTAAAGGAATCAAAATCTATACTAATTTTTGAGACATAAACAAAGCTTATCCTAAGGATGACTTTCCATTGCCTAATATTGAGATGATCATCAACTCCAAAGTGGGTTATGAAATTATTTCACTCATGGATGGATTTTCAAGATACAACAAGATCAGAATAGCACCAAAAGACCATCATAAAACAATGTTCACCACTCCATGGGGAATATTTTGTTATCAAGTAATGCTATTTATTCTTAAGAATGCTAGAGCTACATATCAAAGGGACATGACTATCATATTCCATTATATGATGCATGATATTGTTGAATACTATTTTGATGACATATTAGGAAAATCTAAGACTAGGGCCAACCATCCAATAGTGCTACATAGGATATTTGAAAGATTACAAGAGCACAAAGTTAGACTCAATCCAAATAAATGTGTGTTTGGAGTAACTTAGGAAATTTACTTGGATTCATTATGTCTTGTAGGGGTATTGAATTCGATTCGGCCAAAGTCTATGCTATAATTAAGATGTCACCACCAACCAATTTGAAGCAACTCCATAGTTTGCAGGGCAAGACCTAGTCATTATGATGCTTCATCTCTCAGCTAGTAGAAAAGTGTCATCCATTTACACATCTTCTAAAGAAGGGAGTTACATTTCATTGGGATGACCACTGCCAAATACCTTTTCAACAACTCAAGGACTATCTAGCTAATCCACCTATTTTGTTACCTCTTATGCCAAGAAGGCCATTTTTGTTGTATCTATCAGCTACTAACAATGCCTTGGGGGCACTTTTGGCTGAACATGATAACAATGGAAGAGAAAATGTAGTATACTACTTAAGTTATACCTTGGTCACATAAGAACACAACTATGCACCTAATGAAAAATCTTGTTTAGCCATGGTATTTGTAGCTTAGAAACTATGCCATTACATGGTGAACAATAAGACCATGGTCATTTCAAAAGTAGATCCACTCAAGTATCTACTATCTAAAATAACTTTACAAGGTAGAAGGCTAAATAGATCATGCTTCTTAGTGAGTTTGACATAGAGTATACCAATTGAAAAGAAATCAAAGGATAGGTCCTTACATATCAACTTATTAAAGCACCCTTTACAAATATTAAGCCACTCACATTTCATTCTCTTGATGAATCCATAATGACCATCATTGACACACCTCTTGAAGAGTAACACTGAAATTTGTATTTTGATGGTTCATTTATTGCACATGGATCAAGGGTGGGCCTCTTATATATTACACCATAGGGGGATCTAATACTTAAATAATTCAAAATCAATTTTCCTTATACAAACAACATGGATGAATATGATATACTTATTGTAGTAATTTAATAGGTAGTACACTGGAACATATCCAATCTCCAAGTTTATGGTGATTCTCAGTTAATCATCAATCAAGTCACAAACCATTTTTAGACCAAAGATGACAAGTTAGTTCCATATAGAGCTATAGTTGACACTCTCAAGCAATAAATTGATGACATTCAGTTTGAGCATATACCAAGGGCTAGTAATAGAACTATAGATGCCATAGATAATATCAGCTCTCTAATTTGACAAATAGACAAAGCTAGAGAGTATCAATTATTCATCAAGAATTTGGTCACACAAGCTCATGAGCCTTCAATTGTTGTAATGATTTGTGATATTATTGGTCTTAATTATATCTGATACTCAAAACTTTATAACTACCTTCATGACCAAGTTATACCACTTAACCTATCTCAAAAAAAAACTAAATCCTTTATTCATCATTCCACTTGTTATACTCTACTTGGATCCACCCTTTGCTACCATATTTTTTATGGAACTCTACTTTTCTATTTAACTTCAACAAAGTCTACACTAGTTTTAAGAGAATTTCATGGAGTATGTGGAACTCATTCTAGCAGAGTAGTCCTATCCATAAATCTCTTGTGTACTAGTTATTATTGGCCCATGATGGACACAAATGTAGCTGCATATGTAAATAAGTGTGATAAATGTTAATGGCATGCTAATCAGATTCATGCCCCAGATCAAACTCTAAAACTAATGCTAACATCATGGCCATTTGCTACACGGGGACTCAACCTCATTGGAAAGGTCAACTCCACTTCATCTAATGGCCATAAACATATCCTTACCACCATTGACTATTTCACTAAGTGGGTTGAAGCTATACCCTCACGTGACTGGAAAGCAAATTTCCAAATTCATCTTTAACCATCTTGTTTCCACTATGGTATCCACTCTAACATTATATATGATAATGGAGGATCATTCAAGAAGAAGGATGTTGACAAGATATGTACCAAATATAACATCACACAACATTTTTATATAACATATTACCCTCAAGGTAATGGCTAGGTTGAAGCATCAAATAAAAACATTATCAATATTCTCAAAAAGATTGTCAATGATGCCAATCATGATTGGCACCTTCAAATATTCCCTACCCTTTGGGCATACCATACCAATCACCATACCCCCATATGATCCAGTCTATATTCACTTATTTATGGTATAGAATCCATCCTTCCCATTGAGGTCAAGTTGCCTTCACTAAGCATATGTTTCAAGCATGTCCTAGATGATCATGACTATCGAGTATCTCACTTGCAAGATCTAGACCTACTTGATGAAAAACCCATAGTTAAGCTCAATAACCTTAAATCATATTAGAACTGACTCAAGAGCCACTACAATCAATGTGTCAAGTATAAAACATTTAAACTTAGTGATATTTTTCTTAAAGAAAACCAAAAGAATACCATGGCTGAGAAGAAGCATAAAGGTAAATTCAAACCTAATTAGATAAGGCATTTCATCATTACTATAGATTATAGATCAGGAGCATACAAGCTCACCACACTAGATGGAGATAAACTTCCTGAGTCGATGAATATTATTCACCTCAAGTGGTACTATGCTTGAGTGCTAGGGTGTATTGTCTAGAAGGACCATTTCATGTTGTGTCATTTCGTCTCTATTCTTCTTTATATGAATATCATCCTTATCATTCCTTTTATCCCATTACATCTACTTTACCATCCTATTCTATCAATGAAACATGTTCTAAATCCTATCCACCCAACCCATTTGACCTTAGTTTTTGCCAATTATTACACATTTTTAGCATCAAGGAGTTTGATGAATTTGATCAGTTATTTTAGCTACTTTAGATAGAGATCATATTTTGGATTACTATGATAGAAGTTTTAGAAATTACATCCTTCATTTGGTATTCATTTCGTATCACCAGTATTGCTACTAATTATAACCACCTTTGGGAAAATTAGTACCATTGATCCATGCTATTGTGTCCTAGTTATAACTACCTATGGGAAAACTAAGGGCAACATTTGTTTATTAATCCTTGACATACCAACTTACCACTTCATATGCCATACTATGCCTTTTTACCAACTATACCTATTTTGTTTGAATTGACTGATACACTAGTTGAATTCCTCTGTTGTAGGGTAGAACTATAGTGACTTGAGATCCTACTATGGGACTATGTAGGCAATGCTCAATACTTGTTGAGATCAGCTTAGTCACCCTTTTTACCATGCTCTCACTATTTTGTGATCAACCTAAGTTTGAACGCTCTTACCATTTTGTGAGCAACCTAAGTTTGATTTTTCTCTCCATTTTACACACAACCTAAGTTTCAATTCTCTCACCATTTTGTGAGCACCTTAAGTTTCCATGATCTCACCATTTTGTGAGAAACCTAAGTTTAAACACTCTCACTATTTTGTGAGTTTAAACCATTTAATGTCTCTTTATTCTTGATCAAGTTGAGATATTTCAAAAAATTATAAAAACATTTGTAAAATTGGTAGAAAATTAAAAAAAACTGACCAATTTACCTTAAGGATTCTAGGAACCCTTACTAATTTTCAAGAAAATCACTTATTTCTTAGTTTCTTCATCCTTTTTGGCCTTTTTATCTCATGCACTTGCCATTTTGTAAGACCATTCCTATTCTTCTATCACATCCATTCTATTTGTTTTCATCAATTTTCACATTCTTCCCATTCTCTGGGAGCACTACATTTTGACTAAAGTTTTTTTATTGGAAATTACATCCATGGAACTATGTAGGCAATGTCCACTTGCCAAGTGCATATGGAGATAGCGTGACCACCCCCTTCCTTTTTCCTTTATTTCCCTATTTTATTTGTTTGTTAAGTTATCACCTATTTTCTATGGGTAATGTTTGTATGGTTTCTATTGCATTGTTTGTTTGTTTACCTCTACTTATTTTATTTGTTTGTTTACCTATTTGTTTACTTTCAACACTATTGCCTTGATTTGGTTTATGTGTGTTCATTGGGTGATTCCTTTCCCACACTTATACTTGAGTCCATCCATATTCATATGATTACATTATCATCATGGTTTCTATCATTGGTACATTATTTTATATTGAGTATTAGATTTTGGGAGTCAATCCTTATGCATATTTCAACCAAGTCCTCATGATCTTATACCATGATGCCTATCGACACGTGATACAATAAAACTTATCTTTAATAATTCTATTTAGCAATGGTGGCATCAGCATCTCTTTAGCACCAACATCTTGATATTTAATCCCAATCACATCCCAAATAGAGTAATTAACCATGAAAGAATTTCAATCTTTATTAGTTTAGACAATCATCTCCCAACTAGTAGGTTATTCCAATTCATCACTACCCTTTGTGTTAATTTATCATCATCATCGACCAAATTTATCATGTTTTCCATAATCAAGGTCTAATAATTATAAGAACATATGGGCAAATCATTGTACACCATCCTACCTACATTTCTCAATGATTATAACCGCCTTTGGGCAAATCATTATGTTCTCACCACTTTACTTTTTTTTCCCATACAGGGGTGCATTGTTATCTTATTTGTCTGTCCTAACTAGGGTAGTTCCATCTTCTCAATGATTATAACCACCTTTGAGAAAATTATTGTGTTATCTTACCATGTTATCACTATCGGGGTATAATGCTTATAATTTCCTTTGGGAAAACCATTATACACCATCCCATTTACATTCTCAGTGATTTTGACTAATTTTTCAATATCATTGTGTTTTCACCCCATCATATTTTCTTTCTTTGGTCCCCTCATTTCACTTCTATCTTTTTGAGGGATCATTTTCTAACCTACTTGTGTCAATTATTCCCTCTATTAGGGTGTGGAGCTAAAAGCTTCAATTGTTTGCAGACACAAAGAAGAGGATGCTGAAGAACCAGAAGCACCAGCATCGGCAGCATGACCGACGTCGGTCGCCTGTGTATTTCTAGAACTGCTGTTGATGAATAGTCAATTAAGTGAAGCGAGTGTTTGCATGTCAAATGACTAATTATAGTCACGAGCTGTGTGTCTAATTATTGTAGTTAGATTTCTATTTTTGTAACCATGGGATTCTATTTAAAGACCCATGAGGCATGTATTGTAATGATCAAGAAGGCAAGTAAAAGCATTGAAGTAAGCAAGGTCAAGGAGATCTACAGGTGTAAGGTCAAGGAGATCAGCTGAAGCATTCAAGGAGGGATAGCAACTCAGGTTGTAGAGTTGGTTTTGTGTTGAGCAAGAGAGAGAGGGAAGAAAGTCTTGAGGTGTGGCAAGCCTTTGAGGTGGAGGAAGAAGTGGCATCTTCCTTATTGTATTTTTTTCTAGTAATATTTAATACAAGAGTGTGTATTGTCTCTCAAATTATTTGATGTCTCAAGTTTCTAGTTACTTTATCATTCTGGTATAATTCCGTGTTTAATTGCTTATAAGAAAGTAATCAATTGTGCTTCCGTTGGATAAGGGGTCTCCTAACAGTTGGTATCAGAGCATATTGATTATTGTAGGTATCCTAACAGTTGGTATCAGAGCTATGATTTGTAGGAAGCAGGTTATTGTTTTTGATTACAGGTCATTCACAGGGTTTTCTAATTGAGTGGGAGTTTAGTAATGGCAGAAGAAAGTAAGCTACGAATGGAGAAGTTTAACGGAAATAATTATCAACATTAGAGGATGCAGATTAAGGACTATCTATATCAAAAGGATTTGTACTTACCATTGGGTGGGGTTGCATGCAAGCCCACAGATATGAAGGATGAAGAATGGAGTGTTCTTGATCAGAAGGCTCTCGATTCCATAAGGTTGAGCCTTGCATCATCTGTGATTTCTAGCTTATCACAGTGCAAGACAATAGAAGAGTTGATAAAGTCCTTGGCAAATTTATATGAAAAGCCCTCGACTTCTAATAAGGTATATCTTATGAATCAGCTATTTACTTTGCAAATGTAGGAAGGTGGATCGATACATACTCATCTCAGTGATTTCCATGGTTTGGTAAACCAATTAGCTTCAGTCAATATTGTTTTTGATGATGAGGTAAAGGCTCTCTTGATTTTATGTTCTTTGCCTGAAAGTTGGGATGGTTTGGTTATGGCAGTAAGTAATTCTGCATCTGCTTCTAAAATCTTAAAAGTTGATGATGTTGTGAGTGTGATCTTGAATGAAGAAATACACAGGAGAAGCACAGGTGAATCATCAGGGAATGATCTAAGTGCAGAAAGCAGGGGAAGGCAAAGGGAGAAGGTTGAGCAAGGGAAATCAAGGTCAGGAAGGAGATCTGAGTCCAAAGGTATTACCTACTGGTTTTATGGAAATAAATGACATACAAAGGAGTGTTGGTTGAGAGATAAAGAGAATCAACATGCAGGTACTGAAGAAGCAAAGGATGCAAATATTGTGGTACAAGATGCTGTCATACTTTCTTTGGATAGTTAGGTAGGATCATGGATTTTAGATTCTGGTTCATCTTTTCATGCATCCCCAAACAGAGATTTGTTTCATGAGTATGAACAGGGAGACTTTGGAGTGCTCTATTTAGGGGATGGTACACCTTGTCAGATAGTTGGCAAAGGGAAAGTGCAGCTGAGATTGTAGATTGACAACACATGGGTGTTAAAGGAGGTCATGCATGTTCCAACTCTAAAGCAGAGTTTAATTTCTATAGGAAGGTTGGGAGATGAGGGATGCACAATAACCCTCACAGCAGACTCTTAAAAGGTTACCAAGGGAGCACTTGTTCTAGCAAGAGGTAAGAAAGTAGGTACTCTTTATCTACCTACTTGTATTACTGATTCTACTTCTAGTGTAGATTCAAAGATGTGGTCTAATAGGCTTGGTCACGTGAATAAGAAGGGAATGGAAGTTCTTGAATCAAAAGGTATGTGTTCAAATTCAGAAAGCATAGATAGAGTTCATTGTAGAAATAGGAAATTTGATGCTTTTGATAGGAACAAAGAAGCCTTGGTGTTTATGGAGGAGATGAAGGATAGAGATCAGTCACAAGGGCTGAATAAATCTGAGCAGGGCAGCATGGACAGAGGTTTGATCCAAGAAGATCTCACAGATGAAAATTTCATCACTTACAGGAACACATAGATGCCGATGTCGGTCACATGGGACCAACATCGGTCATCCAGATACTGACATCGGTCATGTGTAGACTAGTAGGGTTGATAGGTCAGGTAGGAGAAGTCTGACATTGGTCATAAGGACCGATGTCGGTAGGGGGGATGCCGGCATTAGCCAGGGAAATGATGTCGGCAGTTAGGGTCAGTGTAGGGAATCAACATCGATCGGGAGTAGACTGGGAGATAGCCGAGATCGGTCACTAAAATGGATGATGGGTGGATAGCTAGCTGTCAAGGAGTCTCAAACACCCATATGGAGGTCAGAAATGGTAAGTGAACCTCATATTCATTGTTCACCTTCTTTATATTGCGTATTAATAGTTAAGAACTAGGAAGATGAAAGTAGCAATGTAGGTATAATCCAAAAATAGTGGGAGCTTGACATGGATGAGGAGTGTGAGTCTTTGGAGAAGAACCAAATAGGTATTTGTTGGTAGAGTTATCAGCTGGAAGGAAGCACTGGATAGAGGAATGGATTCCCATTTTAGAGAAGAGAGTGGATGGACACGTGAGATAGAAGGCTATGGTATATGGTCTTGTTTAGGCTGCAGGCAATGGAGGTTTGACCATTGTATTTTATCTTTACCAGGTTGGATAATATTAGCTACATTATCCTGTTACTATATTGTGTTACTTGTTGTAGGGTTTCATATACAGGGAGTTTTCTGAGCTAAGGGTAGAGTTGGTTCAGAAGTATGTCATGAAGAATTTGGGAGCAGCAAAATTCTTTTGGCATAAGTGATAGGTTCAACATCATAGGTTTCAGTGGTGGTTGGTCTTCAAGAGTGACTTTGAAGAGGGATACAGAGCCTAAGGAACAAAATAGATGGTGTATTGGTACAGGTACAAGTTGAAGCTATTTATCTCTAAGTGGGAGATTGTTAGGGTGTGGAGCTAAAAGCTTCAATTGTTTGCAAACATAAAGAAGAGGATGCTGAAGAACCAGAAGCACTGGCATCGGCAACATGACCGACGTCGGTCAGATGCAGTGCAGAAGGAAATCGGTGATGGCAGGATGTCGGCCGACATCGGCAAAACCAGGCAAGCAGGGACTGACGTCGATCGCCTGTGTATTTCTAGAACTGCTATTGATGAACAGTCAGTTAAGTGAAGTGAGTGTTTGCATGTCAAATGACTAATTATAGTCACGAGCTGCGTGTCTAATTATTGTAGTTAGATTTCTATTTTTGTAACCATGGGATTCTATTTAAAGACCCATGAGGCATGTATTTTAATGATCAAGAAGGCAAGTAAAATCATTGAAGCAAGCAAGGTCAAGGAGATCTACAGGTGTAAGGTCAAGGAGATCAGCTGAAGCATTCAAGGAGGGATAGCAACTCAGGTTGTAGAGTTGGTTTTTTGTTGAGCAAGAGAGAGAGGGAAGAAGGTCTTGAGGTGTGGCAAGCCTTTGAGGTGGAGGAAGAAGTGGCATCTTCCTTATTGTATTTTCTTCTAGTAATATTTAATACAAGAGTGTGTATTGTCTCTCAAATTCTTTGATGTCTCAAGTTTCTAGTTACTTTATCATTCTAGTATAATTCTGTGTTTAATTGATTATAAGAAAGTAATCAATTGTGCTTCCATTGGATAAGGGGTCTCCTAACAGTTGGTATCGGAGCATATTGATTGTTGTAGGTATCCTAACACCCTCAAGGGGGTATCTTATAGTTAGTTTATCGTCATTGTAGTTGTAGGCATGCAGGACCTTTTCATTCATTGAGAAGATATTACTATGCTTATAGCTTGCAATGCCTTCCAATATAGGCAAAAACTATAGACACATAAATTTGGATACCAATAACCTCCAATCAATATTTTGACCAATTTCCATCAAAGTGCAAAATTTGGCCTAAAAACACTAAAACACACTAAATGATGTGAAACTGACATATTCAAGTGTTGATTTTGGATAGAGTATTATTAAATGGGGTAATGTAATTTATGGGCTAGATAACTTTGATCAGATCATTCTGAGTCAAAATGCTAATTTTGCACTTGGGTGCTCTGGATTGATCTTTCCTATCAAATCTCTTGTACAAGACATGTGCCTTTTTTATTTAATTTTGGTAAGATCCTAAATTGCATAATGGATCCAACACATCTAACATTGACTTCCAATTCTAATCCAGTCAAATTTTAAACCAATAACAAGGTATATTGATTAATTTGAGTAATTTTTGCACAAAGTGCCTAATCATACTTAAGAGGTCATAAAATCAAGTTAGAGCCTAATTAAAAATTCATGGAAACTTGTTTTTATAAATTAATATTGAATATTTGAATCATTAAGTGACCTCATTTCTTGGTAAGACATCCATAGGCCATAAATTCCATAAATATTAGGATTCATGCCTCCCATGCCTCATCAAATCCCTCCATGCATCTTAATTACTCCTGTATACCAAATATTGATGAGCCTATTTATCAATTTTAATTGCATAATTAGATTAATTCTTAGCCACACATCTCAATCTTGAGATGGATGGTTTAGGTTGATTCTACCCATTTACAAAAATATATAAATAGGAGGCCTTGCCACTTGAATTTTATGTCTTGATAATGCAAAGTTATAATGCACAAATGATTCCAAAATCTATTGAAATTAGTGTTACCATGATAAATTGATTCCAAGCCAAGCCAAGACAGAGACAAAGGTGCCAAGAGGAGGTGGAGGATAGTCAAGCTCCATTGCAATAGACTTCATAAGCACAAGTTGAGAAAGCCACTACAAAAACATTTTGACCATCCAAGGAAGGTGAAGGATTCTTATTTTTTCTCACTTTTTAGTTATGTTTGTCATTTGTTTTTGTTATTAAGCTCACCCTAGTAACTAGGCATGAAGGTGTTAGTTTAGAGTGTTGTTTGTCAATTTTCTTTGTTCATTTTGTCACTAACACAATACTAATCTCCTCTTCTTAGTCAAATTCCTAGTTCACACTAAATAATATTATTTACCATTCTATGAGAGTTCTAATACATATGACATAACTAGATTGATACATTAATTAACATATATGTAAGAAGTTTTGGCATAGATTTTATTCCCTTCTCCATGGTGACTTTTTGATCATCATCAGTTATTATTCCTAATAAATTTGAGTCTCTGACACTACCACCATAAATTTTTTCTTCTATTACATTTACATCTTCAATGACACTACTATCTCTTATAAGAGTTCTTTAAGATCTATGTCCTATAGTTTGAGATCCATCTCCTATAGTTTCACATTTTATTCATAAAATTTATACTCATCTTTTTCTTGATATTGGTTTTGAACCTCTTACTATAGATCATTTCCTAACATCTATTATATCACAACATAATCTTATGTATGTATGTCTAAAGGTTCTAAAAATTCTTCCAACTCACTCTCCGCATATCTCTCGTGGGGATGATGATTGAAATTATTACATATTTTGTGACTAATTTTTTAATAATTTTAACAACACATCTCACTTTGATATTTAAATTCTTACATTATAGATCATATCAATTTGTATGTATGCTAGCTTGTATCTTACACTTTATTGATCTATCATTATTGTACTATAGTTTGTTTACTGTACATATATTTTTTCTTCTATATGTCATATCCTTTATGTGCCTTCCTCCCTCGAGTTTATTTCATGCATTCCATATCTTTTATATTTGACATCTTGGAAGTTACCTTCTATTTTACCTTGACATTATTATAGTCACTTGATTTATGTTGCTTTCTATGTTGCATTTACCCTTTCCCCCTGATTTTTTATTCCATTCCAAAAAATTACACAAATTTACCCATGATGATAACATATATATCAAGATCTTATGTCCTAACATGCATTGAGTTATGAGGGAAGTTGTAGTTTGTTTTTTATCTTCCTCTTCTCCTTCTTGATTATGCCCTTTGACTTTCTTCTTTAAAATTTTCTCTTAATCTTTCCCCTTGGATTTATTTTCATGTCATCTATTTACTTATTCTATAAAATAAAAATAAAAAATAAAAAATAAAAATTTATTTTTCTTTTCTTTATCATTTGATAGATGTTATGATTATATGCCTATAATAGAAGGTTTTAACTTTCATGCTATATAAGTGCTTCTCATGGCAATTATTTTAATGGGTGAGATATAGGATATACATGTTATTTATTACTATGGAATATTAGATGTTATATGACTATTCTCTTTCCCACACCCTAGGGGGCATGATCATAGTTTTAGTATGCCCTACCTTAGGGCATCTCTATACAATAGATTTTACAGTGATATATTTCTTGATTTTAATTTATATATAGAGATACAAAACATTGATTACATCATATATTTATAGTAATTATATCTTTTATGTTACATGTATATCAACTTTTTTTGGTTACATTTGGATAATATCATTCATATTTTTTGTGTATGCCTATGTTTGGTCAATTTATTACATGTGTATGTTTGTACATGTTTGAGAATGTTGTATTTTTGTTTCCTTATTCATAATAAGATCCTATAGTTATCATGTAATTTGTTTTTCATGTATTTTGAGTCATATGTCCTTGTGTGATGCCTTACTATATGAATCTACAAACTTGTGTGTGAATTATACAATATACTACTTGGTAATCTATGATTTTTTCTATGATCTATATCATGCATTTACTATGTTGGTTACCATGATATTATCTATTCACATTACTATTTTTGATATTTCCCCCCCAAAAAAAATCATAACATTAAATTAATTAAAATTGAGGTTACAATCCATAGATGTAACATCATGTCAAGGTAAAAAATAATAAGTGAAATAAAATACAAAGGGAGAGCCTAGCTCCCAAAAAGAGAGGAAATCCCCAAAGCAAAAAACAATACAGATATAAAGTCAAGTCTGACCATGTAATGACTAAATTTATAAAGAAAGCCAGTCAATGTAGGATGAAACTCACTCAAAACCCAAACAAAACACAACTAAGAAAAATAATAACAAAATGAGGATCATGAATTCAATGCAAAATAAAAAGTGTATAGAGTATAGTCCATGAGAAACCATAAGCTATGCTGAGTGACTAGAGTAAAAAATTATTAGTTATAGCAATGTATAGCCAAGAAAAAGATAAGAAACAAGTAGGAGTGGATAGTGAAGAGATAAGTCTCTAGAATTGATATGTGTTATGTAATTAGATAAGTATGCTCTAAAAACTCATTAATGACCCAAAGGTTAGGATCTGGATGTATCCCCTCCTTTGATAGATAGTCAACTTCAAAATTTAACTCCCTTTAGACATGACAATAAGAGATTGCATTAAATTGATATGACATGTTATGGGTAATGTTGAAAAAGGAAAGGAGAATAAGATTTTACATTTTATTAATTCCCTTCATCCAATTTAGAACAACCTTTGAGTCTCCAAAAACCTATAGAGAACTCATTCTATTCACAATCATAATCCTGAGAAGAATCTTTAAATCCATGAGCTCAACATAATTATTTTTACCAAGTCCCAATCCTACCAAAAAATAAATAAAATGAGTGGGGGTCAAGAAAAGTAAACCACTAACACCACAAACAACATGGGTACCTTGACTAGCTCCATCAAAATATCCCCAAGCACTAGAGTAATTAATGAGGGGTGAATAAGAATTCTTTGATAAGGAATTTTTAGGGTTATTTTAAAGTGTCCAAAAATGAGTCTAATTTGGGATTTACATTGAAAATTAGGGATGTTTTTACCTTAGAATAGGAATGAGTTTGTAGCAAGCTAGACACCCCAAGAGACAATCAGAGGGAGATCCCTATAGGATATGAGCTCAGGTCTATCAAACCACTTCTTGAGACATTCCTCAATATAATTGCATTACCAATAATCAATAATGCTAATAGAAACCTCTAGCTTAGCTAAATCTAAGCAACATATGGATAAGTGACAAGGAGATGCTTCATAGTCTCCAAATTTTGAAAATAGACATTGCATCACCCTAGACCATTCTAGTTCTATTTTTGAAGTACCTCCCATGTAAGAGATTTATTACTTAAAGAGAGACACATAAAATTTTATTTTTATGTGGGCATTTAATCTTACATAGATATTTCCACCACTACTACCTCACCTCTAGGGCCTCAATAAGGTAGTTATACTTATATCCTAAATGAATAAAATATTCACCTAGCTTCAGTTTTAAGGACCAGACCAACTCATCATCATCATTAGTGAATATAATATGACTCCATTTCAATATAGAAACATAATCATCCCACTTAATACCAATATCCCCATCTAATCCCAATGATTGTGTACTTTTCCATCCCTATTACCAAGGGTTTGTGATAAATTGATTCACAACTTGATACAAGAAAGAAATACCATGCATCTCTAATATATTAATCAAATACTTAGGTAGTTTATAATCAACGTCATAACCTACCCAAGGATTAATACCAAATTTGATTTTATTGCCTGACCCCACCTTCTAGATAATCCAATTATCAATGATAGGAAAGGATTAAATTGAGGCTTTCCACATGATAGAGGTATTATAATAATGTTTGTTGGGACTTCAGATCCACTCGACCACACTAAGTGGTTCAATTTAATTTTGAATAATAATTTGATTCCAAATACCATCTTTAGTGATAAGTCTCCATAAACATTTAGCAATAAGTACCTTGCCAAAAAGATGTAAAAATTTTAAGCCCCAATCCCCAATAGTCTTTGGAGTGGAAATGGTTTGCCATTTGACCAAAGCTACTCCATCCTTATCTTTATTACTCATCCAAAGAAATTTAATTTATTTTTTATGAATTTTATTGAAGAATCCTTTGGGTATATGTGATAAAGTAATCTTATAGACAGGGATAACCTCTAACACCATTTTAATTAGGGTGATTTTGACACTAATAGACAACCAATGATTACACCAATAACAAATCTGATTTTTAACCAATTCAAGTCATGATTCTTGTAGTCATTTGGTTTCAAAAGGAAACCCAAATAATTGAGTCCTTAAAAATCAACAATTTTAAAAGGGAATATATCCAAAAACCCATCTAATCTAAAAATCCTCTAGCATATGGAAGGAGATGTTGAAATTTTGCACATTTAAATCCATATCCAAAGCCACACAAAAGAGATATAGTGACTCCTTAATTAGAGTGATATCCTTTCTAAATCCATAAAAAAAAAAGGATACCATCCAAAAATATCAGGTGCATGAGGAAGATGGAATGGATAACCTTAACCCCCTTAATCGAGCCACAAAGTTTGGCAACAAGTAGAGGTTGACTCAGCCCTTCAAAAATCAAGAAGAAAAATAAAGCGGGGAGGGGATAACCCTACCTTATTCCATGAGAGGAGATGAAAAAGGTAGATGTTGATTTGTTAATGAGTAAGTCAAAAGAAATGGATGAAATATAGCCCATAATCCAATTAACCATTTAAAGTTGGAAGCCAACATGAAACATAATTAGTCGAATATATAGCCAATCCACTTTATCAAAAGCCTTTGAAAGATCCAACTTTAATAATACCACAAATAACTTCTTTGATTTGATGGAGTGTAGTCCTTATGTGCAACCCCTATAGCATCATGAATTTTATGCCAATGTAAGAATCCAAATTTTTCCTTGGAGATGGATTCAGAAAGAAAACATTTAATCTGATTGGAAATGATTTTAGTTATAATTTTAGAAAAATAGTTACATAAGGAGATGGGCTGAAAATTAGCAAAAGAGGTTGGAATGTCCTTCTTAGGAATGAAAGCAATGAAGGTAGAATTGAAGGACCCAAGGATCTTCCTATTCATCCTAGACTCCTCAATAACATGAAACATGTCCACACCAATCAGATAAAAAAAAAACCCTAAAAAATTCAATCATCCAACCATCAAGCCCCATATTCTTATCCTTGTGGAAAGAAACCATAGAAATATTTAGCTCTTCCCTGGTAACAACCTCCTCTAGTCTCACATTATCTTCCTCCATGATGAATCGGGGAAAAGAGGAAGAGATTTTGATGATTTATATAATGTTCACCTAAATGAGATCCTTATAAAGATGATGAAAATGTGAGACACATAAATAAAATATCTTATGGAATGTCTACATAGGAAAACCATTAAGTTGTTGAATTTCCCAGATGAAATTTTTTTTTGTGATGATTGGTGAAACTTTGATTTTTTTTGGTGTTTTCATCTCCATTTTCCATCCAGAGTGCACAAAATTTTAACCACCACTAAGATTCAATATCTACAAGATGTGCTTTCAACTTATATTCCAAAACTTTGAGTCTATTTTTGATATCCACATCAAAATCCTATTCAAAACCAAGACTATAAATAACAACAATATGATGTTACAAAGCTAATAGATCATTATATGTAGCTTGACATTTATTGGCAGCCCATCTAGCTACAACCTTTTTCATTCTTTTGAGATTAATAACAAATTGTTGACTAGCTAATTCTAAGGAATAAGCATCGCACGCCTCCCATTAATTTTGGATAAGAGAAATAAAGTATTATTCCTTAATCCAAGATGGGTTGAATTTAAAAGGGATCAGTGGCTTCTGATCCTCTTTTTCAAATTATAATATAATCACCTCTCATCGACACCCAAGATATGATTCTTTCAAAGCCAAGTAATAGGGAATGTGAAATAATAAATCTATTAAGTCTCTTGACAACACTATTAGAGGCAATATGCATATTCTGTGAAGTAGGAACCAACTCCATGGGTTCCAGATCCCCCAATTTAGAGTCCTCAATTTTTTATAAGAAGAAATTAGCAAGAGGATCCATTCTCACTGAAACCCCCCACACCTCAACAAGCTTGGTGGTAAAACTAAAATCACCCCCAATAATGAAATTATCACTATTTTTTATATTTACCATGCTTGATGTGTACATTTCCATGATCCTCACCATGCATCTATGGGGAACATAACTTATGTGTGTGCTTCATTGTTATATCTAGTCCTATTAGGGGCACACTTTCTACATTGGGGAATTATAATTATCCATACATTGATTCACCATTGGGGGCATCATATCCAATCATACCTCCTCAATTTATTAATATGACACATATTTTATGCATATAGAGAAATCATTGGGGAATACTATTTACCATCATCTATTTCATTCTCACATGAGGTTGCACACACTCCTAATTTGAGTATTACATGATGTTATACATAGTGTTAGAAATGCGTTGTATATTTTCCATGATTTACACTATACTAGACTATAGAGCTAGAATGTGACTTGTTCACCTTCATCAGGATGGGGCAATATCCATAGACTATTTAACACTAGTCGATAAGGGGTCTATGGGAAAGTATCCCCCAATGAGGTTTTGGGTAATGCCCAATTTATGTTGGAACCATAATGTTATATATTTGGTTGGTTTAGCCTATGTTTTATATATCTCATGGTTTTGGTAGCTCTATATTATACTATCACTTTGACAGTTACCTATTGATGTGCATATATATACTCACAGATATAGTATGGGAAAAGAAGAACTTGGTAGTGAATTATTGTATTGTAAATGGTTAAATTAATACAATAAAGGAGTTGTGATAGATTTTTTAATTCTAGAAGAGGTTTCCTAGGTGAAATCATGTGTACTATGTAATCTTATATCTATTACATTTTTTTTATCTTAAATATTTTATTAATATTGTTTCTCTCATTTTTAATTGATTAAATATGTTTTCTCTTCACATAGTACATGGTTTGATATCTTCTATTGGCTATTATATAAGGAATGTTTTTGCCCCAATATCTTCCATTATTTCACCCTTATACAAGGATGCACATAATTATAATGATCTTTACATGATGATATTTTATGATGGTTACATTTTCTAGAGATTTATATAAGTATATTATATGATGGTTACATGAAATTTATATATTTTTCACACATTTTAAATGCTTCAGCTATATAAATTTTATAGAATATGATTCATTTAATTATTTATTTTGAGACAAGTGATTGTAACATATTTTTTTCCAATCCCTCCCCTTATAATATAGGCATATATCCAAATAGGTTTATAAATATTTTCAATATTTATAAAAAACATGATTTATCAAATTTGGGTGAACTGAGAGCACAAAAAATGGTTCATCTGACTACTTTATTATTCAATAAGTAGATTAAGTTTCAAGAACTACCAAAAAAATGATTTTTATGTCCAAGATTTTTATAAGTTTTTCTCATCAGAATAGAGTTTGGTTTTGTAATAGCATGGTTTGAATAACACTAGGCATAAATTTTCCTATGCTACACTTTCAATTTATTTTTTTTGAATCACTAAATTTATCACATTAAAGTGACAATGACTACTTATTACAATTGGAAATTATTTTTAGGTATGTTAGATTTGTAGATACAACACATCCATGTGGATGAAGCCTATCTAGAGCATCATTTGACTCATCCCTCATTTCCTAGGTAAGTCAAGGTACATACTTCAATTTGTAATTTTTTATACTTTAACGCATGCATGTAATCACTCACATGCCCACATCAAAGTAATAACATTATGAAAACACCAAAATTAGGTACAATTCCATTTTACATAACATGTTTTAACCATTTTTCACACGTATTTTGTTTATCTATATTTAGTTATTTTTAGGACACTTCCTACCCCACACTATTCGTAATCTAACATTCTCCCTTATAAATGTTTTTGATATTCACCCATTTTATAGTTTGATCCTTATTTACATATTTATGAGTTGAATACACCATTATTAAAAATTTAACTCCCATGGTACATATTCAATAGCTATAGGTTTGTCATTGAAAATATTATGTGTGGTTTGGTAGGTTACCAATGTCCCTTATGTTTTTGTGGGTCTTTCTACCTTGGCCTGATTTCCTGCACCTTTGATTTCACATATTACTCTTTTCTATGGTAAATAATTTCATTTATAATGTTATATAGATCCCTATATCTATAAATCATTCCTAGTAATTTTTATAAGTTAAAAGTATCAATCATATAAGCATATCCTATGCTTAAAATCTCCAAGTTAGATCCTTCACATTCTATATTTATTATTACACTTATGGTGGATTATTCCACCTTGGTACTTAATTATTATTCAATATATTGTGGCATCATCCAATTTTACTAAATGAGGGTTTATTATAATGTTCACGTAGTTGCATCACCATTTTTAGGGAAGAGGACATTTAAATCGTTGTTCAATATTCCATTTACACTTCATAAGGACTAGGTGAGGTCTAATTATAAAATGTATGATATGTAGTTATAATCACCTTGATGTTTATTAACCCAAATAATTATATCCATTATATTTTTAATGTGTGTTATAGTTAATTAGGTCAAGAGAGGAAGAAGACATCAATTTAGACTTTCTTCTCGTAAATTTAGAAAAGAACAAGCACAAAACTTCATGATAACAAGGGAAGAACCTACATATAAAAATTCAACACCTAGAAGGTACAAAATAAAAAAATGGTGATACAGTATAGAATCATTGGTCACAACAAAGGGACTAATTCAAAAAACAAGTCTTCCCTAAATAAATTCTTCAATAACTAAGTAGGCACTGTATCTATCCTTTGATAGTGAGAGGTATAAATTTTGCACAAAAGTAATCCATCACTTTTAGACTACTATGACAATATCAAAATCCCAAGATTTTACTAGGTGTGACTATTTTATAAGTTTCATTTTCATATTTTCTATTTCTTATAAAAATATATTACATTTACATTTCTTTATTTTTTGTAGCCACTAGAGAAGATTTAATTTATTGTTTTAGACTAATATATTATAGATCTCCTTTGTGTATTACTTTTAAAGATTTAATTTATTGTTTTAGACTAATATATTATAGATCTCCTTTGTGGATTACTTTTATCTATTTTACATAGTGTATTTCCCATTGTCCAACATAATATGCTAACCCAAAAAATAAATGCTCAATAAATTATTGGAGACAATATATTCTCTCTAGATGCTCTTATATATACTCCTCTTTGACAAATTAACTCCTAGGAATATTTATTTTTAAAATATATTAAAATTAAATTAGATAAAATACACACCCATGCTGACTTTTAAAAAGTAGGGACCTAATCATAGGGAAATGAAAAATATAAGAGAACTTTGATTAAAAGGGGATAAATCACAAGTCAAGGTATGAGTACAATGAGGATAAGAGGGAACTGATGAATAACTAGGATATGAGGCACATATTTAGTAACATCTTGTTGTGAAACATACATTATTTTTTCTATTTCATGAGAGTGATTAATTATAGACTATGTAAAATGAACAAATACATTTTATTGTCTTAAATAATTTATGGAGAGAATTAAGACAATAAACAATGTTTCAAATGCCCAAATATTTATCATTTTTATCACAAGGTATATTATTAATTTCAGTTTATGCTTGATTGTTCTACTTAGAATCCTTATGTATCATTTCATCATCATTATAACCAAGTATTTGTATATTTATATGATAAATATAAATGATAAACTTTGCAATACCTTGATTATTTTTTACAAGTTGTTTACTAGTGTATCCCTTTATTATGCACACTTGGGGCCAAATCCATATTGTTTCAATGATTTTTGAGGAAAACTTGGAGTTTTTATTTTATCAACAATATTTCAATATTTATCTATCATAGACACTTTACCTTATCATCATAAGATGGTATATTAATAGTCATGAAATATTTACTAGGCATTCCATGATATTTTATGGTAAGATAGATTTGTATGATATCAAATGCACTCATATTAATTCTATATTCCCCAAGGTCAGTTATTATAAAATTTATCTTAAAGATAAATATTTAACTATATTGTTAGAATTATGATCATCCTCATTATTATCTTCCTAGTTACCATGATAATTACCAAATTGGTGTAAAAATATTATACATAATCCTAGGTGTCATAGGATAATTTATCTTATTATAATAAGTTGAATTTCCATTCTTGTAGGAATAGGAGGTGACATTTTGGGAATGTGAAATGAATAACCATATTAGATTATTTTTTCTAAATGTTTTTCTCATTTTAAATTGAACCATGAAGACAATTTTGAATTACACCAAATATTGTTGATTGTCATTTTGCCATTATTTTATCTGGCCTAACATTAGTATTAGAGCAATATTCTTGTTGGTATAATTTTTCTCCTCTCTTATTTCCTAGTCATATAGACCATTCTAAATTTACTTAGAATTTTAGTCTATTGGAGGGAATTTCAAATATGTGGAAGCTATGTTGTATCTTATTTATTCTTGGTGTGTTCTGACAAGTCCATAACTACATGGGCCTACTATTTATTAGAGGCATTATGGTTGTTGAAAATTTCTTAGGAAGACTATGCATTGCTTAATTTAGGAAGTTTTTTGTATTTCTAAATTGTATGGCACATTTATAGCTAATTATATCAAATTTAAAAGTGTTCAAAGGTGGTGTATGTGACATGACACAATGAGGATGTAATATCCTTTATGGAAAATGAAGGACAATAAAAATAACATGCACAAATACACAAAAGTATAAGCACACAAAATGCAAGCAGTCAAGAAAACACAAGGAACACAAGATAACATGTGATGCATCTATGTAAATGATCATATGTAGTAACACAATGTATAAATGCATGTAAAATAATACATAAGATTTAGGCAATGGAAATATAGGTATAGTCAATATAAATATCTCAATATGAAAAAGGAAAGTAGGAAGGATAGAACATAAGACCTACTAAAAATATGCCCCTAGTATAGGCATGCCTCAAATGTAACAATAGCTCCAAGTGTGGGCATAATGAATCCATGTAGCATATATAACTCCATGATCATACATAACCTATATATCCTACATCTCACCCACTCAAAGAATACCATGAGAATCACTTGTGTATCATTATATGTAAACCTATAATAGAGGTATATAAGAATGATATGTATACATAAAAAAATAAAGGCAAGTAAATTTTTGATATTTATGTTTTTTATAAAAGAATATTCCCACCTATTTGGGAAATATATGGGCAATATGAGCACTATAGTGTTATCACACACACACACACACACACACACACACACACACACACACACACACACACACACACACACACACACACACACACACACACACACACACACACACACACACACACACACACACACACACACACACACACACACACACACACACACACACACACACACACACACACCCACACACACACACCCACACACACACACATATACATACATATATATTTTCCAGAGAGTATATATGTATATGTATATTCAAATTTAATTATCCAAATGTTGTATCTTTTACAGATGTGTAATATGTATCATGGTGATATAGGGAAATATATATAAAATATGCATCATGGAAAATAAAAGATTTGAGGATATGTAGCTACCAATCAAATAAATTAAAAACAAAATTCTAAGTATGTGCATGCAAAGTGAAATTAAATGAAAAATAAAATTCCATAAAATAAGAATTAAAATATAATAGTCAAATCCAAGTGGAAATAAGTCATGAAAAGTCATCAAGTCAAAGAAAAGGGCTAATCAAGAAATTAATAGTCAAGATAATGTAAACTAAAATGCCACCACAATGTCCCCAAAGCTAACTATAAATCCATGATTATGGATGTATAATTTAAGTCCCATATTGATTATGTGAGTATAGTATGAAGTGTTGAAGTACAAAACTTGATGACAAAGATAACCAAGGATACCACCAATTCATGAAGGGTCAATACAAAAATATGATGAGGCATAATTTTGACATTTTCAAAAAATAAATCATCATATTATAAACCAATATCTCTAATGCATGGATATGTACAACTGAATTGGGTTTTCCTTGGAGATGTACTAGTAGTTATTTTTTCCTTTTTCAGTTGGATTCTATCTTGATACACACATTTTTCTTAGGTAAACACTTAATTTATGTTGGAGATGTAACAATATAGGATTTGGGATGGTTTAAATCAATTTTTACATTTTTTATTGTTATAGAATTAATTTACACCCTTAGATAGGGTTATTCAAGCTCTCTCCAACTAAGCTATAATATTGGGACACCCTAGGCTATGGGTAACCTATGTTGGGGTTGAACCTCTGGACAAGGCTGGATTCCTCTTGATTCTCACCTAAAACTAATGCCAAACTAATTCTTAATAGGGAAAAAGTTTATAAATATGGTTAAGGGATCCTAAGAAAGCTAAAGGGGTGATACACCAAAGTTGAATGGACAATCACATAAGCTTGAACATGCACTGGATCAGAAAAAGACAACTATAACTTACTCAATCTCACAATCTCACTAGTTTCATAAACATTTCATAGAAGAGGTTCCAAATGGAATACTAGTCTATACTTGCAAGTTATTTTGAAAACACCTTCGAAGAGGGAAGCAGAAGGACATCAAACTAGGAATAATATCCTTCATAAATTTACCATGCACAAGCATACTAAGCACTAATTAAAGACAAGAGATAGACAAAGAGTTGATCCTATTACTTCAAAAGGTATTTCTTACAATATTTTGATATGGTTTAACCATATAAAATAATCACACTCTTGTAAGTGTCTTGATGAGTATCCTTATTTTAAAAAAGAAAATGCTAAATTCTAAAAAGTTGAGAACCCCCTTAATGGGAATGAGAGAAAGATATATAGGAGAAGAGGGATAGAAAAAAATTATGTGTGAGCATATTATCAAAAAAGGAATACTTGTATTGGGTCATTAATTTAACCTAAGCTACCACCTTTACATTTTATCCAATTAAAACTTTGTCACTTGTTTGATCAATCAGGACATTGACTATGGTTTGTTGAGTGAGAAAGTTCCCAAAGGTTTTGAGGAAGCATTGAATGATCTTAGTTGTAATTCCCATCATTGGACCTTTTATTTGATCCTTCATACCATCTCTCACTTGAGTTAAAAACCTCATAATCATGGATCTAACCAAATCATGGCTTCATATTTTTTAGTCAACTACTTGTCGAGACTATGGCCATGCTTAAGGATGAAAACCCTTTGCATTAGTCACTTGTATTCTCTACTTTCATATTTGGATCATAGATGAAAAACCCATCTAAGGACATTGGTTTTCCTATAGTTTTATACATTAAAATAGACCTATAAACCATATAGAAACTTCTAGACCCACTTTATTTCTACAAGAACTAGGAATTCATTATACATGGATCCTTCTTTAACTTAGTGAGCTAGTATCAAGAATGAACCTTGTAAGCTCTAACTTATCAAACCAAATATCAATATTAGATCTAATGGAAACACCTTTATATTCTTTATATCCTACTATATTAGTTAGACTACTCTAAGGCATTTGAACTAGCTTCAATGGCATTGAGAAGACCCTATAAAACCCTATGTTCATGGTTGAAAATAGTTTCTTAATCTCTATCAAGAATCTTGGGCTCATATTTAATCTGATTGGTTATAGAAATCTAAAGATCATTGACATATTAATTAAACTCATTCCATTTATTTCAATTTGTATGAAGGCTTATGGATCATTGATCTTTTGCCCATTGAATTTATCCTTGACACTTGTCATGTACACATTCACCCTTGAGACTCATTGAACCTTTGAACTTTGCTCACCATTAGATATAGATGCTCGATCAAATACTAATTATTGATCTACTAGGACCCATCATTTGAAAGCCAATTCCTAGTTTATGACCCTAAAATTGATGTCCTCACTCCTATCAAATGACGTTTGTGTGATTGTTATTGATGGTCATGTGATCATAAAATTTAAGATTGATAGGATTTGTCTTGTTCTATCTTTAAATTTGGCATCTCATCGATCATCATTCATCATCCTATAGAATATGATTGATGTCCTACATACCATAAAATTTAAGCACATATATATTTTTGCTAGAGATTTAATTTAATGTTAGCACAAATGTCATAAGTTATAGGTTTATTATGACTAATTTTAAAGGCTTATATCTTGAAACACGAGAATCATGGAGGCACTAAACCTTTAGGATATGTTATTATGGTCAAAAATAACAAACCCATCTAGTTTGTTAGTCATGAGAGCTTTCTAGGTGAATCTATTAAATGCTCAAATTGGATAGTCTACTTGACCTTTCATGACGTCCTGGCTCAAAAAATGGACAAGTATGGAAACTTGGTGAAATATGATTGAGGAGCCAACTTTGATCATGCATAACTTCATTGGTGCTTCAATAGAGGACCTAGAACTTAGCACATATGAGATAGGGACCAAGTTAAAAAAAACCCATGTGACCACTTTCCCTTGTAACTTCCATACGTGTGAGATATGGCCTTGTCAATATGCTCACTTAGATCTGATTGAATTTTTAAAAAATGGCTGAGTATGGAAAAATAATAGAATTTGGCTTAGAAGACAACTTTGGATCTCCATAACTTTTGATGCACTTTGGTATAGGACCTAAAACTTGGTGCATATAAAATTGGCACAAAAGTGACCAAACCCATATGGCCAATTTTCCTTGACTCATCCACATGTGTGAGATATAACATCAACAAAATTCCCACTTGACATTTCTACCACTAGACCCAAGATGTCTAAATGAAAATAATGAAGAACTAGATGGATTCCTTGAATTTCCATACTTAACCCAATCACTTTTGACATCCCATAGGGTCTTTTTAAAATTGTAGACCTTCCCCTTAGAAATTGGCAAGATACACTTTTAAGTAATATCAATGTGTTTTCAAAAGCTCTGAACTCTGTAAGATCCCTTTGGTCCATTAATTCATCCAAAAATCCTATCCAAGCCTTGCTCCATACTTGATCCTCAAGAAACTACACTACATTATGGCAAGTTTGGTATGTGGGCCAAAAATGGCCAATAGTTCTATCTCTTTGGATTATAATTTTACTTCCATAATATTAAAATGTAAGATGATCATGTACCAAAAGTGTTGCTTTCATTTTTTGTAATAATTTCATACCAAGTATATAATTGTACAATATCATAGTGGATGTCACTAAAAACATTATACATGTAATGTAATAGGTCCCAATGATGTAGGTAAATGATCATGGAGAGGAACATATATCTTAGATAAATCATCTAAATAATAACTAAGTTGCTTAAGAAAATCAAGAGTGCACATATAGAATTCAATTTTGTCCTCAATAATAAACCCTTGTTTTTGTTTCCTTCCATATAATCACTAATGACCAAAGGTTTCACATGTGAAATATTAGTCTCTAAAGCATCATTAAGAACTGTGATTGGCATATTATCATGATTAGGTGATTTAAATTTAGGGTTAAATATTCTAATTTAGATTATAAAACATCATTTTTATAGGTTTTTTTGCAATATAAGGTATGCTTGTGGCTTATTCAAATCTAAGGTCACCATTATCAATAAAATCAAGGATTTTTATGTTTTAAAGCATGACACCTATCCATTATATGACATAGATACAATACTAATACCTAATATAAGGTAATCCAATCATGTAATCATAGACAACTAAATATGGTACCAGGAATATTTCATTAGTGTCTTTTACCTCATTTATCATACTTGACTTAACTATGTTTAATTTCTTATTTGAAGACTTTTATGTACCCAATTTGAGATTCATGTTGCTCCTTCAATTTCATAAACATGCATAACACTCACTATAATTTAATCATTGGATAAATATCACACATTTATATGTTGTTCCTCAATATCATATCATTTTTTATCCATGGTCAAACTCATAGGCCATACAGGTTTTCCCTGGGTAAACTCATCAGTTACCTTTTATTTAATGAGTCTACTAGGGTACTTTTGTGGGTCATGATTCTCTTTTACATCCATCATTTGCTTTAATGTTTATCCAATTCTTAGAGTCATCCTCGATGCATAAGTTTTCTTATGACACCTTATTTATTCAAAGTCATACCAAGTCATTTCATAATGAGAAAAATCATAAATAAGAGAATCCACTAAGGATACAAGCCAGGAGGAAAGCCTAGCCAAGATATGATATTCATCATTACTCATAATTTAAGTTGAGCTTCATTGATTCATATCTCACACATTACATCAAAGTTTTCTACATTGGTATCTCATCACCATTTAGTACCAAATAAAGGTTTATATTTTCATGTAGTTGCATCATCTCTTCTAGAGAAGAGGAGGTTCAAAAATCCTTGCTCAATATTTTTCCATTTATACACATAAATAAGTACATGAAGGTTTGAATCTAGTGTGAGGGATATAGTTTACAACCCACCAAGTGGTGAATGCCTAACTCAATAATTTTTTTTTTTGAGTCATGCATAATGTAAATAAGGAATAAACATAAAAAAGTATAGATTATGACTAGTGAAATAGGATTACAAGCAAAAATGACATATCTAGATCAGACAACAAAGTAGTGACAAGATGTGCAAATCTAGAAAATTTGTACAGGTTAGACTTAGAGGGCACATAGACACTTAGTGCATGAATCTACCTTGTTCAAACTTGTATCAAGAGACAAGTCTACCCAAGAGACTCAACTTTCACACATATGTGGTATATAGTCTATAAAGCCACAATCAAATTTTATATTTCTAGAAAAAAATAAGGTGTGATCATTCGAGCTCATTTGCTCTTATTTACATTGCATTTATCATTTTTATGCTATACTTAAGTTATGTTATTTATTTTGATAATAGAGTAGATATGATTTCTATAATTTATTGTTGTACATTCTTAGATATATTCATTAATACAATTATTTATCCTTATTTTTCATAAAACCAAAATTATGGTAAATATAAATGGTGAACCTCAACATTTTATTTCACACAACCTAGGGTTTATGAAACCTTAATCAACCTAAATTATTGGATATTCTCTATAATCATGTTATCTACCATAGTAAAAATACCCACATAATAAATCTATGAAATATTGAAAGCAAAATAACATAGATTCATCCAAGTATCATAGTTACCTATTTTGATTAATGTAATTAGCCTAATTATACCATTGTAATAGTAACTCTCATCTGCAATATATCTCACCCAATATCCCTATATGTTATTATATAGATAAGAGATAAGGTTAGGGTTTTGGAGAGTAGTTACAAAAAATATAAGACAAAACTATTATTAGAAAAAATCAATTAAGTATTTAATTAATTGATAATATTATATAATGATTGATTATGGGTAAGTATGCACCAGTTAATGTGCACCCAAAAATTATAAATTAATAATACAAGTTCATATTAAAACACGTTTAACCCTAAATTAAGATGGGTCAATATAGTATAGGATTAATAATATAGAAAGGAATAAGCATAAGGGTGATAAATAGATTTATAGTTGGACAATTAATTTTCAAACTGAAATAAACAATATTTTGAGTTTAAATGTTGAGATATGATAAAAATGGAAAGTAAAACTATTGATTGATATCACAATGAATTTAAAATAGGAGTACTTAGTTTATTTACTATGTGCATGTAGATCTGAGTTGAAATAGGCTAAAAGTGGATTCGATCTGGATTCTGGAATAGTCATTAGATTATATAATTTTGAATTTTATAGCCTTATACACTTGCATCATTTTTGGATGGTTGTGTTGACACTATTATCTAAATCAATGCAGTTATATGGTATATAATATCAACTGGATCTAAGTGTGACCACTTAAAATATTTTAGGTTTTTTGTCACCTTTCTTCTATGGTGTTCATATCTTGTGCATAGGAAGTCAATCTTTATCAAATGATCAAATCCTAACTCTTGCCCCTTAAATTGACTAGGGGAAAAATGGGTTAGTAGGCACATGGTGTCGAGCTACCCAAAAGACCCCTCTATCAATCGGCATTGACTATATACTCTATACTCTATAGAGGGCCTCAAAATTATGTAGTTCTCCCTTATGTGTTGGCTTATGTGTGTATCAAGATGAAACATGTGATAAGAAAGTACATAGAGTTACCTATTTTGTAACTTGAAAAGTATAGCTCATGGATTCTCCTTTATTAATTCAAACCTATCAATGGGCTATCCCTATGACTGATATTGTATTAATAAAAAATAAGGAATATTTTCACTTAAATGCTTGATTGGGTGCCTTTTTAAGTTTCCTTGTAAGTTTTTAGTTTTTTTAGGTGAGGAATGAATGAAGGTTGATCTTGTGTGTGTGTGTGTCAAATGTCATAAACATAATATATATACACACACACACACACACACACACACACACACAGATATATATATATACATATATATATATATATATATATATATATATATATATATATATATACATACACACACACATATATATACATATATATATATATATATATATATATATATATATATATATATATATATATATATATATTATGTTTATGACATTTCACACACACACACACACACACACACACACACACAAGATCAACCGTCATTCCTATATATACCTTTTGGAAATATCTCACATAAAATCACTTAATCTGACCATAGGGATACATTTTATTTATAAATTTGATGACTTTAGGGAACTCAAAACTTATTTTGGCATATGACACTAGTGTCAACATAGACATCTGACTTAGATGCAAGTGTCTAGGAAGCTATAAAATATGTACAAGTCCAAAACTTGTAGTGTGATAAGAAGTATTATTATAGAATTTTGATTAGTATAGAAGGCCTAGTCATCATAATAACATATGGTTAGACTAAGAGATAATGAATATGAATAATAGATAACAGATGTGAGCCTTTCAATAATAAGAAGGCCTTAGAACTAAAGGGTACATCCATGAGAATTAATTTCCAAGTATATAATACCAAAGTGATATATAATTAAAATTAGTTTATTCATCCCCCCTTTAATCTAGTAATGAAATTGATAGTTTTAAGTAAAAGGAATGTGTACTTGTTTGTGTATAAACACTTTATCTTTGTATGAGACCCACTTAAGTGCTTTCCTAGTGATAAACCTACAACCAAGAGTGTGTTAAATTATATAATTAGTGCATATAATCTAAAATTAAAAGAAATTGAAATGTTTGAAATTAATAGAGTGAAGTTAGGAGTATACCTATGTATTGATGCAACCATATTACTTTTTAGAAATTTCATTTGAAAATATGCTTTATTTTGAAGCTTTGGAGGTAAGATTAGGAAAATAATAAAAACTTACACGTGAAAATATATATAAATATTGGAAGGAAACTTCCCTAGTATTATAAAAAGGTGAGTTACTACCTGATAATTTAGATTAGCTAGTCATTCAACCTAATCATACTTATAACCTAGTCGACATGAATGATCCAAGTCAAATCACACTATAAATCTGGTGTGGGTGGATGATTTGATCACTCCATCATATAAAATTGGTAATATTGAGTGATGTAATCACCTCAACCTTTCCAAAATTAAACAAACTACTATAGTAAATTGGCTCAATAATGATCCATAAAAATTAATCCCAGTGTAGGCTAAATTTTGTAGAGGTATTTGAAATATAAAAGCTTGTTTGATTTTTAAATCTTAAGTTCTCTTTTACATGGCATATGCACCTCATATATGTCTAAAGATGAAACCTAGGTATACAAATGGTACCAATGTATAAAATATTTCCACAAGTGTGTATTTGAATCATATAATTGTGTAATTTGGCTAATTTTGAAAAATTTCAAGTGTGGAAGACATGTTCCCATGACATGCCCTCACTATAATCTAAAATTGAAAACTAGTATAGGTGTGTAAAACATATTTCCATAACATACCCTGACTAAAATCTAAAATTGTGAAAGTGTGAAATCCATGTCTCTATGACATGCCCCATTTTGAGGTGATGGGAAATAGAAAATTGTAGTCACCTTACCTCAAAAGGATAAGGTAGCTCTATAATATATAAATGTATATTGTAGCATATATGGATAACATGTATAAGTAGATATAACAATGAGGTACATAGTGTGTGATCACATCAAATCCTCATATGCATGATGTGAATCATGGAAACATATAGATAGTAAAAATATAATCTCAATAAGAAATCAAACAAGCACACAAGATCACTCAAAAAAAATCAAAATACAATGGTCTAAGGAGACCTAAAACAAGGGGCACACTAAAATGTTACACAATTGGATGGACATTACTTATTTAAATTTACACAAGGCAAACAATGACATATTAAAATTTCAATCATAGAATGAACTATGACATGTGTAAATGTCACAATAGGCAAGCATAGGCACATGGGCCATAGTCAATGGAGCATATTCAAATAATTAGATAAGTAATATAAAATAAGACACTCAAGAAATATCATAAATGGAGAGAATGGAACATAAGTAACCAACATAAACATGTCATACTAGTTCCTAAATATATGTGTTAGTAAAAAAGGTTAAGTACATAGCATATCAAGTACACTGTGAAATATATAAGTATGGATAAAGGCATGTGTATATCTTTAAACTAAAATGTGATAATGGAAAATGATCATATAATAATCTAACTTGAGTGTATCATGATCAAATAAATGGATGCCCCCAATGTCCAAATGACATGAGTAGAGGGAAGGCCCAACATCTAAAAGTGTATAGATCATGTGTCTAAGTATCCCTATATCACATTCAAAATATGCATGAAACACATGTATACATAAATATATGATATGTTATCTACCAACATGTAATTAATGTTGCTTATATATCCAAAACATTTATTGATGGATGGAATGATAGAGTAGTATCTCTCTAAGGGATTTATATTGAGGTTATTGAGGAACTCATTGATCACATAACATGCATGAAGATGTAAGGTATAAAGTTATACAAAAATATTATAGATACCAAGGATTAAAACAATAAAGTTTTGATTAATGGGGAGGAATTAATCCGTTTCCAACATGGCTACATTAGAGATTCCATCCCTTGACCTTATAATGCTATTTCCAAGTAGATTATGAAATTTATCACTCTAGATGAGAGGTACAACTTTGTTCTTACTTTTCATTTTTTTCTTTCTTAACCTTTTCATACATAAATTCTTGGTTAATATACCATATTACATTTTTTATTCAATGGAAAGTTCTATTTTAGAATTTAAACAAGGGAAAGGAAGGTTTCCTTTGCACCAATCAGTGATCTTTTTACAGTGGAAGTATGAAAAATTTAAGAAGATGATCCATACCCATATCCCATGTGAGGGATAATAATATCATACTAATCATAATGAAAATATTAATAAGAAGACTTAAAAATCAAGGATAAATAATTTACCTTTGAGAAAGGATGGGAATGACCCTAACAAAATAATCATTGGTAAAGCAATGAGTTCCAAGGAAGGAAACATTAGGCCTGATAAAGAAGGATTAGAAAAGGCAATTGAGAGTCTAAATATTCTAAAAACTCAAGAAGCCCACATTGATAATACAGAAAAAGAACATGTAAATAACAAAATAAAAGTTAGGGAAGCTAAGGATATGACTTCTATTGACAAGGAGCATGTAATTTCAAAGATCTATGGGAGGAGATAGATTTAGATAGAACCTTCTTGAGATGGTTTCAAAAGGATCAAAGTTTGATTAAAGAATCCATCAAAAAAGGCTTGGGAACCAAATATGTGACTAGAAACAATAAAAAAATTTAGGATTCAGATAAATAGGTGAAAGGGCTAGAGAAATGAGTCAATAAATTGGAAGAGGAGAACATCTCTCTCAAAAATAATCTTGAAACTATGGTAGAACATGGCCAAAATTAGTAACTTTATTTCTAGTATGGGGGTTATTTTGAAAATATTGAAAAAGAATTCATAGGGTGAAGGCATGAGTAAGAATCCCAAAAGGGAAAAAAATGTGACTAAGGATAAAAATAGGAACTGAATAGTATGGAAAAACATGAAGAAATGTTGAATAATTGGAATGAATCCTTTAGAGTGTAAGCATTATAGATTTTAGGAATTTTGTGTTTTTGGTTTTCTGTTGGTTTTGGGTATCTTTATTGCGGTGTTGCTATGAGTTGGTTGTGATCCAACCATTTATTAGGTTTTGTTCCATTTTGTAGTCTTATTGGATATTTTGGATCTTATGGCCTAGACTATTGCTATTGTATACAAGGGTAGAGTCACTTTCAAAAAACTCCACTTTACCCTTAATAAAAAAACATGAAACTAGCAACATAGATGCCAATGAGCTAATAGAATATATAAAAGCTAAAAATATTTTTGGATTTTTGAATTTTTTAAATTTTTGGATTATTAGATGTGTTCAACCTTAGGTTGGATCATTTTCATTGTTTGGCTCATGGTTAAAAATGGTGCATGGCCTTTTTCTCTTCATGATTTATTTGTGAAGTATAAGAGCAATTTCCATCATGTAGAATATGTACCATTTTGTCCTTGTGATAAAAATAGATACCTTCTTGATTTTGGTCAATTTTTGCCTCCATGTGGTATAACCAAATGGATCTTATTGTGAATGTATATTGAGATGTTTATGGCATCACCCAAACCCTTATTTTCATCACTTTATGACCACAAAAAATTGGTATTATTATGTTTCCCAAGGAGTCTTTCCAATGTCATTTATGTTGCAAGTCTTTTAGATTAAACCTAATTTGTTACAACAATCTTAGATTGTAAGTGGTTTTTTTTGTCTAGGGTCAATATAATTATGCCAAAAAAAGCACTACCCATGAATAATGTGATCATTATATTTTCTTGACATGGATGATTTTTTATTTATTTATTTATTTTAATTTGAGGTATTTATTTTGGATGTGTATTATATGCCATTCACACTTCTATATCCTTTTTAGAATGATCTTACAAAGGGACATTAAATATTTTATAATTCTAGTGATCACCACATTGTGAACCTAGTTCTTTTGGAGGATAATGAAATGCAATATTTTGGTGATCAATAATCTCCTAAATCTTATGCTTTAAGGTAAAACACTAGTTTATAGAATTCCCTGGGCCTTGGTGATGGTCATAATAAATATTGGCATCATATGCATTGGATAGAGGCTGACTCGTATCAACATCTATGGGATGAGGGAAAGATATGAGATGACACTCTAAAATATTTTGAAGTAATGAAATTGAAGACTTAGGTAAACATGTAAATTTTATCCTTGGTGTATTGGGTAAGACAATACTATTAGGTTCTTGTAATGGTGTATCAGCTATTGTAGTGGGTTCTATTGCAATATTGGCCTCTATGTGTGAGTGAATAGGTGTGTGATCAGATGTAGGAAAACTACCTCCATTATTATGTGGGTATGGAAAATCTTTATTTTCAGTAGATACATTATGCTTGGTCCATTTGATATAATTCAAAATAAAGGCCACATATGGTGGCTCTACATTACTTAGAAAGGTTGTTGTATGTAATGTTCTAGCATAAATTCCCTTGTATGGTGGTGATTTTTGTAACAAGTATAAGCGTGAAATTTTATCGATGGAATCATTATATGTATTTAAGATCTATTGCATATGCTCATTTTGGTTTTCTTGGTTGGGAAGAGGAATTTTCATTGACATTTGCAAGGATTGATGAATGATATTATTTGAGGACACATTTTTACAACCAAAGGTAATAACATTTGAATTGTGTGTTATATCTTGAATAATATCTATACAAGTAGCCAATGTTATATCACTTGGTACCTGGTATCACACAATGCTTCATATAGGATATCCTTATAGATAGTAGATCATTTGATAAGTTTGAGGATTGAAATTTTAGTATGTGTGCTGCCCAATTTGTCAATAAGGTCATCTCTCATAAGTTTAAGTTTAGGAGGCACTTGATTTATTTTATTACAAAAATAATTAGAAGGAGAGATTAAGTGTTACTTTTATTTTAAAACCCTCTTATTATATTTATGAATTTGCCTATGTTGGTGAATAATAGGTCAAATTAATAAATTATAATAATAAACCATAACTATTATCACAAGATGGAGCCTAAATGGGCTATAGCTGCATCTATATTACACATATTTGTAATAAAATAAAATCTAATTTTTAGCTTTTTGAAATCTTGTTAAATCAAAAATCTTAAATAGAGAAATAATAAACCTAGATCAATATCTAGGGTTTTAGGCACCAAATATTGGGTTCACCAAATATTTAACCCAAAATTAAGATGGGTGAATTTATTATAGGGTTAAGAATATATAAATGAATAATGACAAGGGTGATAAATAGATCTATAACATGCAAATTATTTTCAAACTTAGATAAATAATATTATGAATTTAAATATTGAGATATGTTAAAAATGAAAAGTAAAGATATTGATTGATATTTTAATGAATTGAAAACAAGAGTACTGAATTTATTTACTATGTGCATGTAGATCTAGGTTGAAACTATCTAGAAGTAGACTAGATTTAGATTCTAGAATAGTTAGATTTTAGAATTTTATATTTTGTGGCCTCATATGCTTGCATCAGATCTAAATGATTGTGTCGATGATATTAATTCAATTGGATGTAGGTGTCTAATATGAAATATTGACTAAATCCAAGTGTAACAACTTAGAACCTTTTGGGTTTTCTATTTCCTTTATTCTATGTGTTTAGATGTTATGCATGTGCTATCACTCTTTATTAAATGATCAAACCCTAGTAAATATGGGAAAATAGGTTAGTGGTAACATGATTTTGAGTTAACACAAGGACCCTTATATTTATGGGCACTTCCTACATAGCCAATTCTTTGAATATGGCCTTATAATTATGTTGTTATCCCCTACATGTTGACTTGTGTGTGTATTAAGATAAGATGTGTGATAAGCAAGTATATAGATTGACCTAGCTTGTAACTTGGAAAATATGGATCATGGAGTGTTCTTATAGTAATTTAGACCTATAGATGGGCTATCCACATGATTGATATTAAAATAGGAAATAATAGGGGATATTTTCTCACTTGAATGTTTGATTGGCTACCTTTTTTAAGTTGCCTTATGAGTTTTTAGGTCTATACTAGGTGAGGAATAAATGAGGGTTGATATTGTGTATATATCAATCCGTTTTGTAAATATATCACATAAAATAACTTAGGCCAACCATAGGGGTATGTTTCATTTTGAAGTTTGATGACTTTAGGGTATTAGACACTTAGTTTGGTGCAAGACACTAACATCTACATAGGTTCAACTAAGACACAAATGTCCAAGAAGATATAAAACATGTATAGGTCTAAAAATTACAAAGGATGATAATAAGTAGGTTTATAAAATTTTGAGAAGTACATAAGGCCTATTCATTAGAATAACATATGGTAAAATTAAGAGATAAGCAATAGGTACAAAAGATATTAAATGTGGGCCTTTCAGTAGTATAAAGGCCTTAAAATTTAAGGGTATAACCATGAGAAATACTTGCCAAGTATATAAGACCGAGGTGTTGTATAATTCAGATTTAGTGCCTACAAAACCATATAATAATGTATGAGTAATTAAATACCTTTATATTCCCCTTAAGACATACTTAGATGATGGGAAAGATAAAATAATCATTGACCGATCCCCCCTTAAAGACACCTTCCTTCACTCCTAAATTTTACTTGAACTAAAAAAATCAAGCCTCAATCAAGGGTTTTATGAAGATGTTTTCAACTTGATCATCTATTCTACAAACCTTAAGATCAAAAACCTTGTCTAATATCAATTTTTGAATATAATTCATTCAGGTTTTAATTTTGTTTTATGTGTTAGTGATCCAATGGGTTATGATAAATTTGGATATCACTCTCACTCTTGATCTAAAGTAGAGTGGGTTAGGTCTATGTAAATCCAAATTGAAAGAGCATGTGTCAAATCCAAATTAAATCAAGGCTAGTAGTGACAACTCCACTATACTCAAATTCCATAGTAGATAAAAAAAATAGTATTTTTATTTTTACAAGATCAAGTCACAAGATTTGCCCCAAGATGATAGATGTATCATGAAATTGAATTATGATTATATGGATCTCCTACCCAATAACTATCTATGTAGATGAAAATTTTTGTCTTCCCACCATAAATGTAATTAAAAATTAAAGATTTTCTGCCTACCTTATACTAAATCCAATAGTTATTAATATCATAAAGATGCCTTAGATTTTATTTTTTATCTTTCCATTATATTTCATGGGAGTCCTGATAGCAATGTGATACCAAGTTCACAAAAAATGAAATATCAATAAAAGTATGAGTCAAGTATACAATACTTCCCACTAATTTCATATAGAGTGTACCATCGACTAAAATATAAAATCACTTGGTGAAAATATTAAAACTAGACTAATAAGGAGTTGGTGTGGACTTGTAGTTTTTCATGTTGAAGTGGTTGAGTACGTATTAAACATACTTGACTTGATTAAAAAACATTCCTTTATATAGCTATGAAATTTGAAGACCAAGGAAAAATGTAATAATCCTAAGTTAGTCATCTCAAAATAATTCATTATACAATCTTTCAAATCATGAATCTGCTTGATAGAATTCACTATGAGATTAAGTCATTGAAATAAAAGACCGAATTCAAGAGTTTCCTATCTATTTTTTTGGTGTAGACTGTGAGGTTAGATGGATTCTATGCAAATCCATATTTAATTAAAAATGTATAAATATTTTCATACCAATCTTGAGAAACTTGTTTCAAACCATATAGTTACTTTTTCAATCTAAACACAAGGAAGGATTTCTCATTGCTAATGTACCCATGAGATTGGGACATGAATATTTATTCTTGAAAATATCCATACAATAAGTAAATTTTTACATCCATATAATGTACTTACCATAAATGTGTTGTATCTAAGGAGGGCACTAACTAGATGGAATTAATCTTTGTAACTAGATCAAAGGTTTCATGGTATTCAACACCTTAGGATGGATTTATCATTGCTAATAGAACCATTAGATTGGGACATGAATATTTATTATTGAAAATATCCATACAAGAAGTAAATTTTTACATCCATATAATGTACTTCCATCCATGTGTTTTAGCTAAGGAGAGTACTAACCTAATGGACTGAATATTTGTAACTGGATGAAAAGTTTCATGGTATTCAACATCTTCAACTTATGATTTTTTTATTTCTATAATTTAAGATTCATATCTAATAATAAATCCATATGATCCATATTTACTATTGTAAATCCAATTACACCTTGTGATTTTTATTCCTTTCAAAATTAGAACAATGTCAAAAGTGTTTTTATTCTTTAGAGAAAGAAGTTTTTCTATCATAGTTTCCTACCAT